>CM076580.1:247473607-248073607 GCA_034641835.2 Pinus albicaulis | reverse complement strand
GATGAAAATTTCACTGGGAAGGATGACTTCCATGCTTGGAAGATGATATTGGATCTCAAATTGGAAGACCAGAATGTCATGGACTATGTGCAGGGTAAAATCCAAGAACCTCCATCCACTGCTACTGCTACTGCCAAAACAAAGTACAAGAAGGGGGAGATCAAAGCAAAGATGATGATCAAGGAATCCATTAATAAAAGTTTGGTGGCCTACATCTCTGAGTTGGGCACATCCAAAGAGATGTATGATAAGTTGGTCCTCATGTTCAAGGCCAACAATGAAAATCAAGTACTATTATTCAAGAATCAATTGAAGAATCTAAAGAAGGGCAGGGATGAGTCTGTCCAATCATACTTTCTGAAGCTGACCGAGATCAGGAACAATCTGTTGGCTATTGGGGAGACAATAGTTGATCAAGAGATGGTACTAACTGCACTTGGAGGGCTCTCATCTGATGGCATGTGTTCAACACTACCATTCTAAATAATAATGTGATACCTGACTTTGACGAAGCACTGTCAAGATGCGTTCAAGAAGAATCAAGAATGAAGGAGTATGGAAATGAAGGAAATGTCGCATACACTGCTCATTCTAGAAAGAACTCTGGTGGCCCAAAGAACAAAGGAAAAGCAGGGGCTCAAGGAAAGAAGGGCAAGTGCTTCACTTGTCGTAGGCCTTGTCACTATGCTAGAGAATGTCCTTTCAAGAAAGATTCTCCCGATGGTGATGACAACAACAACAATCGGAGAGATGGCAATCAAAGGAACAATAGGTTCCAGGGAAAGGGGAAGGCTCCCTCCGGCGGAAATGATCAACCTTTCAAAAGGTCAAGAAATTCTAGGTATGAGGAATAAAATGTTGTTGATAAAAGAAATGAATTCATTCTTGTATCTGCCCTCTCTGCTGCATCTCCACCCGACACTATGGATGTCTGGTTGATAGATATTGGTGCTTCAAGGCACATCACTGGGTTCAAAGAAGCACTTTATGATATGGTTGAGAAGGATATAATCTGGAAATGATCCTTGGAGATAATGCCACATATCTCGTGAAAGGGACAGGGACTGTGACCCTCCACTTGTCTCAAGGTCAAGTCCTCCACTTACAGGATGTACTCTAAGTACCTAATTTGTGTTGGAAATGTTGACATTGATGGCAAAGGAGATGACAAAGGAGGAGCACCTGAAACAGACAAGAAGCAAAGGTAGTAGAGAGAACATAAGACAAGTAGTAGAGGCAGCAAAGAGAGTAGCAGAGATAGCAAAGAAGCAGAGAGAAGCAAGAAGCGCAAAGGAGACAGGCGGAAGAAGACTGTTGAAATGTAATAGTCAAACAACAGGGTTGCAGCAGAGCGGAAGCAACATAGAGACAGAGAAAGGAGCACAAAGAAACTAAGGCAGCAGATATAACAGAAAGAAAGAGATGAAAAGGTTGAGCAGTAGAGGCAAAGGCAGAGCAGCAGAGGCACAGCGAAGGCAGAGACAGAAAGGTAGGGGCAGCAGATGAAAAGGTCTAGCAACAGAGGCACAGCGAAGGCAGAGGCAGAGGCAGAGCTAGAGGCAGAGCCGTTATCGCAGAAAGGCAGAGGCAGAGCTAGAGGCAGAGCCGTTATCACAGAAAGGCAGAAGCAGAGGTAGAGCCGTTATCAGAGGCAGAGGCAGAGGCAGAGCCGTTATCACAACAGAGGCAAAGCCATTTTTTATGGAATGGAACCATGTGCAAACCTACATAATATTCCGAGAATCATTACCCAGCCGGAGGATACATAAACTCAATTCCGGGAATCTTAACCCAAGCGGCAAAGTATATATATATATAAACCTTATTCCGGGAATCGTAACCCGGGCGGAAGCGGAAGCTTATATATATGCAGCGCGTTACATATATTGCGCAAGATTAAACGACTAAAGGTCCAAAGCATATACATTAATTTATATAAGTGGAGCGCTTTATGATCGAAAGAACCAAAGTACCATAAGGTGGGACCCTTTCCCAATCGCATCGGAGAAAAAATGTGCAGCGGAACATGTAAACAAAAACTTGTGATTGCGATTGAAGCCCAGACCCGATGGGCTTATAAATTGTGATTAACACGTATTTGAATTCCGGCCTAATCGCATCGGAGCATCGGAGTATAGGCATATCGGAACAACCAACCAAAACTTGCGATTGCGATTGAAGCACGGACCCGATGGTTCAATAAGTCATAATTCATATGTGTGTTTGAGTTCCAGACCCGTACATCGCGTCGGAAAAATACAGTGAACAGTGGTCAATCGCATCGAACAAAAGAAGAACACCGGAGCATAATGTTGAAAGCTGCGATTGCGCTTAATCGCATCGCAACCATCGCAAAGAATCCAATCGCAATCGGAAGAATTCAATTGCAACTCATCGCATCGGCACAATTGAGTGAACAGTGAATCATCGGAATCGGAGCATCGGAGCATTGGGATGTTGATACATTCAAATGGAAATTGCGATTGCGATCAATCGCAATCGGAAGAGGTTGAGGAGTAATGTATAGCATCGGAAAGCGTGGCAAGTGGGCCCGAACATATGATATTCTATTGATTATATGGAATCGACACCTTATATTAATGTTTATAACGCTTGACTCGGGGAATATGTAAACATGGTGATATATTTATATATTGTGCTAAAGTCAAAACTTATTGAAAATGAGGTGCGTGCTGGGCATTTGTTAAAGTAAATTTATGGGTTTTTACATTCGGCTGGAGAATATATATGTATATATATGCTGATCCATATAATAAATACGCTGGTATTTAATATAATGGTTTTTATAAAGTTCACGGATTGGGTTTACTACAAGAGCCTGCAAGGACGAAAAGGAGAAAGACAGCCTCAGAAAAATGTGCAGTAATCCAAAAGAACAAAAGAGGGTTGATTTGAAAATAAGTTATATGGACAGAGAATGGGTAAGCAGGCAGCCCGAGCACAGAGATTGAGAGAGAACAGACATTGCCCAGACTCATATATATTTAAGAATAAAGCCTGAAAAGCGGTTACATATGTGGTTGGTGCACACAGTTACAGTAAACAGATGAATAGATGCAGAAGTGAATAAAAAATACAGAATAGTCACTCAGTAGCAGCAGAAAAGACAAATCCAGTAAAGCCAAGTCTCGAAAAGGCGCTGAGTGGAATTTAAATGTGTAATTGAAGATGTAAATATTTTTGTTTTATATTGTTTGTGATGCAAAGGCAAGTGTCCAAAGGAAAAAGAAAAATCCCATTGTAACATTGAAATTTGTACATATTGTTATAATTTTAGAATGAGCGGATAAAAGAGATGAGAAGGCATAAGGCAAAGAGACATGGCTGTCCATTTCGAATTCCCAGTAGAATACAAACAGCCATGAAGCTATTTTGTATAAAACAGGGTAATATCCAAGGGGAGAAGATTGACGAAAAGAGAATGAGAGAAGAAGAGAGTGTGTAGCAGAATTGAAGAAAGTTGAAGAAAATAAGAAAGCTGCAAGAGGTTAGAGAGAGTGAGGTTGGAGAATGCGGAATTGAGGCAGAAAAGATAAGAAGAAGGAGGAGCAGACCGAGATGCAGAGAAGTTAGAGAATGCAGAAATAAAGCAGTGAAGCGGAGAAGAAGAAGGAGCTGAGCAGAGAAGAAGGTGGAACTGATATAGAATCTAAGAAGATGCAGAGATAATATAAGACATATATGAAGACTAATGCACAATAGTGAAGATGGTACAGAACAGAGCTGATATCCAATGTAAATCAGCAAGTGTTTTCTTTTGAAAGAGTAAGGAAGTTGGAGCTTCCCTATCAAGTTGTAGCTTGATAGATGTCAGTTATAGCTGACTGAGGTAGGAGCCTCCTGTAGGTTGGTGCCTGCAGAAAATAGATGGGAGTTGGTGCTTCCACATCAAGTTGTAGCTTGATAAAATGACAGTTGTAGCTGACTGAGGTTGGAGCCTCCTGTAGGTTGGTGCCTGCAGAAAATTGATGGGAGTTGGAGCTTCCTTGCAAGTTGTAGCTTGCAGAATTGAGGTTGGAGCCTCCTGTAGGTTGGTGCCTACAAAAAATTAGTGGTGAGAGGGAGTTGGAGCTTGCCTTTGCATCACAACAATAATAAGATGTGGTTTTCTCCCTTTATGGGTTTCCACTTATATCTGGTGTTTCTGTGCATGATGTCTATGTGTTGATGTGGTTTATCTAATCTGCTTAATACATGTTGCTTACATATTAAGACTGCTGTTACATAAATGAATCTGCATGATACTTGCTGCTCACAAATTAAGATTGCTCACATATTAAGTTGATCATGAAATGAAGGTGTAAATAAGTTTTAAGGGAAAAGTTTTAAAATTCCATGTATGTGTTAAACTGATTCAACCCCCCCCCCTCTCTCAGTTTAACTAAGGGTTCAGCAATTTGAAGAAGAACCTCGTGTCTATATCAGCCATGGAAGACAAAGGTTTCAATGTGGCATTCACTGATGGAAAGGTGCACATGTGGAAGAAGAGCTTCAAGGAAGCTATCACGTTTGGGTCTAGAATTGATACACTCTACCAGGTTGGAGGAAGTCCACTGGGAGCAATGACATGAGATGCTATTCGACAGATCGATAATGGCACTGAATATGAGACGAACGAGTTCAAGAACTTTTGCAGAGGAGCTAGCATCAAGAGGGAGACCACAATGTTTGTGGGCTACAACGAAACTTCGAAGACCTATAGATTCTCTGTGCCTAGTCAAAGGGAAGTGGATATATGCCATAATGTCATCTTTGATGAAGATACTTCCATGAGGAAAGTAGTCAATCTTCCGAGATCTGAGGAAGGTCATGAAGCAAGGCCTGGAAATCAAGAGGAACCGAAGGATGAGACAATGCTTGATGTTGAAGGACCAATGGACCCGATTGATCCACCTTCTTCACTGGGAAAGAGATCATCATGGCTCAGGGACACTCTCGAGGATGCTGAGGGACATATGGCCCCAAGGGGGACATTCCGTGAAAACAAGAAGCCGAGTAGATACCAAGGGTATCTAGCAGCCATGAGTACTATTGTACAATCCGAGCCTGGATCTTTTTGAGGAAGCCGTAAAGCATTAAGTTTGGAAGGATGCTTTGCACGAAGAGTATGAGTCCATAATGAAGAATGATGTTTGGGATGTGGTTCCTAGACCGGAGGTCAAAGCAGTTGTCACCTCAAAATGGCTCTACAAGATCAAGCATGGATATGATGAAAGTGCTGAAAAGTTCAAGGCAAGATTCGTTGCCCGTGGATCCTCTCAAAAAGAAGGCATAGACTATGATGACATATTTGCACCTCTAACCACCATCCTCCCTTGCTGCTACGCAAGGATGGAGTCTTCATCAGATGGATGTGAAGATCACACTTCTACATGGTGCAATAAAGGAAGAGGTGTATGTGGAGCAACCTCTGGGTTTCGAAGTCCAGGATCAGGACACCCATGTCTGTAGGTTGAAGAAAGCCCTCTATGGGTTGAAGGAAGCACCCAGAGCTTGGTACGAGAGGATAGATATCTACTTGATGAAGCTGGGCTTCACTTGTAGTAATGTTGATCCGAACCTTTACTTCAAGGTTCATAGAGAGAAGCCTCTCATTCTGGTGTTGTATGTGGATGACCTCTTCCTGACAGGTGTTGACCCTCTCATTCATCAGTGCAAGAGGGAGCTCGCTGCTGAGTTTGAGATGAAAGACCTAGGACTGATGCACTACTTCCTAGGCCTGGAGGTCTGGCAGAGACCTGGCGAGATTTTCCTTTCTCAAGGAAAACACATTGTGAAGCTTCTAGAAAGATTTAGTATGGTGGATTACAAGTCTGTTTCGACACCGATGGAGCTCAACTTCAAGAAGTTGAGTGGTAGCGCTGCTGGGCTCGTATTGACAAATCCTACTGAGTATCGTCAACTTGTAGGGGCCCTGATGTTCTTAGTGAACACCGTCAGGACGTATGTTTTGCAGTGAGTACTTTGAGTCAACACATGGTTGATCATAACATTCACTGGGTTGGTGCCAAGAAACTCTTGAGATATCTCTGGGGCACGATAGACCTTGCGCTGAGATACACTGCTAGGAGCATGAAACTCTTTGGTTATACTGATGCCGATTGGGCTGGCAGTGTGGTGGATCGCAAGAGCACATCTGGATGCTACTTCACAGGTAGATCTGCTTCGGGTAGGAAACTGAAGTCGGTAGCCTTGAGCACCGCTGAGGCCGAATACATTGTAACATGTATGGCCTGTTTTGAAGTCACTTGGTTGCGAAAGCTCTTCAGTGAGCTGTTCGAGAGTGTGATAGATGCCACCGTTATCCTTTGTGATAACTAGAGGGGGTTTCGTTTGTCATAGAATCTCGTGTTCCACGATCGATCCAAGCATGTTGATGGCTGGTACCACTTTATCCGGGATATGGTACAACGAGGTGCTGTAAGGCTCGATCAGAGGAGCTAATGAGCAGGTCGCAAATATTCTCAGTGTGCCCTTGAGGAAGGTCATTTTCCTAACTTTCCGTGAGAATCTTGGAATCGTGGAATGACCCTATTTTGAGGGTCCTGTTGGACGATGAGCTCTGGGAGCTCTGGGGAGATTTGGGGATAGCTTCTCGGAGCTATAAGCAACCATAGGGCTAGGCTTGTCGAACCTTGTTGGTGTGCTTGGGACTGATGCAGGGGCATTAGACACTAGCCAGCAATGTAGGAGGTTTTGTCCACATGTTGTGGCTAGGAGGGTTCAAAATCATTGAATTGTAACAACTAGGTGTCAATACCTCAGCTGACTGTTTCATTTAGATCAGTTAAAGTTAGTAGAAGTCGAATAGTTTAGCCCATCTGTCATGTTTTAGTTATTTGGGTAAATTGTAATTAGGCCTTTGATTTTCAAAACGGTCCTCACCGAGGAACCGAAGAGACACATTGTAATGTATATAAATTGTATTCCTCGGATGTATTGAGAAGAAGAGAGATTTCGGCAATAAAATTTGTGTGTTGAACAATTGCTTCCGGTTGAACAGATTTCAGTTCTCGTGATTACCAAATTGTCTCGAATAGATATTGTGAAGGAAATTGTTTAACTGGGAGGCGATTGAACATTGGTCTGTGTGAAATCGTTGAATAAGGTTGTTGCATAAATTCCGCATTTCTCTAGTTATTGTTTTCTCATGAGATATCCGCACAAGTTCTGTTGAATTAAACCCCAACCGTAGACGAGGTCTGTGTAAAATCATGGTTGTTGAACTCTGGTTAATGATAGTGGAAATCCCGCTTAATAAAGAGATAACTTTGTTTTATTGTTAATTGAATCCTGAACCGGGGCCAGACCTAAGTTAGTGAATACGGAGGATAGCGTAACCCAACTTAAATCGGGGTCAACCACTGTTCCGAAACCGCGGGTGGATTTGCGAAACCGGACTGCCATATCGCACCGCTTTCCGTGAGATAAGTGGTATTTTCGAATTGGGAGCGATTCCATAGAACAATTGACACATGCCCCTGAGCAGTGTTGCAAAACCGCTTCCACAGTGTGCCATCGCGCATTATTGTTCGTGCAAGTAACCCGTGCGATATCCGTTGGATCATCTGAAGCCACGCAACGTGCTCTCCGCCGTTAGATGGGGAAGGTCGTTAGCGTTGGGCCCCAGTTTAAATTATGTTGATCGAGACCTTTTAAACTAAGGTTTGGCGGTGGAATACAAAGCTCGAGAGGTATATTTTAATTTTCCCAAAGTTTGCTGAATGTGTTTATTTATCAATTTCTCTGAAATTGATAAATAAAATTACAAGAAATTGGAGAAAGGCTACGTGGAATGAACTGGGGTTACACAGAGAAATGGTGACAGAGCGACAATAGTAGACCAGCTATCCTTGGGGGTCCAAATTCAGTTTTGTTGCTATCCTTTTTGGTATCGGAGCTGTTGTTTTTAAGTTTTTTTTGCAGAGAATTAACATGGCAATCCGAGTTGGTAGAGGTGCTGGCAGAAGGAGAGGCGGACTTGTTGCCAATGCAGAAGTGTTGGGAATTTTGCAGAGGTTTGAGGCCAGAATGGATGCTATGGAGCAAAGACAACCCAGAGATCCGGAAGACATCAGTGAACCTGAGATAGAAGAAGCTGAAGAAAATGCTGAGATTCCTCCTGACTTGAGGCTCCTCAGAACTGTTCTGGGGTTTGCAGTTAAGCCCAGGATTGAAGTGTCGAGTTTTGTAGGAGGACTGAATCCAGAGGAACTGGTGGATTGGATTAATGAAATGAACAAGTGCTTCGACTATGAAGAAATAAGCGAAAATAAAAAGGTCAAGTTTGCAGTGACAAAGCTGAAGGGACATGCTGCACTTTGGTGGGATGGAGTGCAGGCAGAAAGGAGGAGAGTTGGAAAGCAGCCTATCAAGAGCTAGACCAAAATTATGGCTAAGTTAAAAGGTAAATTCTTGCCTAGTGATTATCAGCTAACATTGTTTAGGCAAATGAAGAACCTGAGACAGAGGTTGCTGACAGTAAAAGAATAGACAAAAGAATTCTATAGAGTGAGCATAAGAGCTGGGCAATTCCAAGACACACCAGAGAAGACTGCCAGATATGTGAATGGTCAAGGCTACGTGGAATGAATTGGGGTTACACAGAGAAATGGTGACAGAGCGACAATAGCAGACCAACTCTCCTTGGGGGTCCAAATTCAGTTTTGTTGCTGTCATTTGTGGTATCGGAGCTGTTGTTTTTAAGTTGTTTTTGCAGAGAATTAACATGGCAATCCGAGTTGGTAGAGGTGCTGGCAGAAGGAGAGGCGGACTTGTTGCCAATGCAGAAGTGTTGGGAATTTTGCAGAGGTTCGAGGCCAGAATGGATGCCATGGAGCGAAGACAGCCCAGAGATCCGGAAGACATCAGTGAACCTGAGATAGAAGAAGCTGAAGAAAATGCTGAGATTCCTCCTGACTTGAGGCTCCTCAGAACTATTCTGGGGTTTGCAGTTAAGCCCAGGATTGAAGTGTCGAGTTTTGCAGGAGGACTGAATCCAGAGGAACTGGTGGATTGGATTAATGAAATGAACAAGTGCTTCGACTATGAAGAAATAAGCAAAAATAAAAAAGGTCAAGTTTGCAGTGACAAAGCTGAAGGGACATGCTGCACTTTGGTGGGATGGAGTGCAGGCAGAAAGGAGGAGAGTTGGCAAGCAGCCTATCAAGAGTTGGACTAGAATGATGGCTAAGTTAAAAGGTAAATTCTTGCCTAGTGATTATCAGCTAACATTGTTGAGGCAAATGCAGAACCTGAGACAGAGGTTGCTGACAGTAAAAGAATACACAAAAGAATTCTATGGAGTGAGCATAAGAGCTGGGAAATTCCAAGACACACCAGAGAAGACTGCCAGATATGTGAATGGTCTCAAGGCTACGTGGAATGAACTGGGGTTACACAGAGAAATGGTGACAGAGCGACAATAGCAGACCAGCTCTCCTTGGGGGTCCAAATTTAGTTTTTTTGCTGTCATTTGTGGTATCGAAGTTGTTGTTTTTAAGTTGTTTTTGCAGAGAATTAGCATGGCAATCCGAGTTGGTAGAGGTGCTGGCAGAAGGAGAGGCGGACCTGTTGCCAATGCAGAAGTGTTGGGAATTTTGCAGAGGTTCGAGCCCAGAATGGATGCCATGGAGCGAAGACATCCCAGAGATTCAGAAGACATAAGTGAACCTGAGATAGAAGAAGCTGAAGAAAATGCTGAGATTCCTCCTGACTTGAGGCTCCTCAGAACTGTTCTGGGGTCTGCAGTTAAGCCCAGGATTGAAGTGTCGAGTTTTGTAGGAGGACTGAATCCAGAGGAACTGGTGGATTGGATTAATGAAATGAACAAGTGCTTCGACTATGAAGAAATAAGCGAAAATAAAAAGGTCAAGTTTGTAGTGACAAAGCTGAAGGGACATGCTGCACTTTGGTGGGATGGAGTGCAGGCAGAAAGGAGGAGAGTTGGCAAGCAACCTATCAAGAGCTGGACCAGAATTATGGCTAAGTTAAAAGGTAAATTCTTGCCTAGTGATTATCAGCTAACATTGTTTAGGCAAATGCAGAACCTGAGACAGAGGTTGCTGACAGTAAAAGAATACACAGAAGAATTCTATAGAGTGAGCATAAGAGCTGGGCAATTCCAAGACACACCAGAGAAGACTGCCAGATATGTGAATGGTCTCAAGCTGGAGATCCAAGATGAGATTGGTCTTCTATCTCCTCTTCCACTAGAGGAGGCCTACCAGATGGCCTTGAAAGCAGAAGAGAAACTCCTGAGGAAGCAGTCTGCCAAAAAGAGAGGTACTTTCCGTGGAAAGGGAAGTCAGGGTGGTAGAGGAAAGCCTACTACACCCAGGGATGGAGGCCTATGATGGCTCACCTCGGGAATGCATCTACGAGAGGATGATGCAAAGGCGAGGAAGGGGTTCTTACCAGGAGGAAAAGGAAGAGGAGAGCGGAGACGGAGAGCGGTAGAAGAGTCAGGAGTGCTATAGATGTCGGGAGAGTGGGACATAAGCACTATGAGTGTCCGAGAGAATGTAGGTCTTTGGTCCAAGAAAATGTTTGTTGCCCGGGTGCGGAAGGCGAAATTGAGAAGAAATTCTACCGGATAGGGAGAGTCCTTGGTGGGTTAATAAGGTCTTGTTAAAGCAAACCAAGAAAGTCAGACAAACACAAGGAAGACTTTGTTTAAGGAGCATATCTGAGTCGAGGGAAATCAGCGACTAGTCAGCGATAGTGGCGGCCACAGGACAATCTGGTTTGAAAATGTTTCAAGGTTGATTGAAGACAGGGAGCATCAACTCCTACAGGGTGTCCTGGCTGCATAAAGGGCACCAGCTGGTTGTAAAAGAACAGTGTGAGATAGAGCTGCAAATGGGCAAATACAAAGATAAGGTCCTGTGTGATGTAATGCCCATGGATGTGTGCCACATACTGCTGGGTAGACCTTGGCAATTTGACAGAGCAGCGGTGCATGATGGCAAGAAGAACACTTACAAGTTCTTCAAGGATGGGGTACATCATACATTGATACCCATGGAAGAAGGAGAGCCATCCCGCAAAGTGATTGATCCAAAGACCTTGTTGCTGAGCGGGAAGGAATATCTGCAGCAGATAGAAGAAGAAGAGGTAAGTTTTGCTTTAGTTTGCAAACCTAAAGTAGTTCTTACTTCTACAAATATTTCTGATTTGCCAATAGAAATCCAAGAGATGTTAGACAATTATTGTGACATCGTTGTGGATGATTTACCTGATGAGCTGCCACCTGTGAGAAAGATCAACTATCAGATATATTTTATCCCTGGTTCAAATCTTCTAAATAAGGCAGCCTACAGAATGACTCCCACAGAAAATGAGGAAATCAGGAGACAAGTACAGGAATTGGTGGACAAGGGACTGATCAGAGAAAGTTTGAGTCCATGTGCAGTACCAGCAGTATTGAGCCCAAAGAAAGATGGAGGCTAGAGGATGTGTACTGATTCTAGAGCAATCAATAAGATAACAATCAGGTACAGATTCCCTTTGCCCAGAGTTGAGGATTTAATGGATTGTTTGAGTGGTGCTAAATATTTTTCAAAGATAGATTTAAAGAGTGGATATCATTAGATTAGAATAAGAGAGGGTGATGAGTGGAAAACTGCCTTTAAAACAAATGAAGGACTATATGAATGGATGGTTATGCCTTTTGGGTTGTCAAATGCACCTAGCACTTTTATGAGACTTATGAATGAAGTATTGAAGGAATTCATTGGTAAATTTGTGATAGTGTATCTGGATGATATATTAGTTTTCAACAAACCTAAAGAGGAACATTTAAGGCATCTTAATTATGTCTTGAAGAAGCTGCACCAAGAGAAACTGCTGATAAAATTAAAGAAATGCTCATTCACGAAGGAAGAGTTGGTGTATTTGGGTTTTTTTATTTCTGCAGAAGGATTGAAGATGGACCCAGAGAAGGTTAAGGCAACTGTGGAGTGGCCTTCACCCAGAAATTTTTTTGAGGTAAGAAGTTTCCATGGACTTGCCAGTTTTTACAGGAAGTTTATAAGAAACTTGAGTAAGATTAATGCACCCATCATTGAGACAATAAAGAAGAGTAGACAGCCATTTAAGTGGACTGCTAAAGCAGAAATAAAATTTAAAATTTTGAAGCAAAAGATAACTGAAAATCCTGTTTTGATTCTGCCTGATTTTACTAAACAATTACAAGTGAAGTGTGATTCAAGTGGGGAGGCCATTGGAGCTGTGCTGAGTCAGGATGATAGGCCTGTAGCCTATTTCAATGAAAAGTTGAATGACACCAGAAGGAAGTATTCCTCTTATGAGTAGGAATTCTATGAAATTGTTCAGGCATTGAAAAAGTGGAGACATTATTCGATGTCCAAAGAATGTGTATTATACTCTAATAATCATGCTTTGCAGTACATTGTACAGCAGCCCAAGTTGAATCATAAGCATGCCAAATGGGTTGAATATCTCCAAGGTTTCAACTTTGTTTTGAATCACATTAGTGGCCAAGAAAATAAAGTAGCTGATTCTTTGAGTAGAAGGCACATGCTTGTTCAAGAAAATAATTTTGAAGTTGTAGGATTTGATTTTCTCAAAGAACTATATAAAACAAATCCTGATTTTAAAGAAGCATTTGAGGCATGTTGTAATCTTGTTCTAACAGATAGAAGCCAGTGGCTGGATTATTTCTCGTAGGAGGACTTACTATTCAAAAGAAGCCAATTGTGTCTACCAAAATGTTCCATGAGAGAAAACTTGATTAAGGAGAAGCATAGTGGAGGACTTGCTGGACACTTTGGTACTGATAAAAATTATGAGCAGCTGAGTCACTTCTATTATTGGCTCAAGATGAGAGTAGAAGTGGATAATTTTGTGAAGAATTGCAAAATCTGTCAGTATGCCAAGGGAAGGAGCCAGAATGTCGGATTGTACACTCCGTTGCCTATTCCAGATATGCCTTGGGACATGGTGAGTATGGATTTTGTTCTAGGACTACCCAAGACTCAGAGAGGGAATGATGTAGTCTTTGTTGTAGTGGACAGATTCTCCAATATGGCATATTTTATTCCATGTTATAAAACTAGTGATGCCACCCATGTTGCTAACTTGTTTTTCAAGGAAGTGGTTAGGTTGCATGGGTTGCGCAAGAGTATTGTTTCAGACAGAGACACCATATTTATGGGCCATTTTTGGAGGACACTGTGGAAGAAACTTGCTACCAAACTGAGTTTCAGCTCAACTTATCATCCTCAGACTGATGGACAAATTGAGGTACTGAATAGGAGTTTGGGAAATTTGTTGAGAAGTCTTGCAGGAGAGCATCCCAAGCAGTGGGATCATATTTTTCCTCGGGAAGAATATGCATATAATGACTCACCAAACAGAAGCACAAGATATAGCCCATTCCATATTTTCTATGGAATTCACCCCAGAGGAACATCAGAGTTAAGAAACCTGGGAAGGACAGAGCTAAGGAGCGCAGATGGGGAAGAATTTTCTTCAGAGATCCAAGCCATACATGAAGAAGTGAAACGGAAACTACAAGGCAGTAGCATCAAATACAAAGGCAGAGTATACTTGTGCAGAAAATAAGTCCATTTTGAAGTAGGAGATTTGGTTTTGGCACACTTGAGAAAGGAGATTCCCAAGGAAGCAGTATAATAAACTGAAGTTCAAAAAGATTGGGCCATGCAAGATACTTAGAAAGTTTTCTGCAAATGCTTATGAGATTGAATTGCCACCTAATGTTGGAATATCTCCCATTTTTAATGTTGCAGATTTGTACAAGTATTAAGATTGTTGCAACTTAAGAAACAATTCCTTGGTTGTGAAAAGGAATCCGTGCTTAAGACATTCAAATAATTATGTCACAGAAATATTGATCCTTGTTTAATCACCTCCAGATTTTAATCATTAAACCTTCAAAATCAAATGTTATAAATGTCCCACAATGCTATTATCTTCTGATATGGAATGAAATGATCAGAAGAAGAATGAAAGGAAAAAGCCCAAAATGATTTGCTGTTGTACAGAATCTATCATCTCAAACTTTAGAAGAATTATAAGGAAAGAACAATTAAAATGAAGGAGCGCCTATTAAGGGTTTTAACTCTTATTTACACACGTAAAAAGAGACTTGTTGCTTCTATACTTCATTTTATTCAAGGACTGAAAATACATTATGTAAACTAGAAGACGTATCAATATCAACAAATACTAGAAGATTGCTTGTCCTTCATTAATCACTTGAAATCTCAGTAGCAAGATAATCGTCTGAGTGTTGTTGTCCCGTGATTTGGCCGATTGGCGAGCCAAATGACGATGTAACATCAAACCAAGCTTTGGAGCCCAAGGACCTAGCCTTCCTGGACTCAGAGAGGGCTCTCTCTATATGTGTAAAAGATGTCGGTGTGTTTGCTTATGGTGCTATGATATTAGGCTAGTTATGAAGTGAGTTTTTTGGTTTTTTGGTTTTTTAAGTTTGTGAGGGATAAAACTGATCAAAGATTTAAACTGGATAACAAGATGTAGATAAACTGGGCCATGGGGTCAAACAGGTCAAGGAAGCTATCAGATGATGATGTAAGGCTGCTGTAGGGCCGATTTGATTCAAGGTAGAAAGGATCTTTGGGCAAAATGGAGTAAATGGACATAAAGTTTGTGAAAGACGAGGGATTTCAAGTGTAACTAGTTGATAGCAGACATAAACATGTTATAGCAAGCCATTAATCATGCTAAATGTAACTATGAGCTAATTAATACATAGAAATCAAACATTCTAGCCATGCATAGAAGTATAAGACCCTCTAACTTTGGGAAATGGCTATCAGACTTTGGGGAAAACACATAAGACGGACTAACAACTTAAAATACTATGCCGGAACGCCTAAACACAGTCTTTAAGTTATTGGGCACTCTGACAAACAAGCTTTCATAGTTTTAGGCAAAGGGCTAGATCGGGACTAGGCCTCCTTGGTTCAACAAGATGATAAGCTAATCAGTCAAAGAGATAGTTTTATGGACAGAACTATGGAAAATCATAGGTAGGCAGGGCACACCATACATCCTACTCAAGATACATAGAACTTATGAATAAAACTAGCAACAATACCTTAAGTTACTAAAGAGCAGTTAAGAATTCTTTAGTATAACTAAGGAAGAAGAAAACATAAAGCTATGAAGATTCAGGGATTTTGAGGTGCCTCCATGGGCATATCTCAAAATTAATCTCTACTGATCTATAGCAGCAAGAAGCATGTATCATGAACAAAAACTAGAAGACAACAACAAAGCAAGAAACACTATACCATTCGACCATGTCATGGAATCCATCACCAATCCTTCATCATTCATCAAAAGCATCCGAGAGGCAGTCCAAAAATCATAACACAAGTATGTTCTTCAAAGCTCATATGACCAATATATTGATTCTTCTCTCAAGTTCAGCGTCTTTTTACAATGAAATCCATGGAATAAATAGGCTTGAGGAAAGAAAACCTCATGGAGCAACTAGCTATCTCATTGGCCAAGTCAAAATATCTAAACTTGTCCTTGAGGCTTTGCAAAGCCCAAGGCACAAAATATCCCATAAAATATCTAAAAAAATGCTAAAAACGAAAATTATATTGACTTTACATCATTTCCCAAGTGTAAAAATAGCTAAACGCACATTTGGGAAAAGCAGATTTTTAAGGTTCAAAAATTACAAAAATACTTCAAATTTATATCAGGAAAAGGTCCTCTGACTTGCCGGAAACATTTGGCAGCCTTCCCGGTGTCGAAATGAGGCTCATGATGGCTTGTTGGAAATCTCTCTATGTCTACTTTCCAGCGCAACTGAAATCATCTCAATCTGATGCCTGGAAGTCCTCCAAAACTGTACATGTGTGTAAAAAACCAGGAAATAGCAGACTGCTGATATGAGGGGCAGAATGTGCAAAAAGCGAGCATTTTTCGCCAATTTGAGGGGGCGAAAGATCTCCAAATGCTCTGAAAATCGCTGGGGACCTGCTCATAGAATTATGGCATCCACTGGTATCATCCTTCTCCCTTGAAAAATCCTCAAACTGAAATGGCGCAATTATGAGTTTTCGACCAAAAACCCAAAAAATGCCAAAAAACAAAAAGTTGTCGAAAAGGGCTCAAAATTGGCACACGACCCTCAGGGGTCCATAGCAACATGCTCCGAAGCTGATGCCAAAATATCAAGGGCTGATATGCTTTTCTCCTCTTTCCGTGCCGGGTGCTTCCTCTTTGCCTTCTTCAATTTCTCTTGGGCTGCCTTTAGTTTGCGCCTGGCAAACTGATTAAACTTTTGAAAGTGATGAGTCCTCTTCCTTTGTAGCTCTAGATCTCTGTTCGCCCTCTGAAGCTTCATTTCCAAGTGTTTGTTAGCTCTTTCAAGCCATGCCTCTTTGTTTTCTTCAATTTCCTGCTCAAGGAGTGCAGTGAGAGGAAAGGCTTGGAGATGGGCTTGTTCTTCTGCTTTCTGCTTTTCCAAGGCTCTTTTAAGCCCGATGGTCCTAGGCCTCTTCCGCCTAGGCTGGTCTTCCTCCTCTTCCTCATCAAACTCACCAATGAGTTCTTCTATCCTTGCTTGTGCCTTAGATGCCTCATTCTTATATTTGATCACCCGTGCTTCATTAATAGCTGTGTGAACATTCATTTGTTTGTTTTCAATCTCCAAGAAGTGGTTGAAATTCCTTGCCCGTTGAAGATCCTCCTCTAATGCCTCAATTTGCCCCTCTTTATGGATTAGGAGGTTTTCAAGAAGGCGGGCCTCATTATCACTGTCATCACTTTGGATAGGGATGACATCCGATGCACCTCCATGCTTTGTACCTTTTCCAACTTTGCTTTTCCCTTTGAAGGCCAGTATTGCGCTTTTCCTCCTTGGCATGCTAGTAGGTGTCCTTTTGGGCGATTTCCTTTTGCTAGGAACAACCTTTGTCACTGTTAGAGTGGCAACCTTGGACCCTCTCTTCCTTGCTGTGCTGAGCTTTGTTCTTTTAGGAGGAGGAGACATAATTGATTTACCCTTGACATCTTCTTGAACTTGCTGCTCTTCTTGAGGCTGCTGGATGTCTTCTTCTGGCTATTCACTTTGCTGCCCCTGTTCGCCAACCTCAATTTGCTGTTTTGCTTCAATGCCTTGTTCAATTTGTGGCTCAAGAGGTGTCTCAATTTCCTGCCCAACCTGCTGTTCTTCATCTTGTACCTGCTGTTGTTCCTCATCTGTTTTCTGCTGCTGTTCCTCAATTTGTTCCTGCTGCTGTTCATCATTTTCTGTTTGCTGCTGTTCATCCCTTTCCTCTTGCTGCTTTTCACTCCCCTCTCCTCCTTCCTATTGACTTGGCTGTCCTGTAGTCATTCTGAGCCTTCTAGGAGTAGGCCTACTGGACAAAGGTACCAGGCGATGGACAGGCTGAGTGGGAGACACATGGATAGGAGAAACAGTAGAGAAATCTGGATGGCTGATGAATAAATCCCATGGAACCTCTTTCTTCTCTAACTGGTGTAGGAAGATAATCTTGATCAAAGAATGATGGAAAAGGGAAGGGATTTGCAGAGGTGGGGCCTTCTTATGGACAGTAGATGCCATCTTCTCTATGCTCTTGAACAAAAAGTAAGGGAGGTTTAGTTGCCTGCTTCTAGTAAAATGCATCAATAATCGGACATGGTAGGCATAAACTCAATCAAACCTCCCTTCACAAGTGAAATATTTCATTATGACTTTCATAAGAGGAGCATAGCTGTCAAGGAGATATGAAAAAGGGAAAATAGCAGTGAGAGCATCTCTATGCTCAGGCTTGATGAAAGGTTTGTAATCTTCTAAGTCAAGATGAGCCTGTTTGAACCATTTTTTGCCATGATATGGAATCTTGGTGGCCTTGGACACATACCTTGGAGAAATCTTGAAATCAAGACTTGCCACTTGGAAATGTTTTTCTTTGAATCTCAGGGCGCACAAGTGTGTTAATGGCGAAAAACTCTTGACTTCTTGTATTTTCTGGCAAAACTCTAGGCAACCTACTTCATGGAAGTTGAAAAGGACAGATGGATGAGCATTAACCTCTTCTATAGAGATTGGCTCATATCTTTTATGCGGACCGCTCTTGCTGTCTTGCCTTGGAGGCATTTTGACCTAAATATGCTTTGGAAGAAACAAACTGTCTCACTGTGTGTAAACTGCCCTGTTGGAGTCAAACTGTGTCAATTTACTGCTTTGACAGAGAAACAATGTGATTTGGATGGTTTGCAACAAGTTTCTTATAATACACAACCTCTGCTCCCTTTAGAAAATGACCTTCTATCTTGAATGTATCTCTGTCAACAGAATTTCTCAATAAGAGACCAAACAGTGGAATGAAGGACAGACTGTTAGGAGGAATTTGCTGTGAGAAGTGCTTTGCCCATGGTAGACCTTGCAATCATTTAAAACCTGCTCTTCTTGGTGTGTTTATGAATCAACAGACTTATGGCTATGCAATCAAACCTCAGTGTAGGTATACAGTCCAATTCACAGTTCTGGACAAGGTGACAGAGTTTTGGAAAATGCCTCAAAATGTTTCAACAAGGCCTGCAAGAGTCTTTACTTTGCAAAATAAGCAAGACCTCTTACCAATGTAACATCTCTGGTTATGTTAGAAAAACCTTTACTTTGGATGGATAACAACTTATCAATAAGCTTGAAAAACACAAGGCAGTCAACCAACAAACATAGTGAATACTGTCCCTTTGTGAGAAGTGTGAGCAACCTTCCCCTGTAGCTTCAACGTATAAATTTCTGCTTGATCAAGAACCCTTTCTCCTACTAAACTTCACTGTTCTCTATATGTATGTCACTCCATTAAACAGAAACAGGCTCATAAAGTTAACCCCGGTGTGAGCATACAGTCAAATTCACAGTTAGAACAGAGGTAACAGGGTTTAAAAAAGCTCCAAAAGCTTGAGCAGAGGCTGCAAGATTTTCCTCTTTTCAAAATGATCAAGGCCTTTTTCAATATGGAATACCAGTCATCCTTGGAAGAATTCTTTTATGACCTCTAAAAATCCACTTGACCATGAGCTTTTGAAGAACAAAAAAAACAGTCACAGAGTATACAGTGAACAACTGTCCTTTTGGTGGTTGAGTAGGGTAACCTGTGCCCTGTAGCTTTCAACAGTATAAACTTCTTTTAATCTAGAATACTAGTCTTCCTTGGGAAAATTCCTCTATACTTTGTGAAAACTAGTTTCTCAAAAGCTTATGAAGAGCCAACAAACACAGTCAGAGTTTTCTGTCCATAGGATAAGGTGGCAGGTTTTTCGAAAGGCGTTCGAAGTGTTGGCAGAGGTCAGTGGGAATTCCCAAACAATCAAGGCTTCTTTTTCAATGAGCTCAACCATAACATGCTGCTTCAATAGATATGCCCATGCAAAAACTACCTTTTATCACTTTGGCAATTTCGAAAAATTCAAAGGCAATTTCAAAATACCTCTTTGAATTCAATGGAAGATCTTTGGAGAAGCTCGTGCCACCTTCAGCAGTGATTCGGAGGCGTGATGGAGGGTTTAAGCCTGCGCGGCACTCTGCAGAGAAAGAACGTCGCGCACAAAATGGTGTCGGGTGGCTCTGTCGGGTCGGGCGGGCGCCGTGTATAGGCGCGTCGCGCTCATGTACAGGCGCGTCGCGCCTACGTTGAACACCCGTTCAAAACTCCTTCCAGGCGCGTCGCGCAGTTTGCCAGGCACGTCGCGCGGTGTTTAAACGGTGCAAACTCTTGCAATTTGACCCGAACCTCCTTGTTTCGATGCTAAGGGTAGTACAGAGCTTTGTTTGAAGTTTAAAAATGAACAAATCACCCTTCGACCTCATTCCCTTAATATGTAAAACCTCCAACGGTCTTAAACTTTTTGAAATGTAAACTTGGCATTCAGCTCCGCTTTTGTTTTAACCTTTGTAATGCTACCTTGGTGTATCTCTTGACACTTGAAATCACGTTGACTTAATTTGAGAGGTGCTCCCCTTTTAAAATGATTTCGGCCATAGAATATTTATCCCCTTTTTTAAAAAATGTCAAGAAAATACCTGAAGACTGATTTGTTTCTGAAAGGATAGGTTTTGTATTGTCAACATGCTTTGACAGCCTCGGTCCTTACTTGCTCCTCCAACCCTTTTCCCACTGTAGATGCCAAGTTTGCTGACCCTATTTGGACTTGATCATGGCCCTCTGATTTGAGAAAAGCGCCTCTTTTTCAAACTACTTCCCTGCCCAAAATATATCATACAATACCTCTGTCCTTTTGAATAATAAAAGGCTTTGTTTGTTTTAAACCATAATGACCATATGCCAAATGACCCTTTTTTGAATCATGATGAACAATAATTCAAAATGTGATGTCTCTTGGTGATAGAACTCAAATTGCCCTTTTGGAACTAGATGATGCCCACTGTGACTGAAATTTGACTACGGTGTAAACTGTAGTGGTCCCCACCCAGGCTTGATCATTATTTGTCTAAGAAGGTGCTTGCTTTTACAATCTTTTCTCTGCTCCCAGTGCTGATATGATATCTCTGATCTTTTCAATGACAGCTTTGTACTTGATTTGAAAACCTCTTCAAAATCTGAGAGTATGCCCAAAATCTTTTTGTACTTTATAACCCTATATATTAGCTGCAGTATCTCTTGGGAAAAACCAGGCTCAGATTCTACTGTCAAATTAGGACAAACTTATTTTGAAAAAGGCACTTGTTCCATGAATGGAATTACTTACAATAATGCCATTCTTTGATTAGCTTTGCATGCTGCCCTAGGGTTTTTAAACTTCAGATCCTAAGCATTTCCTGTCTTTGTATTGAAGATGCAAGTCTATAAGATGTGGACAAATTTTTGGCCTATTTCACAGATATCAAAGCTTTTATAGACATCTTCTTCCTAATGACAAACTGAAAATACCAACCTACTGTATCTGAAGAAAAACTCTGTCTTTGTGGTGAGGTGCAGCTTGCAATAGCTGGATTTGCACCAGCGCTTTGATTAATAGTAAAAAGTTTCCTGTCTGAGACTGTATGCCATTTTCTTATGAGTAGGAAAACCAATATCTTTTGAAACATAAACATCATCTGTTGCTTGTGTAATGACTTTTGCTTTCCTTCTTTGTCCCCTTTCCACTGCATCTTAGACCAATCAGTCTTTAACAACATTCAATGCCTTGGCCATCTGCTCATGAAAGAAGGAGGCCTTTCTCTTGGCAAGGTATCTGAAGATTGTTTGATAAGCCTGCCTGACAAAGATTTTCCTTGGATGTGATGGTAATCAAACAAACTTGAAAAACATTAATACTGGCACCTCTGCTTGCACTCACCACTGTGCTTCAGAAAAAACCCTAGTCAAGGTGTCACTGTCTCACTGCACTGCTCTTTGCTGAGGGGAACTGGAATGTCACCATTTGCTTTGATTATCTTATGACAAATTATTTGAAAGATAGTCTCTGTGACTATGGAGATTAGCACCCTTTGAAAAACCAAACACCTTTTCTTCTGCCTGTGTAATGACATGATTTGTCAGCATCTCTCCAATTTGGTCTTGTGGAAAAGCAGGCTGCTTATGATCAGAATTGTTTTTACTAATGATATGCCTCTCTAAAGTTTAACAATTCACATGATTTGAAAACTTCAAATGACTTCCTTTACAGGACCAAAACTCTGTTTTCCCTTTAACTTGTATACTTCAAACTGTAGCCCTGCTGTGATTATCACTTATACTTAGAAAAACTAGAGTTTCTATTTCACTGTCTAGTAAAAAGCAAACCTGGGCTTTTGCAATCCTTAAAGTCGCTATTGACCAGCGCCCTCTGCTTGTAGATGAAGGAGGCGCCCTAACCCTCTGCTTGTAAATGAAGGAGGTTCTGGGCCATGACAAATTACCAGTTTGCTGTGACAGTGGTGTCTTTCTCTTACTGTGATTTTCATGCCGGAAGGAAAATGCAAGGTCTTGATGAGTGATTCTCTGTTTTGCAGATATATCTCAGGCTCTTGTTACATTTAGAAGCAGCTGTTCTTCTAACTGTAGATTCAAGCATTTCCTCCTGAGATGAAGTTATATTTCCTGTCTTTGTAGAATCCATAAAACACTGTGAAACACCTAATAATCAGCTTGAGACTGTGGTTTATGCAGTGCTGAGACCTAGGGGTGTGTAAGTGGCGCGACTTAGAGCTGTGATCAACTTGATTTGCAGAGTGGGAGGTCAGTCATGATTGGTCTGTAGCAGATGGAGGTTTTTGGCCTTTTGATGGTTGCCAAGGGTAAAATGCCTTAAAGCGCCACTTCCTAACATAGGGGAGACTTTTGAAACAGACTTGGATTTGCCTTTTAAAGCTGATGGGCAGACCAGTAGGGCTGAAGCTAGATAGGATAGTGATAATGAGTTTTGACTTTGACATGGGCGGACTGAAAAGTAGAAGGGCGAAAAAAGTTTTATGAGGGTTTTCTAGATGACAAATTGACATAAGGAAATCAGCTTCTAGAAAACTCAGCTATAGATATAGTCATTACTAACATGTAAAAAATACTGATGGCTAACATGGAGGTCCAAAAAAAAAACCGGAACCTCTGCTCCTCTCCTTTCTTCTGCTTTTATCTTAGCCATCTAAAGTAACTTCCTAACTGCTATGATCAGTTTTGAAACTGATTCTTGGAAGTTTTGGAATTATTTAAGTTTACAAAATATCTGTTTTAATATTATATATATAATATATAATATAAAACCAAAAATAGGACCTTACTCTAGCGCAAGTAAAAAGAACAAATGGTACACTTTGGGTCCCATTACACCCATACGTATTAATGACAAAGTCACCCATGGTTTTTGAAAACCAATAACCGGCTACGGGAGCACTGATAGCGGTTTCTTGAGAAAAGGCTAAGTGATGCCGTAATGTATCATAGCCGTAGATTTCGTAAATAGTGGTTTAGATCAAACCATTTGCGGGGGCACTATCTCTCATAAAATTCGTTTAATTTGCGGTGCCGCAAAACCATTGGATCTGAGCCGGATGATCCAAGTTGTTAGTCCAACTTCGATATTATATGTGGATTTCTGCTTTTGCAAACCACCACTGTTGTCCGTCACAGGGTCAAGAACAGCTGCATCGATCCTGTTCGATCAAAAGTCTTCACTATCTCTGACTGTTAAACCAGACTCTGAGTGTTGATTTGAAGGTATGGCACTTATAGTACTCTTTATCCCTGAAACTCTTCTTCCAACATAACCGGGTGAGCAGACTTTCCAGATCTTTCAACGATGAATCTTGAGTCCATCCCATCTGTTTGATGAAAATTTATATCTGAGCCTACAACAAGCAGTTTCTTTCCACGATATTTGCCATTCCAAATGGTACCCAACTGATTTTCTAGCTGCTGTAACGAGTTTGTTTGAATATGGTCAATTTTCTGAGTTGCAACACGCCCCTCTCTTCAAATTCTGAGCCTGATAAATATCGAATAAACGTGCAGTACTCAAGTAGAACCTGGAGAAAATTTTGCAATATTTGCTCCACTAATTCGTTCAACCCCGATTGAATATCGAACTTTTCATTTTCTGCATGGCGAACCTTCAAGGAATCTTTCAATTCGGTATAGCTCTGTGACTCTGGAAATGTAGCATACTTCAAACGACAAACGAAGTCCACATTGCTGAGCCTAGTGTAATCAAGATCATAGTCTTTGGATAATGTCTGTAACGGACTATATCTGAAACTCAAGCTGATTCATTTGCACAGAAAGAGCGGATTTAAGAACTTTTTCTTTTGCTCTTAGATTCTGATCTCTCCCTCTCATGCTTAAGGTAGATTCTCTTCAAAACAAACCTTGCCTCACACTGCGGAAAATTGCTCAAATAATAATAATGTGGTGCGATATCAATCAACCACTCTCCACGAACATCTGTGATAGTGCGAATGAAGTCGATGAGCAGTTATGTATTTCACTGGATCTGTTCCTTATGGATCCACAATCTCTTATGTGGAAAAAAATGTCAAACACAAATCGAATTTCAGTAGAATGAGTCAAATCCAATTTTGAAAGACGTTTCTGGAAAACAGACATTTGAAGAATCATTTAAATCTCTTAAAAAGATTTGGATTTCTGGGCATCTTCCTTATGGAGGTCAATTGGGCATATTCTGCAAAAAACCCATGTCGCGGTTTTTTGAATTTTTCCTCTGTTTGCCCACAATTTGAAAACGAAAATCATGACCTGGGAGGGTTTGCGTTTTTGTGTAAGTAATTTTTCGCCCTCAAACGTTTGCCTGGTATCTTGCACAATTTGACAGATGAAGTCACTGCCATTCATTCAATCCTGCAATTCATAAGCTCTTCTGAAATAATCCCTTTTCACTTGACAAAGAATTTCACCAACTTTCAAATGTTTTTTCCCACATATCTTCAGCATCAGATAGCATAAGTAGCCTTAGCAAATCAGCTCTACCAATCTTTGACTCTGCTATTAAACCTTATTTAGAACATAAAGCCAATAGTCGGTGATGATATTTAGACTTTAATTTAGCATCATTAGGACCAGAGGTATTTAAAATAAAAGGGCCATGCACAATCTCAACGCCTTCTGTAGTAGCTTATGGAGCTAATGTTTTGCTTTGGATTGATCCAACAATAAGGAGTTCGTCTTAAACAACTGCTTATTAGCAACACTACTGTTTTATGATATGATTCTTTCAAAGCCTAAGCCTGCCATGTGAACTATTATATCAAAAAGCTCAAGCGGTCAGACTCTTCCAAACTCTTAATGTAAAGAGGTAATACCATCTCCACAACTTCAGGCCTTTGTAGCAGAAGTGCTATGTCAGCTAACAATTGTATCACATTCAGCTGGACTATAGAGACGTCCTACTTCTCTTTTCCCCATTTTAATTTGCTGATACATTTAGCAATATATTTTGAGCTTGTGATTAATAGCTTGAACATGTTCCAGTTCATCTTAATAATTCGTCAACAACCTTGAATTACTAAGAAAATCTCTCGAGTTTGGTTGAGAGATATTGTGCTACAACATCTGGCTCCAATTGGGGACAGTAATTTGGAAGAAAAGTGCTGAGAACTTGTAGATCAGTAGCCTTTATTGGGCATGGAGTCAAGTCAAACTGAATTTTCTCCCAATCCTAAATCTCGGAAAATTTCAAAACTTCTCTGAACCCTCCTTCTTCTAGGATCTTTATTTTTGAACTGAAAATTTTAAACTAGAAATACTGCGACTGGGAATGCTCAACTCCTGAGCTTATTTATGTACAACTCCTATATATATAAACATGGTTGAACTTAATCAAGTGAAGTCAACCTTCCAATGGAACCAATCCAGCATCTGCTTGCTAGATTTAATACCTTCGTACTGCTGAAATTTACAAATCAAAACAGGAATGTACCATGAAAATTTTTCATATACAAAACTTTGTACATACCCTTGCATTAAAGCTTGTTGCTGACCAAAGAAATTTGCCATATATTCAGCAACTGGATCGTAGAACTCATGAAATAAAGTTTTGGCCACCTTTTTTTGAACATTTTGCTGATGTAGACTTCTTTGAACATGGCAGTTTCCTTCATTGTTTGACTTTTCAGTTAGGAACTTTGTGTTAGGAACTTGGCTGCCATTTTCTGTAGGCAGGCATTTAGGCTGAAAATAAACATCCAAGGTTTGCTTTCCATAATGCTGATGTTCTTCGTTTAACCTCAATTGATGACGAAAATCTTCCTCTTCTTGCAAACATGTCTGAGAAACTGCACTATTTTCCTCACTACTCACAAAATTATTGCAATGATCTTCCATGCTTTCATAGTGTAGTTCAGCTGTTGCAACTAAGTTTTGACTAGAATCTTCAAAAGGATTAGATTCTTGTTCTTCAACAATACAGGAACCTTTTGACACTTTTTGGAAATCTTTATTCGCCTCTGAACTTACATTCTCTTGTAAAGAAATTCCAATGTTTCCTTCACAAGCCCTCTTATCTTTGACAAAACTTGGACTTTCTACATCGCAGGAAAAATTTCTACAAGCCCACACATTATCTTCGATTTCTTGCGCGTGGAGAAACATCAGCTTCAGAGTGCTAGGCTTTCTCTCCTTGAGATAAAAAGCCAAGGCAATAGAAATAGCTTTCAAATAATAGACCATAGTTGCTGCTTCTGGAGGTCGAATTTCTTTTGGCATGCTGAAATAATTTTTTTGAAACCTCCTATTAAACTCGGAAATTGATTCATTGCTTTGCCTTCGGATAGAATATAATTCCAAAAGGTGCTCTTCATATGACTTATTCTCGCCCCAATATGTAAGAAATACATCTTGAAGATCTTGCCAGGAATTAATTGAAATTGCTTCCAAACACTGGAACCATTGTTGAGCATCCTACTTTAAAGAATGGAAAAACATCCTTAAAGCTACGTCTTCATAAATGATTTGAAATTTGTCCTGAAAGTACTCAAATTCCAAGATATGTAATTTAGCTGAAATGTCCTTCTCCTTCCCGGAGAAACTTGGCAAGGACTTGAATCCGTTTGAAGGATATTGATGGAGAATAGCGGGGAGCTTCAGGGGTTTAAAGATTTCTCTATTTTTGAACTGAAAAGCAGTCAATTTCTTATGAGGCAAAATATTATCATCCAAAGATGATGAATCATCACCTTTATGCCCAGATTGTGATTGATTATCTTCCGGGATTGTAATACAACAATCATCCTCCTTTCATATTTAGGAGATACACTTTTGTCAAGATTTATAATACAAGCAGAAGAAAAATTATCTTTTTCCAATAATGAATTTACATTTTGGGCCTTATAATCTTATGAGAAAATAAAGCAGGAAACAATCCTTTTAATATAAAAGGGGAAATAGACCACTAAAATGACAGTAAAAAATAGAACCTCCTTTAAAAAACAGAAATTCTGATACATGTTTTTTCCATGATACTTTCTGATCTTCTTGTTAGAAAAATTCTTCATCTAATGAAACTTTCATCAGTGGAGTCGCCAGGTGAATAATAAACAACCAAAATTCAGATCTGAATCTTGTTCACCATCAAGAGTAATGTATTATGAAACCTTCTGCTGCAAGGTATTTGACCTCGCGTTTAGCTTTCTGAAAATGAGAATTCTGTAAAAGTAAACACAACCGAGTACTTCCTCCTCGCTGAACAATCAGAGGAAATAGAGAGAAAACCCAGGGAAATGAACTTCGCTTCTTCGATCCCCGACAACGGTGCCAATTAATGTTGTACCTTAAGAAACAATTCCTTGGTTGTGAAAAGGAATCCATGCTTAAGACATTCAAATAATTATGTCACAGAAATATTGATCCCTGTTTAATCACCTCCAGATTTTAATCATTAAACCTTCAAAATCAAATGTTATAAATGTCCCACAATGCTATTATCTGCTGATATGGAATGAAATGATCAGAAGAGGAATGAAAGGAAAAAGCCCAAAATGACCAGCTGTTGTACAGAATCTATCATCTCAAACTTTAGAAGAATTATAAGGAAAGAACAGTTAAAATGAAGGAGCGCCTATTAAGGGTTTTAACTCTTATTTAGACACGTAAAAAGAGACCTGCTGCTTCGATACTTCATTTTATTCAAGGACTGAAAATACATTATATAAACTAGAAGACGTATCAATATCAACAAATACTAGAAGCTTGCTTTTCCTTCATTAATCACTTGAAATCTGAGTACAAAGATCACTGTCTGGAGGTCGAAAAAAAACCGGAACCTGTGCTCCTCTCCTTTCTTCTGCTTTTATCTCAGCCATCTAAAGTAACTTCCTAACTGCTATGATCAGTTTTGAAACTGATTCTTGGAAGTTTTGGAATTATTTAAATTTACAAAATATCTGTTTTAATATTATATATATAATATATAATATAAAACCAAAAATAGGACCTTACTCTAGCGCAAGTAAAAAGAACGAATTGTACACTTTGGGTCCCATTACACCCATACGTATTAATGACAAAGTCACCCATGGTTTTTGAAAACCAATAACCGGCTACGGGAGCACTGATAGCGGTTTCTTGAGAAAAGGCTAAGTGATGCCGTAATGCATCATAGCCGTAGATTTCATAAATAGTGGTTTAGATCAAACCATTTGCGGGGGCACTATCTCTCATAAAATTCGTTTAATTTGCGGTGGCGCAAAACCATTGGATCTGAACCGGATGATCCAAGTCGTTAGTCCAACTTCGATATTATATGTGGATTTCTGCTTTTGCAAACCACCATTGTCGTCCGTCACAGGGTCAAGAACAGCTGCATCGATCCTGTTCGATCAAAAGTCTTCACTATCTCTGACTGTTAAACCAGACTCTGATTGTTGATTTGAAGGTATGGCACTTATAGTACTCTTTATCCCTGAAACTCTTCTTCCAACATAACTGGGTGAGCAGACTTTCTAGATCTTTCAACGATGAATCTTGAGTCCATCCCATCTGTTTGATGAAAATTTATATCTGAGCCTACAACAAGCAGTTTCTTTCCACGATATTTGCCATTCCAAATGGTACCCAACTGATTTTCTAGCTGCTGGAACGAGTTTGTTTGAATATGGTCAATTTTCTGAGTTGCAACACGCCCCTCTCTTTAGATTATGAGCCTGATAAATATCGAATAAACGTGCAGTACTCAAGTAGAACCTGGAGAAAATTTTGCAATATTTACTCCACTAATTCGTTCAACCCCGATTAAATATCGAACTTTTCATTTTCTGCACGGCGAACCTTCAAGGAATCTTTCAATTCTATATAGCTCTGTGACTCTGGAAATGTAGCATACTTCAAAAGACAAACGAAGTCCACATTGCTGAGCCTAGTGTAATCAAGATCATAGTCTTTGGATAATGTCTGTAACGAACTATATCTGAAACTCAAGCTGATTCATTTGCACAGAAAGAGCGGATTTAAGAAATTTTTCTTTTGCTCTTAGATTCTGATCTATCCCTCTCACGCTTAAGGTAGATTCTCTTCAAAACAAACCTTGCCTCACACTACTAAAAATTGCTCAAATCATAATAATGTGGTGCGATATCAATCAGCCACTCTCCACGAACATCTGTGATAGTGCGAATGAAGTCGATGAGCAGTTATGTATTTCACTGGATCTGTTCCTTATGGATCCGCAATCTCTTATGTGGACAAAAATGTCAAACACAAATTGAATTTCAGTAGAATGAGTCAAATCCAATTTTGAAAGACGTTTCTGGAAAACAGACATTTGAAGAATCATTGAAATCTCTTAAACAGATTTGGATTTCTGGGCAATTTCCTCGCGAAGGTCAATTGGGCATATTATGCAAAAAACCCACGTCGCGGTTTTTTGAAATTTTCCTCCGTTTGCTCACAATTTGAAAACGAAAATCATGACCTGGGAGGGTCTGCATTTTTGTGTAAGTAATTTTTCACCCTCAAATGTTTGCTTGGTATCTTGCACAATTTGACAGATGAAGTCACTGCCATTCATTCAATCCTGCAATTCATAAGCTCTTCTGAAATAATCCCTTTTCACTTGACAAAGAATTTCACCAACTTTCAAACGTTTTTTCCCACATATCTTTAGCATCAGATAGCATAAGTAGCCTTAGCAAATCAGCTCTACCAATCTTTGAATCTGCTATTAAACCTTATTTAGAACATAAAGCCAATAGTCGGTGATGATATTCAGACTTTAATTTAGCATCATTAGGACCAGAGGTATTTAAAATAAAAGGGCCAGGCACAATCTCAATGCCTTCTGTAGTAGCTTCTGGAGCTAATGTTTTGCTTTGGATTGATCCAACAATAAGGAGTTCGTCTTAAACGGCTGCTTATTAGCAATGCTACTGTTTTATGATCTGATTCTTTCAAAGCCTAAGCCTGCCATGTGAACTATTATATCAAAAAGCTCAAGCTGCCAGACTGTTCCAAACTCTTAATGTAAAGAGGTAATACCATCTCCACAACTTCAGGCCTTTGAAGCAGAAGTGCTATGTCAGCTAACAATTGTATCACATTCAACTGGACTATAGAGACGTCCTACTTCTCTTTTCCCCATTTTAATTTGCTGATACATTTAGCAATATATTTTGAGCTTGTGATTAACAACTTGAACATGTTCCAGTTCATCTTAATAATTCGTCAACAACCTTGAATTACTAAGAAAATCTCTTGAGTTTGGTTGAGAGATATTGTGCTACAACAAAGATGATGGTGGAGAAGAAAGATCAACAGACAAGGAACAGATTGAGTGGGAAAAGCAGCTACCTCCAGCACAACCATTGCAACCAAAGAAGATATTGGATAAAAGAGTGTTCAGGAAGACCAGAGGACAAGAGTACTTTCAGTACTTAATCAAATGGAAGGACAAGCCAGAGGAAGATGCCACTTGGATGACTGAAAGTATGTTGCAGAAGATAGGCTGATCAGTGGAAGAGCTCATGGACAGGAGTCCATGAAGAAAATTGCCCTCGGGAGTCTGATGCAGGGGCATTAGACACTAGCCAGCAATGTAGGAGGTTTTGTCCGCATGTTGTGGCTAGGAGGGTTCAAAATCATTGAATTGTAACATCTAGGTGTCAATACCTCAGCTGACTGTTTCATTTAAATTAGTTAGAGTTAGTAGAAGTCGAATAATTTAGCCCATCTGTCATTTTTCAGTTATTTGGGTAAATTGTAATTAGGCCTTTGATTTTCAAAACGGTCTTCACCGAGGAACCGAAGAGACACATTGTAATGTATATAAATTGTATTCTTCGGATGTATTGAGAAGAAGAGAGATTTCGGAAATAAAATTTGTGTGTTGAACAATTGCTTCCGGTTGAACAAATTTCAGTTCTCGTGATTACCAAATTGTCTCGAATAGATTTTGTGAAGGAAATTGTTTAACTGTGAGGCGATTGAACACTGGTCTGTGTGAAATCGTTGAATAAGGTTGTTGCGTAAATTCCGCATTTCTCTGGTTATTGTTTTCTCGTGAGATATCCGCACAAGTTCTGTTGAATTAAACCCCCACCGCAGACGAGGTTTGTGTAAAATCATGGTCGTTGAACTCTGGTTAATGATAGTGGAAATCCCGCTTAATAAAGAGATAACTTTGTTTTATTGTTAATTGAATCCTGAACCGGGGCCAGACCTGAGTTAGTGAATACGGAGGATAGCGTAACCTGACTTAAACCGGGGTCAACCACTGTTCCGAAACCGCAGGTGGATTTGCGAAACCGGACTGCCATATCGCACCGCTTTCCGTGAGATAAGTAGTATTTTCAAAATGGGAGTGATTCCATAGAACAATTGTCATGTTTCCCTAAGCAGCGTTGCAAAACCGCTTCCACAGCGCGCCATCGCGCGTTATTGTTTGTGAAAGTAACCCGTGCAATATCCGTTGGATCATCTGAAGCCGCGTGACGTGCTCTCTGCCGTCAGATGGGGAAGGTAGTTAGCACTGGGCCCTAGTTTAAATTATGTTGATCGGGACCTTTTAAACTAAGGTTTGGCGGTGGAATACAAAGCTCGAGAGGTATATTTTAATTTTCCCAAAGTTTGCTGAATGTATTTATTTATCAATTTCTCTGAAATTGATAAATAAAATTACAAGAAATTGGAGAAAGGCTACGTGGAATGAACTAGGGTTACACAGAGAAATGGTGACAGAGCGAAAATAGCAGACCAGCTCTCCTTGGGGGTCCAAATTCAGTTTTTTTGCTGTTAGGGCCCCACCGTGATGATTGAGTTGGTTCGCCTCTCATGATTTGTGCCCTGTATGCATCCTACCCATTTGAGTTCCAGATTCATGGGAAGTACCTCTCATTTGGCCAATGAGGTGGGAAAAGCTAGAGACTAGTAGCAAAGACTAATGGACACGTCAAATATTGCCGTACTCTCTATCTAGGATGACACGTGTCCAACCACTTGATTTGGGATCAACTCTAGTGAGGTTTCATACCTCCTACTAACTTCGGGTCAGATAAACCAACTTCGGGTTGGTATGCGACTCTTTGAGTCCATATGATGTTTTGGACCTCCAACTGACTTCAGGTCAGTGAGACTATCTTCGGGTTAGTATATATGACTCTCTTGAGTCTAAGCGAGGTTTCAGACCTCCTACTGACTTCGGGTCAGGTAAACCAACTTCGGGTTGTTATGAGACTCTTTGTGAGTCCGATAGAGGTTTCAGACCTCTGGGCTGAATCTGTCAGTCGAGGAATGACGTCTTTGTGATTGACCCACTTCTATTCTGAAATAAAGAGGCCAACAAAGCAAGTTATGGCGGGATGACGCACGATGTTTGATTGCACAGGTGCATGGAGTTCTCCCTAGTTGAGAGGGAGTGTTAAAATTGGACAACTAGGTCCAAACTCCATGTTGTGATGCTCAGATGAAGATACCAATATTTGTATTGGGTTCCTCTTTCGGAGAGGTGTAATATTGATCTAAAATTGATCTTAATCTGATGAGCAGAACATTTATTTTGAATTTATTTTTAATAATTTCAAATATGTGCAGGTCAGCCTTAAGGTTTTACACCCCTAGCAGATGTGTCACACACCTCAGTGATTGATATAAATCGAGTCAACATTTGAGGACTTTTTCACTCATCTCATCCTCACACATCATCTCCTCCTTTGATTTAGTCCGAGCTCCTTGGAGGTAGTTTCTGTTCACACATGGGAAAGAAGGACAAAGACATTGTTGCTGCCGTTGTTGCCATTGTTGTTGCTGTTGCTGCTGCCGTTGCTGCCATTGCTGCCGTTGGGGCATCGTTGACTTTTATGGGGTTGACTTTGAGTTGACCGTGTGGCTATTTTGAGGGCTGTTGTGACACATGTTGGGTTGGCTGACCAAGGAGACTTTGCTGGTTGAAGCATCCCGTTGACCGCCGTAACGCACCACCACATTTTTCTGTTTCTGGTTTGTCTTCTATAGATCCACTGGTATGTTCTATCAGCGTTTTACTTGATTGTTGCTGTGGTGAAAAGTAAATTTGCATCAAGCATAGAACATCTACATAAATTTACAATTCCTCTGATAGTGCATTGAGCACTATGGTCATCATTTCCTTATCAGACATTATTTCTCCCAATTCTTGGAGTTGATCTTATTTCTAACACCCTCATAAAGTATGAGTATATTGCTTCTTCTTTTGATATCTTCATCTTGTAGAGCTTGAGCTTCTTCATCGATGGTTCGAAAATTAAACCCTTAATATGACCATCAACTTCGTTTTCTACGAGGATCAAATATATCCTCTTCTTCCATGCAAGAAAGTTTGATGACCCAACCAATTTGTTTCTCTCCTTGCAATATGAAGTCATTTTGACATATTCAAATATAGATAAAAAAATACATGTCAAGTGAAGATACTCCTAGATGATGAAATATTCAACTTGATGCCTTCTTGATTTTGATGATGATGTAGATAATAGAAGATGTCTTTCTTCAAGAGTGATCCTTGGCTCAAAGGAAGATCACATTGATTCCTTGATAATGATGACAACACTTTTTCCTACTTTTCTTCCTTCAAGGCAACACCTGTTAAGCTTGTTTGACAACCTCAAATTTCGGCCCTTCTTCAGAATTTCGGCTTGATGGAGCAGTTCTGCAATTTTGACCCTTTACTGCAATAACCTTAGTTCACATGTGTGGCTAAAAGATGAAAACATTTTCCTCCTTTCTACTTCGCTTCACTTGACTTCATTTTCTTGTTATTTCTACTTGCAATGGCAACCTTTCTTGGCACAAAACTTGATCCTTGATGGTGACTGCAATTCGATACTTGCTTCCATAGAAGGATGTCTTAATACTTCGCACGTGTGGAGAATATAACCTAGAAAAAAGACCCAAAAGTTCTTTGCTCTTCCTTCCTCGTCATAATGATTGTAGAATGTGTGAGTTTCCCAAGAATGCTTCAAGTGTGGAACCCTTCGGATGAGCTAGGGTTTTGAGGTATTCTTTAATGCTCTTAATTATTCCCTTTCAATATGGGGAAGGTTAGTCCTTCTTGATGATTAATGCTCTTGATGTTTCCAATATCTCTTTATAATTTGGCCTTAGAGTATCCATCTTCGTGTTGCACTTCCTTGATGTAGTCACCTTAAATTTGATATCATGTTGAGAAATCTAAGGCATCTAGATTAGGTGATTTCTCTTACTTTGATAACTTCTTGTGATGTATATTTACTTTACTTGATTAACTTCTTATTTCCTTTGTTATTATTTCTGTTCTCTATCATCAAACAACTACCAAATCATAAAGAACAATGATACAATAGGACACAAGATGTAGGTGATCAACCGAGGCCAAAACCTCTCCAATTGAGAATAAAACACATCAGAATTCTTCTCTTCTTATAGAACTTCAGTTGACGAATTCCAAGACCTATGACCCTTGACCAAGACCCTCCAAGACCAAGTCAACCTTTTCCTTCTTGAACGACTCCGGACAACAAACTTCAACCATCCAATAACTTCAACAACTTTGAGACAAACAACAATTTCTGCAACTTCGACTTAGCAGCTTCACAACTTCGACCTTGCAGCTTCATAGCTTCAACCTTGCAACTTCACAGTTTCGATGCAACTTCATAACTTCAATGCAACTTCAAAATTTCGTCTTGCCCAATAACTGTAGAAACCCTAACAAGAGAGAGAGAGAGAGAGAGAGAGAGAGAGACCCAAAACTTCCTCTTCTTCTTCTCCTTCTCTGTCCTTTTCCAATTTCTATCTTGAGGAGATCGAACTTGCTTGAGTTAGTATCAAATAAGGCTAGTTCCTTCTTATTTATAGGCTTGTGAGGGGTACAAATTGATCTCTTTAGCTCGACTTGTCCCTTCATGTAGGACGACTTGATCTTCGTGCCATGACGAGGTCCTCGAGGGTCTTTTGACTCTATTTTGACTTAAAAATAAAATTTCTTTACAATATGTAACATGCCCAAATGGGTTTTCAATACATGACAATGACTCAGTTGACTTTATGACAAACCTAGAAGCATTCAATGAGTGCTTGACCTAAAAATAAATTTCCCTTGAGCATGAAAGCCATGCCTCAAGAATAAAATTAGTAAATTTATTTTTCTCTTTTAATTAAGTACATAAAATCATGATTACATATGTCATTATGAAGACCAAACCTAGTTACATATTTCAACATAGACTTTTGATGACAACTACTTTTGTAATGAGTATGATTTTAGATTTAATAATAACACATTTAAATCTTTGTTATACTCGAAACTTAATCCAATGCTTTCTTATCGATAACACTTTCCTATAATTGAATGCTTCCACATGCATGCATATGTGTTTAATAATAAAGAATAATATTATAAAAGAATACACAATCCCACATTCAAATCTGTTCTATCAATAACATCACATCTTCGTTCATGAAATCAATTGTTTATTATCACAATCCACTAGCATTGACATGTACAATACTTATGCATGCATATATACATAGTTAATAACCGAAGAGAAATATGATTAACGAAATATACAGTTATTCATGCAAACTCTTAACATGTTGAATACAAGAAAAAGCATGCATCCTTTTATTTTATTGACCCATAAATAAAACAATTCAATAACAGATAAAAATTTAACCAGAAATCTCAACTAACTATTTTGCTTGGGGAATGTTCAAGAACATAATGCGTTCCACCCAACCATGAACTGCCTCCACCAATTCCTCTTGAGCTAAGATCTTTTTTCCCTCTGGAATCAACAACCTCCTTGATTCCTATGTGGTTTTACTTTATAGATTTCTTCCCAACAAATTTTTAGCAATGCTCTACTTTAATGTCTGCCAACCTTTTGCTTATGCTTTTTTGTTTTAGTTTTTTTCGAAATTGTTTCCTTTATTTTTCTTTAAAGAACACATTTCTCTCTTGTAGTTCTTTATTCCATCCCACTTAGTATTTATTTCTAACTAAGGATTAACCTAATCTCTCTCTCATTATTTTAATATTTTTAATTATTTTCTCCTAGGGATTTTTAATAGACTTTTAGGGAAGGTCCATCATGTGGACTTAACCACCAAAAACTTTTCATAAGTTGACAAGAAGTCTTCTAAAAATCTAATGCTCTTTCCTGAATATTCCAAACAATGTATTTATTAATTCAATTAATCTTTACATAATTTCATAAGTCCAAACATGGCTTTCATACCCATTCAATCCAATAATATTTCAATGTCTAAAAATAGTCAGTGTTTAAAAACAAAACATAGGGGTGTTACATCCCCCCTCCCCTTTAAAAATAAACGTCGTCCTCAATGTTTTTCTTTTAGTTCCCTTCTATTGGAACAAAGATGGAAATGCTTCACACATTTTATCCTCCAACTCCCAGGGGGCCTCAACTGGGGTAAAGTCCTTCCATTGCATTTTAACTTGTGCAATGGCTCGATTCTGGAGCATGGTTTCTCTTTGATATAAGATTTGTAGTGGTTTTACCTAGAAATATCCTTACGGTTTACCTGTATCACATTCCAATCAAACATGTGAGAACTATCATGAACATATTTATTCAATAGGGAGACATGAAAAACATTACAATGTTAGTTGATAAGCTACTGGTTCAACTCTAGCTAGAATCTCAAAAGGACCACAAAAACTTGGTGCTAATTTAGCATAGGTTCCTAATCTCAAAGTCCTCTTTCTTGGTTTTAATTTTACATACACATGTTCTCCTACTTTAAATTCTTCGTGTATTCTCTTATGATCTGCATAACTTTTCTGTCAATCTTGTGTAGTCTTTAATTTATGCCTAATCTTTTTCACCACGTGCTCCATTTCTTGTAGAGCATAAAGTCCCAATACCAGCCTATTTTGTGGCTGACTCCAACTTAAGGGAGTATGTCATTTCCTTCCATACAATACTTCAAAGGGACTCATTTTTATATATGCATGATAATCATTGTTATAAGCAAATTCCGCTAAGTGTAAGAAATATTCCCACTTAATAGGTCTATCCATAATATACATCTTTAACATATCTTCTAAAATATGGTTTGTCCTTTTTGTTTGTCCATCTATTTAGGGGTGATAGGTGGTAATAAATTTGAGTTGCGTACCCATTCCTCCAAATAATATTTTGCAGAAATTGGAGTGAATTTAGCATCTTTATAAAATATCACCATTTTTGGTATGCCATGCAATCGAAATATCACTCATAAATATGACTACAATCTGTGTTGTTCCAAATGTTGATTGAACAAGGATAAAATGTACCGCTTTTCTTAATTTATCTACCACAACCATGATAGAGTCATGCTATGTTCTAGTTCTCGGAAGCCAGTAATAAAATCTAAGGAAATAACTTCCCACTTCCATTTCGGAATGGCTAATGGATTTAGCTATATAGCTAGGTGTTGGTGTTCTACCTTCACCTGCAAGATCTCTAAACATTCAGCCAAATATTCTGCCACTTCTTTCTTCATCCCAGGCTAATAAAATTCTCTCATCAGAGCTGAAATCATTTGCTAATATCCTGGATGTCTTGCAAAAGGTTTTCTGTTGATGTTCATCCAATATAAGTTGTTTTAAGGCAATTTCATTAGGAATATAAATCCTGTTCCTATATGTTAACAAATTTTCTGAATTTTTTGGATAACCAGGTATTGTTGTTTGTTGTATTTTCAGATAAACTTCATTTCCCATGCTAAAATTCTGACTTGTTCTGCAAAATTTGTTTTAACACTGCTCACACAAATTTCCATTAGGGGATTGCTGAGCGATGGAAAAGGTATGAATTTTCCATTTATTTCTTTATCTTTTTCTTTAATCATAACTTCTTTATATTCTAAAATGGTAATATATCAAAGAACTATAGTAGAATTAAGGAGATTTGTGATCACTGCAAATTGATTAAATATTGTCTTTTCTTCTATACAGAAAATAGAAGAAATAGAAAGTCACCATTCGGGAGGAAAAGACAAATTAGAAGTAACTGCTGTCCCTTCGCCAGGAAGCCATATCCAGACAAAAAGATTGAGATTGGAACACTCTGTCGAGGAAAGGAAAGGAAAAGCGTGGCATCAGCGCAAGAAGACAAAAAGATGACTGGAGATAGAATATAGAGAGAATCCCTCAAGATCTTTTGATCCTAAGCTATCGCTGCTTCAAAGCTCATCTATATTCTCGTTTTGTCCACCTAGCTGTTATAAAAGGACAACTCTTGTAGAAATCAGGGAGAGCATGTATTGCCATTATTCAGATTTCCCTTTTGTGTTTTCACTTTGATCATTGGCTTTCGTTGGTTAAAACAGAGTGCGATTGCCTGTAAAATTCTTTACACATCATTAATATATAATTATGTTGTTGTCCCATTATTTGATACTGGAGTAGTTCAGTAGTGCTTCACTAGCGGCAAAGGGCCCGGCCTTGGTGGATCCACTTGCTATTTGTACCATTACTTTATGATTCCAGTCGTGTGATGGTTTGCTTTAATTTCCATTTCCCTTAATTGCATTACTTTACAGTTCCCTGTTTTATAGTTTACTGTTTCAATATTTTATGAAATCGTTTTATTGCATAAGTTGTGATTGAACCGCGTTGCGATTCCCTTCCACCATAACAAGATTACTATCCTTTGCAGCTTATATTGTTATGCTATTCATTTCAAGTATAAAGCGTCACTGTTCATTTCGGATTTTGCTGTTCATTTCTATTAAATAGCTTTGTTGTTCATTACTACTAAATCAGCTTCGTTGTTCATCTCTTTCCTGCAAGTATTTGGTTTTGCTTTAGAATATTATTACAGTGAGCGTGTTTATTCCATTTCTATTAGCAGCATTATTAATTTAATTCAGTTATCATTTCCAATTAGTTGTTTTGGTGTGGAGTGCAAGGTCAACAACTGTAAAGGACATTGGCTATTACTGTCTAAGTTCTCAGATTGAGGATCTTGTTTATGTTTGATTTCATTTACATCAGTGGACAGAGGAAAGAGTTATTACTACTGCATCCTTGACTGATGATTGCTGTAGTTTCCTGAGTGAGTGATCTAGTTTCAGAACATTAAGTTTCTTGTAATTGGAATTAGATTTTATTTTCAAGCATCCGTTTACTCTTGTATTTGGAACACTGTACTGCAAATTGGAAAACATTACTCTTGGATTAAATTGTCGCCTCAGACTGAGTACACTCTTGAAATAAAAAATTGTACCTGGATTGATAATTAATGTGGGATAAATAGGAGTTAAAAAGACACCTTTTATACATCAACATTTTGGCGTCGTTGCTGGGGAGAGTGTAGCCATTTTTTTCCTTCAGAGAGTAGTGTGATGAGTGTCTGCTAAGGAAGAACTGGGTATTAAAAACGGAAGGTAAGAACCTGTGTAACGAACGAGGAACATGCTCGTTCACCTGCCCGCTTCATGGCAGAACTGCGTAGAAGTCTAAGGTAGGAATGAATGTTTGCTTTTTTTGAATGACTAGAAAATCTAAACAAAACAAAATTCCTCCTAGACCTGAAAAACCTAAGGGACCAATGACCCTTGGGCGAACAACCTTTATCGACGAAATCATAAGAAAATCCGAGTCTCAGTCATCTGTAGGACCCCGAATTATTATTGCCAGACGTCCTATTGATTTCCTTTAAACCACGGGATCACCATCCGTGGCTAACGTTGAGATTCACGGTGAAACTGAAGGGGTAGAACAAAGTTTGCAGGATACTGAAAATCCACAAACAAGCCCTTCACAAGGAGAAAATTCTAGTACCCTCTGCGAAGGAGGAGGAGAAACAGGGGAAATAGAAGAACCAAGATCCCCTCTTGGAGTAGTCCAAACACTAAGTAGCCCAGATAAGGGAAGTGCTGCCAAAATCATCCAAAACAAAGCTGAAGAACCTGAAAAACCAAAATCCCCTCAGATAATAGTTCAGCAAGGAACACTCATTATCCCAGACCAAGGAAGTGATGTTAAGGTCATCCCTACTCCTTCTAGTCAGCCTAGGAATAACTCCCTAGAAATCCCATAAGGATATTGGCACATATTTGATTAGATGGCCCAGAACCAGCAAACACCTCAAACTTCCACACTGCAATATCCCATGATGGAAACTGCAGTTAATGCACCTATGAAGGCCATTCCTCTCCATTATATTCCTACATTCCATGGCTTGACATCGAAAGATCCAGATGCATTTCTGTTTGAATTCGATGTATTATGCCGGGGGTATGACTATACCACCGATCCCCAAAAGCTAAAATTATTTCCCTCCATATTAAAAGGAGCAACTCTATAATGGTTTATGGGGTTAGGTGGAGGTGTTATAAATAACTGGGATGAGAGGAAAGTTGTTTTTCTAAAGAAATATCAGGATTATTGTAGGTCCAGGGAATTAAAGGATGAAATATTTCAAATGATAGCAAAACCTAATGAAACATTGGAGGAATATGTAGAACGCTTTCAATACAACCTCCAGAGATCACCTTATGCATCTTTACCCTTACCTGATAATGTGTTAAAAACTACATTAATTAAAGGGATGAAGGAACAATGGGTTGAATTATTAAACATTATGGGCAAAGGTGACATATATCAGGAAAATTTTGTTGACATCATTGATTTATGTATCAGGAGCTCGAGAAGCAACACAAGACTAAAACCCGCAGAATGTGACGTGACCACAAGGGATAGCAAGATCTCCGGTGGAGGTATAACCCGCGCAGAAATCGACAATCTACTAGAAGATTTCAAAACTGATATTCTAGGGACTCTGACAACGCAGCTTGACATCATGCAAGCTAAATAAAAGCAAGCAAAAGCAGAACAAAATTTGGCAATATTCAGCCCTAGATGCAGAAAGAAACAAAACCATAAAGAATGTCCGCTGGACGCAATCTAAGTCTGCGCCATCTGCACAAAAGATCACTCCACAGGAAGTTGCCCCTCACTCTCGGGATTGAAAACAGTCTACAAGGAATCGGAAGAAGAAACATAACTGGTGTACCTACTTAATCAACGTCGTCAATGGCAGCCACGACAAATAGGTATGCCCATTTATCCATCCTCTTCTTTTCAGCCTCCTCAGTATAATGCTCAGCAATATAATGAAATATGGCAAAATCAGCCACCTTTCCCCAGCTGGTCACAACAGCCATTTCCTACATCGCCATGGCCAAATCAAACAAATCAAATCAATTGGCCGAACTTTCCTTACTGTCCATCATTTTGGCAAAGTAATGCATATCCAACACAATGGTCCCCTTCCACCTCGCAGAGTCAAACCTGGCAGTCAAACTGGCAAAGATCTATGAATCAGCCAGCTGGAACGATTCCTCTCCCTCCACCTACACTGCCAGCGTCATATACATTGCAACAAAATCCCCAGACCAACTTAAGACCGCAACTCCCAACCCAACCCAACCCGAACCCTAATAATAGACCAGTTCAATCTGTTCAAATAATCGAAGCACCAGAACTAGAAACCGAGTTAAGGGAGTGCAACGACCTTCAATTAAGGTCTGGGTGCATAATAGAATCAGAGGGAGACAAAAATGTTCAAGTTGAAAATTTATTAACTTTAGAACAAACATTACAAAAAGAGAATGTGGTTAGACAACAAACTCATGAGCAAGCAACCACCTCTTCTCCACCATTCCCAGAATGACTAATCATACCTCGCCCAATAGAACATCCTGATTTTGATCTTTTGGGAGAACTAAAAAATTTGTATATAAAAATTCCACTCCTCCAAGCTATCCAAGATATTCATTAGGGAAATTTTGAGGTCTAAAATGGGCCTCCTAAGGAAATAATAAAATAATAGCTAAACCAATAAAATAATATTTATGAATTTGCAATTCATTTTTTGCACCAAAATCCATGTAACCATGGTTAAATTCAATTCAAAATTTGTACCAAAATAAAAATAATAAAAAAATTGTATTGATGTGACTATAAATAAGAATGAGATTGTCAAGAAAAAGTCATTATCATTGCACAACTAATGCATTTATCCTTTGTACTTAAATAACTTAAAATAAAATATAAATATAAATTCATAAATTCTTAATTATAGAATATAATATCAATTAAAATTTATACTATTTAAATTATATAATAACATGTAATTAATATACTATATAAATATAATATAATATAATATATTGTTTTATGTATGAATTTTATAGTACATATTGAATTGAGTTGATTAATAATTAAATATTTGAAAATATACAAATATAACATTTATTGAAAGGTGTGTAAATACATGAAGATTGTGTAGGGATATGCATTGTTTCTTTAAAAAAATATGAAATGACATTAATAATATTTTATTCAAAAAGTGTGAATTGACATTTATTATAAATACTTTACTTTATGACTTTAAAAGTGCTTAGAGCACTACCATGGTTAACAATGAATTTCTATCCACCATTGTGAATGTGACAAGTAAGTACCTTTAACTCAAGCAATGCCACCTCAACCATTAGGGATTATGTCATCCCCTAAAATGTGATTGGTTCTCATAAAGTGAATTTTGATTGTACATTTTCCTTAGGAGGCCCATTTTAGACCTCAAAATTCCCCTAATGCCAATTTACGCAAAAACCATCAAAGAATTATGTATAAGAAAGCCAAAGAGGAGAATAACAACTAATCCAACCGTCCAAGCAGTCGACACCCCGTCTGACTTACTATCAAGAAGAGAAGCACTTGTAAAATATGAGGACCCAGGAAATCCTATAGTTACGGTGCAAATCAATGGACAATCTTTTCCAAATGCCTTAGTTGATTTAGGAGCTGCAATCAATATCCTGACAACCACCACTTGTCAAAAACTTGGCATTACATCATTAGATCCAACCACAACCTTATTGGAATTGGCTGACCGATCGGTAGTCAGGCCAGAAGGCACACTACATGATGTAATGGTATTTGTAGACTCCTGGGAATACCCTGCCAACTTTCTAATTATTAAACCCAAAAACTGGCTAGATGGACACCCTTTAATCTTAGGTAGACCTTGGCTAGCAACTGTGGATGCTTACATTGGCTGCTGACAAGGCAACATGACTATAACTAGAGGGAGTAATGTCAAGAATTTAGCTTTATACCCTCCCTCCCAGCCAAGCTTAACAATAATGAAAACAAAGAAACAACCTGTATCATACCTCACAGAAAACATTAGATCACCATTAACCATAGAAGATGCCCTCAAATTTAAAGACCAAACAGAGGACGACATCATTAACAGTTTCATTAACCAACCAAAAACCAGATCTCAGTTGCAATGTCACATGATTGAGGCAGCGTTTGATAATGAAGAAGAAGAAGATCCACTGAAAGACACTCATGATCAATCAATACCTACCACCTCTGCTTACAATAGCAAAACTATAGAAATTGAGCCAGGAAAAACTCTGAACATTAACAAAAACCTGACTGCTGAACAAGAAGAGAAGATGGTCCAACTACTGAGAAAATATAAGGAATTTTTTGCATGGGATTACCCAAACATGAAAGGAATTGATCCCCAGTTATGTACGCATCACAGTTATCCAAAAAAAGATGCTAGACCCATTCGCCAACGCCAACGGAGAATAAACCCTCATCCTAAGGATATTGTGAAAGCTGAATTACAAATTTTTTTGGATGTAACTTTATTTATCCAATATTTGATAGCAAGTGGGTCTCTCCACTAGTAGTGGTGCCAAAGAAGAATGGAAAGTGGAGGATATGTGTAGACTATAGAGAATTAAACAAAGCAACCCAGAAAGACCACTTTCCCCTTCCTTTCATTGATCAGGTATTAGATACATTAGGAGGAAAGAAATTCTTTTCTTTCTTAGATGGCTTCAGTGGATACAATCAGATTCAGATTGCCCCTGAAGATCAGGATAAGACTACTTTTACCTGTTCTTGGGGAACATTTTCTTACAGAGTTTTACCCTTTGGCCTATGCAATGCCCCTGCCACATTTCAGAGGGCCATCTTCAGTATCTTTTCAAATTTAATAAATGAAGGGATCGAAGTATATATGGATGATTTCACACCTTATGGAGATGATTTTGAGCCAACATTAGAAACATTGGAAAAGGTGCTGCAAAGGTGTATTACCACCAGGCTTTGCTTGAGCCATGAAAAGTGTCATATGATGATGAGCGAGAGACTCATCTTAGGTCATTATATCTCAGCAGCTAGAATACAGGTAGATCCAGCTAAAATTCAGATAATTTTGTTAATACCTACTTCTACCACACAAACAGAGGTACGCAGTTTTCTGGGATTTTCTGGTTATTATAGAAGATTCATAGAGCATTTTTCTCAAATAGCTGCACCTCTATACACACTAACAAGGAATGTTGATTTTATTTGGATAGATAAGTGTGACCATGCTTTTGAGGATCTGAAAAAGCTTGTATCAACAACCCCAGTGCTAAGGGGCCCAAATTGGGATTTGCCATTCCAAATTTCATCTGATGCCTCAGACACAGCTATCGGAGCAGTCCTTGGGTAGGAAGAAGATAAAAAACCATATGCAATTTATTATATTAGCAAGAATCTATCTCCTGCTGAATTAAACTATACCGTGACTGAAAAAGAATTTTTAGCTGTAATACATGCTGTAAATAAATTTAGACATTATATAACTGGGTATCATGTAGTTTTATATACAGATCACTCTGCCATAAAATATTTAGCAAATAACCCTGTTACAAATGGTAGAGTAACAAGATGGTTGATTCTATTTCAGGAATTTGACATCACAATAAAGGATCGACTTGGAAAAGAGAATCATGTAGCTGATTTTCTCTCACGAATGCCAAAACCAGCGAACACATCAGCAGTCGAAGATTAGTTTCCAGATGGACATTTGTTTGTTGTTACTGTCAGAACACCATGGTATGCTGATGTTGCAAATTATTTAGCAGTAGGTAAATTACCTAATCATCTAACGTCCAATGAACGAAAACAAATAGTGCAGCGCAGTACCCGATTCTCTTGGATTGGGGGCTACCTATTCCATACAGGAGCAGATATGCACATCAGAAGATGCGTCCGAGAAGACGAAATATTTGACACTCTGAAAGCATGCTACGATGGGCCGTGTGGCAGACATTTCGCAGATCACAGGACTGGTCACAAGGTTTTACAAACAGGCTATTATTGGCCTACAATTTTTAAAGATGCTAAAAAGTTTGTACAAGCCTGTGATAGTTGCCAAAGGGCGGGACACCCTGGACAGTCCGATGAAATGCCTTTGAATCCACAATTAGTAATCGAGCCATTTGAGCACTGGGTGCTCTATTTTATTGGTTCTATTAACCCATCATCAAATCAGAAAACATACATACTAGTTGCAACAGAGTATGTTACCAAATGGGTTGAAGCAGAAGCACTTCCAAGAGCTATAGAGGACTCTGTAATACATTTCCTTTTCCAAATATTTGTGCGATATGGCCTCCCGAGGGACATAATTACAGATGGAGGACCGCAATTTATAGGTAATAAAATCGCTGCAACATTAAAAAATTACCACATTCGGCACAAAATTACAGCCCCATACCACCCACAGGAAAATGGCCAATTAGAGAGCACGAATAAAGTGATAGAGGGAATACTTACAAAAACAGTTGCATCACATAGACGTGACTGGGCTTCAAGATTTCCGGAAGCCTTGTGGGCATACCGAACAACGTGGAGAAATACCACAGGGTATTCACCATATCAATTAGTATTTGAAAAAGAACCCATCTTTCCAATAGAATTTGAAATTCAGACATTAAGAACATCGCAGGAGGTGGGTTTGAATTTAAATGAGGCCCAGGTTAGCAGATTACAGCAAATCAACGAGTTAGATGAAATTAGGCTCTCAGCCCTTCAAAACACTGCATTAATTCAAGAGCAGAGAGAAAAATGGCACGATGCCCTTATTAAAAAGAAAATCTTCCACGAAGGAGATTGGGCACTCCTATACGACTCCAGGTTTCAGGATTTCCCCGGAAAACTCCAGACACGATGGCTTGGCCCTTATGAGATATAGAAAGTGCATGACAATGGCACCATTACATTAACTACCATTGACAGATCTGGACATTCTTTTAAAGCAAACGGTCATCGAGTACGAATTTACCACAAACTGCTTAATTGGGAATCCTTTTACCAGCAATTATGAGGAGATTCCACTATGCAGATTCTTGTTGAGGAAGATAACTCCTCCTCAGCATGAATTCACTAAACAATTCCTTTGTTTCTGAAATTTGTACATAAGCTTTTCTCTTTAATTTCGCTTGTGTAAACTGTTTTTTTGTATAGATTTTTTTTTCAGTGTTGTTTCTCTTAAGGAACCACTGCTGTTCCTCTTAAGGAATAACATCTGTTCCCCTTAAGGAACAACAATCTTGTGTGCTTATATTTGTTTGATGTTCCTCTTAAGGAACAATAGCCGTTCCCCTTAAGGAACAACGATCTTGCGTGCTTATATTTGTTTGCTGTTCCTCTTAAGGAACAACAATCATTCCGAACAACACTTCCGCCCGATTGTTTTTGCTGTTCCTTTTAAAAGGAACAACCCTTTCGCCATTTTTTTCACTTTCTGTCGTTCCTTTTAAGGAACAACGATTTTGATTTGGAATGTTTTTAGGCTATTTCGCCGAAGGATCAACATTTTATTTTGCGCTTGCTTTATCTACTGTTTCGCTTAAGGAACAACTGTTGTTCCTCTTAAGGAATAACAATTTTGCGTGTATCTTTTTCTTTTATTTGCTGTTCCTCTTAAAGGAACTGCAGTTTTGAGTGCAGATGTTCTTTTTGCTGTTCCTCTTAAGGAACAACAGTTGTTCCATCTAAGGAACAACACTTTGTGAGTGCATTTTTTTTTGTTGTTTCTCTTATGGAACAACATTTTGAGAATTTTTGTGAATAATGTTTCACTCTTCATGATCATTTCAAGGCAAAGATACAAATTTATGCAAGGACACAAAAATTATAGGTTACTGAAATCAACAAATCAAGGACAAATTGTAATCTTTAAAGAAATTGCTTTGTATTGATAAGGAAAAAGGAAAGAACACAACTATCTATATCACTTTGCTGTCTTTCTCTTCACTAAAACTAATTTGATTGATTATTTTTATCATGTTGGTTCTTCTTTAATCCTCATAACTCTCTTTGACTTTTATTATTGAATAAGAATAAGGGCATATTTTCCTCTATTGAGATGTTTAGATTTCTTCCACCATCTCTACTCTTTAGGAGTGTTGAGCCATCCTCTACATATAAATAGGAAAGTGCTATATAAAAGAAAAAAAGAAAAAAAGAAAAGAAAAAATCTATATGATTACTAACAATTCTCTGATTTGTCAGATGAAGGATAAGGGGTCTCATCAAGAGCCAGCCTACCATGATCATAAGGAAGCAGTGAAGTGGCATTCCCACGATGGCCACCACACCAAGGATATGATCCAATGGGCACATCAAAAAAATAAAAAGTCCTTGGAATAGGAGGTCTCATCACAAGCCGGCCTGCCCACCTTTCACTCCTTCCTGGTGAATTGCATTGTGATTCATCTGGTTACCAAGCCAGCACTATGGCCTCCATTCTGACATTACAAAGCACTTTCCTAGGCATATATAAAGGACTATGGTTCCAAAAGTGAGAAAACAACTTTGTCAAGGTTATAAACACCTATGGGCAATAGAGCTCTGCTGATGGTATTGGAGTCATATTTTTCACAAATCAATAGTAATTATAAACCCTTTTTTTATATCTTTATCTTTATTTCAAATGAGATTATGCTCCTAAACCCCTTTTTTTTCAAACCTCTTATACATGAAATATTGTTTAAAAATCAATCATAATGGTTCAAGTGAATAATGACCGCATAAGAATTTTTACTTACGTCAGCTGTCCTCTTCCCTATTTTCGCATCATTCCATAGAATTTCCATATCTATTCACGATTTCATCATAAGCCTCGATTTCAGTAATTCGATACTTTTTGTGATCATGTAATGGATACGTATGCCTTTCTATACTGTACGATTGTCATCCAGTACGCTGCTCCTCCATTTTCCCGGTCGAGGACGACCTATCATATTTCAGGGGGGCGCGGGTGACTTCTAAAATACGCCTGCATACGTGTTAATTCCTTATTTTCATCAGATCCCGGAAGTAGCAAGTTTAACGGTATTGATATTTTCTGATATGCACGGGTTGCTGTTCCATTGCCATTTCTGTGTATTGCTGTGAAAAATTAACAGTGTGCAGAGCTTAGACGAAATGGGAGGTCGACCAGTACGCAACGAACCACAAGTACTAATAGTTTCTGATGCTGCACGAGAAATCTTGGTAAGAGCAGGATGGATTACCTACCTTACACGACTCTAACAGCGCCATGAAACTGTGGCCATCGAATTTTTGCAGAATTTTCCGGAGGATCATTCCATAATAAGAGGAAGGCGAATAACAATAACAGATGCAGTAATTGCTGAGGTATCCGGACTACTAGCAGTTGGACCCATATGGACCCATAAAAAATTGAGACTTCAAGAGGCCATAACCGTCTTTCAGGATGAAAGATAGAACCTGACCGTCAAAGGAAAAGGAGTCCAGCTGGCAACTCTGAAAGAACCATGGGCAGAACTGGCTAGAGTAGTGCAAAGCTACATTACATGCGATGGGAGAAAGGATGTGGTAAGACCATGCCACCTCAAATTATTAGCAGTACTAAAACATAAATGTGCTGTAAATTTTCTTGCGTATTTAAATTTTTTACTGCATGACGCTGCTCGAAGCATAAGGAAATCCCATCATACAGGAATGGTTGTAAGCCACCACTGTTTAATTTGATTAATAGTTAGTTATAGTCTTGCTCAGCAGCAGACTAGCTGGGAGGAATTGGTATTTTTAATAAACGGGGGAATAACCTTACTTGCCTCGAAACGAAAAAGAACCACCAACACAGAAAATAGACCTCTAAAATGCAGACAGTCCTCTAGATTGAGAAGAAGCAGGGGAATGTTCGGAAGCCTCCAAGGTAGCAGCAACCAACCCTTAGAATTACATAGTTCTGGAGATGAGAAACCCCCGCAACTTGAAGGAGGAGAAAACCAGGAAGAGGAAGAAACTGAGCACACCAGTGAAGAAGAAAGGGAGGAAGCGAAACCTCCCGTAACCTCCAGCGCATGTCCACCACAAAGGCCATTGCAGGAGAACGAATTGGCCCAAATTTTGGCCAATATGAGTGAGTATATTCAACCCTAGAGTCCTCTCAACCTCAATATTGAGGCAGAGAAATCACAGGAACACTCTGTCCACAACAAGGATACATCCGAGGAAATGCATGTTGAGGAAGAGGCAGAAGCAGAAGCCACTCAGGAAGTGGCAGATCAAACTAGGGTTACCTCCCCTGAGGAACCTTGTCAGGATAATGCGAACACTGAAGAAGTGTTCCAAACAGAGAATATGAAAACAAGTCAAGGCAAGGGCACAGTCCCTGAAGAACAAAACCCAGCTGAGCAGCCAAGTCCAGAAAAGGAAACAGCTGTTCCTCCCAAGCAGAAGAAGAAGAAGAAGAAGAAGACAAATGAAATTAAGAGGCTACGAAAGGAACATCAAAAGATGCTAAAATTAGTAAAACAACTCAGACAGAAGATAAGGGTCTTGAAAAGGGGGGAAATCTCTAAAAGAACCCCGAAAACATAGACTATAGGAACTCGATATTGTAAGAAGGAAACCTAGGTATATCTTCAACCCAGAAGTGTTTTGATGGACAACGACCCTGGTGTAGCAAAACTCCAAGAGGATCTGGCACAGGCTCAGTGGGCTAGAGAAAAGCTCGAAGAAGGGACTGTTCCTGAGAAGAAATACCAAGAGTTACAGCAGCAATTAAGGGACATCAATGCATCAGAGGCAGAAGCCTTCGATAGATGTCGGAAGGCAGAAGAGCAAGTTGAAAAGGTAAGGAATAGACTAAAAACAGTGAGGAGTCAAATGGATACTCTTTGTTCTCTATATACAGACGTTCTAGCATGTAGGTCCCCTGCCAAAAATTATGCTTTGTTTTTGTTAGAAAGATATTTGCAGTTAAAAATTAAGGTTGTTAAGGCAGGGAAACCTATAGAATTAAAAACTGTTGATGATTTTATAAACTGTTGTAAACTCTATGGAGTAAAAGTTCAACGGTTACTCTGTGAATTTTATTTGCATAACTTTATATTGAAAAAGGAAATCGAGACGAATCCCAGTCCTTTTGTGGGTGATGTCCAGTATCAAGCATTCATTTCGTTTGTTGTTAACCAGTTAAAATGGCTCAAGGCCTATAACACTTTTTAGAGACAAGAAAACGGGTTAGACCTTTGGGTTAGGAGTGAACCGAGACACCCATTACAACTATGGGCTAAGCAGAAAAGCTTAATGAAAAAGGAGGGTGTGATCCAGACATTGGGACCCATCCACAAAGCAATTGTCCAGCAAGGGGTAGAATATTTTTTGTCCATCAAAGACCAGGCCATAGTAGCAGCTAAACTCCGATGGAAGATTTCCAATCGGAATATTCAGGATAGAGAGCCATTCAATTAAAATTTTTTTAAGTTAGCTGCCGACCGCTTGGTTACCTATAGTAACCTCATCTTGCGGGAAGGCCCGTATTGGCTAGGATGTAGATTTCGAAGCCCTATTATCTGGTATCCTCCAGCAGGATATAAGGCCATATATGAATTACCTAAAGGACAGATAGGGCGTATTTTTTAAGCTTTAGCTGCAAATCATGGTTTTAGACCACTTCACGAAAATCCCTCTCGAGCCTATTCTCTAACTACTTTGCATGTAAATTACATGGTTTTCATGAGGGCATGAAAAAGGGTAAGCAGGGGGGTGTGTTGAGCGATGGAAAAGATATGAATTTGCTATTTATTTCTTTATCTTTTTCTTTAATCATAACTCCTTTCTATTATAAAATGGTAATATATCAAAGAATTATAGTAGAATTAAAGAGATTTGTGATCGTTGCAAATTGATTAAATATTGTCTTTTCTTCTATACAGAAAATAGAAGAAATAGAAAGTCACCATTCAGGAGGAAAAGACAAAGTAGAAGTAACTACTGTCCCTTCGCCAGGAAGCCATATCCAGACAAGAAGATTGAGATCGGAACGCACAGTCAAGGAAAGGAAAGGAAAAGCGTGGCATCAGCGCAAGAAGACAAAGAGATGATTGGAGATAGAAGATAGAGTGAATCCCTCAGGATCTTTTGATCCTGAGGGATCACTGCTTCAAAGCTCATCTATATTCTCGTTTTGTCCGCCTAGCTGTTATAAAAGGACAACGCTTGCAGAAATCAGGGAGAGCATGTATTGCCATTATTCAAATTTCCCTTTTGTGTTTTCACTTTGATCATCGACTCTTGTTGGTTAAAACAGAGTGCGATTGCCTGTAAAATTCTTTACACATGATTAATATATAATTCGGTTGCTGTCCTATTATTTGATACTAGAGTAGTTCGACAGTGCTTCACTAGAGGCAAAGGGCCTAGCCCTGGTGGATCCACTTGCTATTTGTACCATTACTTTACGATTCCAGTCGTGTGATGGTTTGCTTTAATTTTCATTTCCCTTAATCGCATTGCTTTACAGTTCCCTGTTTTATAGTTTACTTTTTCAATATTTTATGAAATCGTTTTATTGCATAAGTTGTGATTGAACCGCATTGTCGTTCCCTTCCACCATAACAAGATTACTATCCTTTGCAGCTTATATTGTTATGCTATTCATTTCAAGTATAAAGCTTCGCTGTTTATTTCGGATTTTGTTGTTCATTACTACTAAATAAGCTTCGCTGTTCATCTCTTTCCTACAAGTATTTGGTTTTTCTTTAGAATATTATTGCAGTGAGTGTGTTTATTCCATTTCTATTAGCAGCATTATTAATTTAATTCAGTTATCATTTCCAATTAGTTGTTTTGGTGTGGAGTGCAAGGTCAACAAATGTAAAGGACATTGGCTATTACTGTCTAAGTTCTCAGATTGAGGATCTTGTTTATGTTTGATTTCATTTACATCAGTTGACAGAGGAAAGAGTTATTACCACTGCATCCTTGACTGATGACTGTTGTAGTTTCCTGAGTGAGTGATCTAGTTTCAGAATATTAAGTTTCTTGTAATTGGAATTAGATTTTATTTTCAAGCATCCATTTACTCTTGTATTTGGAACACTGTACTGCAAATTTGAAAACATTACTCTTGGATTAAATTGTCACCTCAGACTGAGTACACTCTTGAAATAAAAAATCGTACCTGGATTGATAATTAATGTGGGATAAATATAGTTAAAAAGACACCTTTTATACATCAACAGGGATTTATATTTATACTTAAAGCATCTGGTACTTTGTTTTCTTTGCCTTTAATATGCTTTTATGTCAAACTTAATCTCACTTAAAATTTCCATCCATCTAGCTTGTCTAGCATTAAATCATATTGAATGAAAATCTATTTTATGCTAATGTGGTTAGTGACAATTGTAAAATTTTGTCTCATAAATAGTGTCTCCACATTTTTAAAGCATGTATAACAACAATTAAGTCCAAGTCATACCACATAATTTCTTTCGTGTGATTTGAACTTCCTTGATTCATATGCTACCACATAATTTTCTTGCATCAAAACACAACCCAACCCTTTAAGGCATGCATTAGTATATACCACAAACTCCATTTCTGTATCTGGACTCTTTAAGATAGGTGCTACTATTAGTAGATGTTTTAATTTATCAAAATTCTCTTGACACTTTGTTGTCCATTCGAACTTTACTCCCTTCTTTTGAAAGGAAGTATTGGGATATGCCAATTTGGAAAACTCTTCAATGAACCTTCTGTAATACCTAGTGATTCCCATGAAGGACCTAATATCTGACACATTCTTAGGTATTGGCCAATTTAAAATGGCCTTAACCTTTTCAGAATCAACATATAATCCTTATTTTGAAATGACATGATCAAATATTGTATTTTGTCCTTATAGAGCTCACATTTGCTGAATTTTGCATACAATTGATGTTCTCTTAATATTTGCAACACCATTCTTAGATGTTCTTCATGTTCTTCTTGATTCTTTGAATACACCAAAATATCATCTATGAAGACCAATACAAATTTATCTAGGTACTCAGTAAGCACATTGTTCATTAAACACAAAATTTACAGGTGCATTGGTAAGACCAAAAGGTAATATTACAAATTCGTAGTGTCCATACTTTTCTAGAGTGTTATTTTGTGTATGTCTTCATCTTATATTCTTAATTTGTAGTATCTTGTTTTGAAATCAAATTTTGAGAATACTGTTGCTCCTCTCACTGGGTCAAACAGATCATCAATGCGAGACAATGGATACTTATTTTTAATAGTTAGTTTGTTCATTTGTTTGTAATCTATGTACATCCTAAATGTGCCATCTTTCTTTTTCACAAATAATACCGAGGCTCCCCAAGGTGAAATACTTGGTCTAATGTAACCCTTGTCTAGTAACTCATGTAATTGTATTTTTAGTTCTAACAACTCAGGAATACTCATTCTATAAGGTGCCTTGGACATCGAACTCTTGGTACTAAATAAATTGAGAAGTCTATATCCCTTATGGGAGGTAGTCCTAGAATTTCTTCTGGGAATACATCTTTAAACTCTTTGATTACGAATAACTCATCTATTTTTGAATTTTTTGTTTTCTAATTGTTTTCCTCAATTTGAATAACAAAGAGTTTGCAATGTACTTGGGCATTTCTTTTCAGTTGTAAGGCTGAAATTTGCATGATAGAAATTGGCTTGCGTATGCCTTTTATCAAGTGTTCAACTCCTTCATCATTGATACAAGTCACAGTTTTCTCTTGACAATTTATTACAACTGTTTTTATTTAACCAGTCCATGCCTATCAATAGATCATATGAACCTATAAGAAATACGTTTAAACTTAACTCAGTTTTGCAACTATTTAATTGCATATGCCACTATTTTACATAGTTGGTTACTTTCCTCTTTGTACCTGTTGGTAGCTGTACTAACCATGCATTTCTTAATTTTTGAGCTTTTAAGTTACATTTTCCCACCATTTGTGGACTAATATAGCTAATGCTAGCTCCTGGGTATACTAGTATAGATACATGTTGGTTCAATATGTTACCTTCAATTTCAATCATAGTGGACTGTTGCTTTGCTTGTCTGTGCTCTAGAGAAACATTAATCTTGGGGATGTTTCTTGTAATATCATTCATTGTGGTTGCTTCATGAACAAATTATATATTCTGCACAGATCTAATGTTGTGAACAATGTCTTAGTAGATGGGGTTCTCCACATCTCCAACAATTTAAAGGTATTATATATTTTCACTAAATGTCCTTTTGTTGTTCAACTCCATTTTCTTTTAACCAATTTGTGATTGTGCAAGTTAGGGTTGATTATTCTGGCTGAACTTCTTACGTTGGTGATATCCCCCAAAATTCTTCATGTAAGGGGATTTTTGCTTCTTTATCCATCATACACATTTATTTGTTATCTTATTTTTGCCAGGATTTTGTACCTTCACTCTTATTTTTAAAATGTTGATAGAACAATATTACCTTTCTTACTGCTTCATACATCCTCTTAGGATTGTCAAATTTAGTCATTTCTTTATAATAAAGTGACATAGTTTAAAAATCTTTGTAATTTTTCCTTCTCTTCCTTGATGTAGGGATAATATCGTAATAGATTGGTAAGTTTTGCAAAAAAATCATCCATGCTTAATTGTCCGAGTCTTAAATCATGAAACTCTTTAGCACGATCATTGTAGTACCTCTCATTTAAGTACCTGGGTTTGAATCATTATTGGAATTCCTCCCACAAAACTGTTTTCTCTTCTAGATATACACAATTTTTGCCTCTACCCACCATAAGACAACTTTTCCTTGTAGCTGGTAAATTGTTAATCTGGATTTTAAATTACTATCATATTCATAAACTTGAAAATACTTAGTAATATTTAGTAGCCATGCTTCTGCATCTTCCTCTTTCTCATCATCAAAGGTAGGGGCCTTACCTTTTTAAATGATCGTTGTAGTTCAACTTTCTTTTTCTTTTTGTATCTACACGAATTTTGAGAGATTTATAAGGTTCATTTCCACTTTAATTTTTTTTTATCTCAGGATCAACACTTTTTCTCTTCAATGGATCTTCCTTATCCCAATTTTCCTATGTATGTAGAGGCTTATGACTTGAATTTTCAGTCAAATCCTTTATCAATTTTTCTTGTTTTTCGCTTGCCTTCAACAAACATTCACGACCAACTATAATGTTGGCCAATTCTTGTCGTAGGTATTTTACTATATTCAAGAATTGAGTTGTTGGAGGTGTATCTTCTCCTCCTGAGTCCACATACAATTCTCCTCATTCAACAAGAGGTTGATTTGAGGCTTCTGCCATTTTGTATTTTTGCGCTGCTTACACTTGTACCTTATTTCCAACAAACAACACACATTAGCTTTCATACATACAATAATATACAATAACTTTTGCATTTTATTCTCTTGCTATGGTTTTCCCTTAGGCTTAGCTTTGAACCTACAACTCTGATACCATATATAACATACCTCAATTCATACCCATTTTTTTTTTTTTTACTACAATACTACTATAATTGTACTTGTCTTCATTGTAAATTATACTTGCAATCTAGTACCCTCTCACTTACTTATTTTATTTTGTTAACTGTCATCATCAAAGTTCTGGAAATTCCGTTCTTTTAGGAATTCATTACGAAGTAGAATGTTTACTCCAGATAATGGGTTCCATTTTGCGCCCAATGGTTATATGAATAATTCCTTGAAATCTTTGCATTGTTAAAGGAATATACATTATGATTTGGTTTGATAACATTATTATTTTACCTCCGATAATTTCACTCACATTCCTTAGCTTCCTTTACTATTAAATTCTTAAGGATTTGGTTATAGTTTAAATCATTTATACAAAAAATCGTCAATTCCTTGATTGGAAAGTTATATTTACAACCTTTGCATTTAAAGGTTTCCACCTTATTCCTAAGGTAAAATTTGGTTCCTTTCCACATATCATGGATAGTCAAAAGCTTAATCATTCACAGTTTAACTCAACCCCTTGATTTTATTATGAAAATATTGTACACACCATTCCAAGTCTCAAGTTTTGTTGCATTTACAATTCCTATGTTGATTTAAATAGGGTGATGATATATGTATATACCTTATACCTTCTTGGTTCACATAACAATGTGGGATATGTGTTAATTGGTTCGAGTCCTGGTATACACCTATCGCTTGGTCTACAAACCACATCGCACCTTTCACATGACGTACGAATAGGTAAGGTTACGAATGATTGTGATGGAATGTTTTGATCTAATAGTAGATAATTGTTTAGGGTTTTTCCCAAAACACTTCCTCCCAATTTGAAACTCATTTCATTCTTTTCACTGGCCAAGTGCCGCCCTGCATGTTGGTAAGGGATGTCAGCATTTTGGATCGTCTAGGTGTTTATTATGATTATATCCTGCAACTCGTCGATTTAACCAAAGGAATTCCAATGAAGATTATGCTCTGCACCCACATTATAAAGGTAATTTTCGTCTTGGGTTTGTTTATAATGAAAATACAATAGTTCTAGTTTATATGTAAGCTTTACCTGATATTTATTCTCTTTTGGACTAATTCTCATGACTATAGTTGCAGTTGAGAGCTAATATGCTTTTGCATTTGAAGTTCTCTTCACGCTCAAATATATGAGTTGTTGGCGCAGTCGACAATTTAATTCACTAGTAAGTTTTTTCACATTATGGAGCTTCTATGGTTTTTCATGGTGATTTCATTTTCCTCTTTAAAACCCTAACTTCTCTCCGTGCAAGATTTCAGAGGATGTTTGGGGTATTTCCTTTACGCTCGGCATTAGGTCTAGTGAGCAGGTAATACACTGAAATTTCAAAGCTCCCTTCCTTTTCTCTGTAGAATGAGGTCATTCAACACAATTGTGACTTGGGTTGTTGTTTCCAAGTCTTTCGTGGGAGAGGTTAGTAGATTTCCTACATTTTCCATGACTTTTTGTTTTGCTGGACTTCGACATACGATGTAATTCTTGTGTTATGTCTATTTTTTGTTTAAAATTTGGGTTTAAAACCCTCAATTACGATTGAGGTTCTTACCTTCGAATTGATTTGTATGATTCTTTCAATATGTCAGTATGAAATATGGATAATATATTTATAAATTTATTTAATGCGATCAAATTGTTTCTATAGTTCACTATGGAGAAAATTTATCAGATCTATGTTGGGTAATTGTAGCCAAGGCTCGCTTTGGGGTCAATCCCATAATTGGGCATATAGTTGTTTGTAATTTTTTGGTTGGTTATAAAGTTTGCATACTAAACCCTACAATTTTTTTGCAGCTGATGACACAACTTTAGATATCCTTGCGAGCTATCTCTACAACTAACTAGGGTTTGATATAATTTTGTCCTAATATGTTTGTAATTGTTCATTCCCTTCTAACCTCGTACTAAAATGATTTATGTCGTTTTTCCTTCTTGGTAACCACTGTGCAACTTGCAGGATACATGTTGAAGCTGCAATGGTTTATAAGTTTGGGTTTTCAACAATTTATTCCAGCTTTTTACCCTATGGGTCAACACTATCTTGGGTGGCTAAGTCGCGTGCATACCTATGGACTGAATCACAAGTTATAGAGTTTTCATTTAAATGTTGTTTGTTTGTTCTGTTGTTTAGAGCGAGCCTATTAGGGTTTGACTCATTATTGTCTCAAGGTTTTATAAAAGCCCTGTTTCGATCTAGACCTCCCTTGACAATTACTCTTGTAATTACTATGATTTTAGATTTAATAATAGCACATTTAAATCTTTGTTATATTTGAAACTGAAGGACTCTAGGGTCCTGTTGACCACTGGAGTGGCACCGGATGATGATGAGAAGACTCCATGCCCAAGGATGAACCAGAAGACATTTGTACCATCAGATATCATCAGTTCAACATAGTTTTAAAACTCTACCTCTACTTCTTATCATTTTATCTTGTACCCAGATTCCATGCCCTAAAGGGAATTGTAATAAGTGATGCTAGTAATGATGAGTTTTGACTCAGTATTGAGTCTGTAACAAGCCTAGGTAGCCTGGGACCTTGCCAACAAGTGAGTATTACTCTGGGAGGTTTTTTTTACTTGGTTAATTATCATCTCTCTACTAGGAGTTAATAATTAATTGAGTTTTTTTCTTCAATTTTACTCCAAAGCCGAAGTACGGCTTGATGGTGAGGCCTTGGGTGAATCCTATTGTCTAGAGTCAATGTATATTACAATACTAGATCACACAAAAAATTTCGTGGAATTTGGTTAGGTCTAGGTAGTGATTTTTTAATTTTTTAGATTTCCCGCAATTCGAAAATTGCAATAAAAATTGTAATTGAATTGTAATAAGTGTTGTCTAGAGAAGTTGTATGGGGTATGAGTAATCAAAATTACACCTCTCACACTCAAATTTCTACTATGACACACTTTGAGGGGTTAAAAATGTGTTTTGAACCCCCAAAACTCACTTTTCCTAAGTTTAGTGGGAAATCTAGCAATTAATTAAGCCAGAAATTGAATAAATGGAGAAAAATGAATATCCACACATTCTAAATGAGGTGGAAATGAGGTGGAAAATTATGGAGGAGTTAAAGTGAACTCCCAAGGTGATGTGGACTCCTAAAATCAAGGAGAAGACACGTGCTCAAATAAAATTGAATTTCTGATTGAATGAGCGCTGCTTACTTGGAAATTCGAATTTGTGAAGTTAGTACATATTTGGGAGGATTTGGGAGAATATTTAGTGGAGATTTTTGTGGGAAATTGTCCCCACATGGGTTACCAACCATATACACATGTCATTCCATCATAAAATTCGAATTTGGAACATAAGGGAATAAGAAAATGATGTCCACTTGCCAGAATTTGATTTTTACACTTGGCATTGGAGCTCCACTTACCAAATTCGAATTTGCCTTGAGATATTCTCTCTCTCACCACTTGGAATATGGTTATTCATTGGGATTTTCTCTCAAATTTCTATATAATGGAGCCATGGGCTCTCATATTGTAATATTGTTTACTAGCTATTGTGCTTGCGGAAGTGCTGCTGCCTTGTACACTTTCAGAAATATCAATAAAGACTTTGGGGTTTCATTCATGAGGTGTTCCACCTTTTGGAGTGTGATGAATTGTTGATCATTGGTATAATTCTTTTTACTCATGCTTTGATTTAATTTGTTTCCATATGCTCTTGTAGATTTGTTAATGTAGAGCTATCTTACATTGACATTTGATTTAGGAGTATCCTCTAGGTATAGAATGCTCTAGTTGGTTTCAAATAAATCTCTAGAGTTTCTTATCATTGTTTATTGCTAGAACTATATGGAACTAATCCTTGATTGAAGTTTTGTAGAGGGAACATCTTGTTGGGATCAAAGAATCAAGTGTTGGGGGAAGTCTTTGGAGAGACCAACCCACTCTTGATACATTCTCAAAGGAGCTCACATTTGTTCTTTGAACCTTCATAGTCTTATCTTACAAAGTGGTTTTGTAGGGGTTTTGAGACATAGCTTGTATACAAGCCGAATACTTCTAAATTTGAATATCTTTTAAAACATTATATTTCATTGCTTTCATTTGTTATCTAAGAGCTTGAAGATGACTAAGCAAAGAGGAGAGTTTACTCGAACTCTTTGGCTTAGCCATTTGTAAATTGTTGTGCAATATTTTGTAATTTTATCTATCTAATATTTGATTGGTTTTGTAGCCCTCTTTCGAATTTTTTCTTGTGACAGCTTGAGTGGACAACTACAAGAAATTACTAACAAGTTGTTGCAGGACCTTTGGGTTGAATTTCAAATGAGGAAGATAACCCTCTCTTCTTTGGTTGTGGGCATAGAAGAGGCTTAGCTTCTCTTCTCCTATAGTAAAGTCTGAATTTATTTTGAGTTCTTAGAAATTCTCACCGAGGAAAAGTCTATGGTCTCAATTTTTATTTGTAAAGACTTTCCTTGGTTTAGAAAAGGCTTCATGGACATTTCATTCTTGTAAAATTAATAAAAAATTCTGTTTTTGTTGTGGGAGCGTGGGTTTTACCCATTGGCATCCCTATCTCTCCATTTCAAAGGAGAGAATTTGTAGATGGATTGACTTAGTGGTTTTGACATTTTCGTTTTCTCTCACATTACATATGCATGCTCTAATTGGAAAGTAACATAAATCGCATAGGCCTTTAATTTCTTAATTTGCAATTTCATTTGCCATCACTTACTTATGTTTTGTGATCTATTTATCATTTGGATAAGTTTCACAATATACTACAAGTAAAGAAGCATAACACTTTCAATTTATGGCAACTTGAGTTATTGTTCTAATTATGAAGCATATTTAATTGAATCATCTCCATATTTTACATAGCACTTGCAAACTCACTTTCATATCATTTAGGCATTTCACTTTTCATACTAGACTTGCATCTCTAAAATTTACCTCCAACTTAAGTTGGTTGAATAGACGTTTTAGGGACCCTCTACCTCTATGGACTTCTCACTGTGAGATCCAAATATTTGGACGAGAGTGAGGTTCTGAGGATTAGAGTTCAATTGTAACCTTGCTTTAGAACTAATTAATAAAATAAACCAAGAGCACTATCTCATCACATTTACTTGCAAAGTTCCCAAATTATTTGCTATCTTGATGGTTTAAAGATTCACATGCAAATATTATCTCAAGAAGCACTTTGGATGCAAGCATTTTAATTCCTTAAATTTTGCAACAAGTTTAATTCTATGGTACTTGGAAATTTGCTTCTACATACAACTTCATTGCATGTTGTCATTTTAATGATCATTGTGCTTATGGATGATTGATATATCTCGTTTCATTGGCAAATACCCTTATTTGGTGTTGCAAATTTAATTGCATATTGTGATCTTGGTCTAACACTTCCTTTGTGGGATTATTGCCATTATATCTTGAATATCATTTTTGAGGAAGCATTTGTCATCTACTTTAAAGCACTGGTCTATATTTTGAACACATCATTGAATTGCTCATATACTATATGCTTGTTTACATATTGGAATCGAGTAATCTTTGATAAGTAATTCCTTCTAATCAATTCTCCTAGAAATCTCACATCTTTAACTTAGTTCCCCCTTAGCTAACCTAGGAGATAGCTTAAACAGAGAGAGTTGGGAATAGGTGACAACCCCTTCTCTGAGTTCCTTGCCACCAACCACACCTGGTGGGGTTGAAGGCTTTTCCTATTAGCTAGTAGGTAGGTGTAGGTGGCAAGCGATAACAAGTTTTGGCACCGTCGCTGGGGACAAGTCTTCTTGTACCTGGGAAATCGACTAACTTTTGGTTTTGGCATATTTGAATTTTAGATTTAGATTGTTGCTCAAGTGGCGACTCCACTCAATCCTAATTTTGCAAGAGTTTCTACTAGGAGAAATTCAAGTGGTCTAGTTAGCCCCTCTCTTGATCCTGAAAGGGCTTTTAGAGAGAGGTTAAATAGACTTTCTCATAGTAGAGCTCTTGCTAGTCTCGGGCAAGAGGCTATTTTTTGACATTCATTTGTTGTTTCAAGAACAAGTTGAGCCTAACATCACGAATGATCTTTTTGCTCCTTGTAACTTTACTAACATTAATGGCTATCCTCACAATATCCATGACAAGGCTATTGAAAGGTTGCCTTCTTTTCAAGGTAACAATGCCATTATCGCTGCATCACATGTGAAGAACTTTAATGTCTGCATCTTTAAGTGGTGTAATGTTGCTAACTATGAGGATGTAAAGATGAGGCTTTTCGTTCTCTTTGGAAGAGGATGCTCTTGATTGGTTCACTGAGCAGCCTGCTAACTTGTATGATTCTTTACAAACAATTGTTAATGCTTTCATGGGAAAGTATGGAGAGAGAAGAGAGAATAGTCATTTGATCAATGCCATTAGCACCATGAAGAAGAATGAGAATGAAACCATGGAAGAGTTGAACAAGAGATTCAATGAATTGGTTAAAAGCATGCCTACTACTGTTAAACCTCCTGATGAATTTCTCTTATGTTCCTGTCTAGATTCTTTTGGTGTTGACACTGCTTATGAGTTGAGAAGAAAGGAGCCTACAACTTTGGGTGTAGCTCAAACTGAAGCCTTGAAAATGGAGAGGGCCAGAAAGCAATCAGGAAAATCTGAAATTCCTGGTTTCACTAAATGGCCATCGAAATCGAATGATTCCAAAGGCAAGGCCAAGGAAGAGGCTACCCATGATCCTATTAAGGAATTAACTCAACTCATCAAGAACATGGAAGCAAATTACACTAAAGAAATGCAAGCCATGCAAAGTAGGTTGGTGGCCATGGAAATATCACAAGTGCAAAGATTCCAACCTAGGCCAAATAATGGATGGCAAAAGAATAAAGGCCCTCAACAAGATTATAAGTCTCCAAATCCATTGGAATCCACCAACATGGTAGATCAAATTCCCCCTTTTTGTAGGCCATGTAATGAGTTCCATGAAGAAGCCACATGCCCATATGTAAAGAGAATTATGGAAGGTAGCATGTTGGGAGATGAACATGTAGGAACTAGTGGTCAGATCAATATGTTCTCCATGGAAGATCAAATATACACCATTGTAGGAAATCAAGAGATTGACCATAGTCCTAATAATCTTGGGGTTGACAATATGATTGCAAATTTTGACAAAGTCACTAAGATTTTTGTGGAAAAGCCTACATCTGGACAAATTCTTGCTATGGCAAAACACAAAGGGATGACCTATCAGAGAAGGGATATTCAAGATCGGAATAATCACAAAATTTTTTCTCCTCTTACTTCAGAATTAAATTTTGACTTGGGCAATTGGGTGAATAATGCAAAGGTTTCTATCCCAGTGACAGAGCTTTTAAAGATATCATCTCAAAGGGCCAAGTTACTAAGTGCAATTGAAGTTACTCAAAGGGAAGAAAAGCCTAATAATGAACCAGAAGATGAAGAAATTGTATTGAAAAGTATGAACTGTTATGTGTGGAACGAGGATCATCTACCATTTTATGTTTCTTTGATGGCGAATGATCGTCTTTTACACAAATGCATGCTTGATTCAGGGGCTTCATCAAATGTCATGACCAAGAAAGTCATGGATCAACTGAATTTAAGGGTATCTAGGCCCTATCACAACATATGTTCATTGGATTCTAAAAGAATTGAAGTGTGGGATAATTACAGATTTACAGGTTTTCCTAGCTGCATACCCAGACATAATAATGACTATGGATATTGTTGTGATAGATGTTCCTGATTCATGGGGAATGCTCCTATCAAGAAAATGGGCATCAGATTTGGGTGGTAGCCTTCAAATGGACTTGTCATATGCCACCATCCCCATGCCAAATAATAACTTTGTCAAACTTGATCGGGAGTTAGAGAAAAGATATCATGTTGAGGATCCAAGGAAACCCAACAATGAGATTATCTATAGATCATGCCAGACAGGAAGTGATGTTGTGTTGACAAATTTTCTTCCCCCCTTAACAGAACGGATTCAAAATGAAGAGATTAGGCATAGCTCAAAAGGCTTGGGTACTTCAAATCTTCCATCAAAGCATTTTCAAGACAGAGAAGTAGGATTGACAGTGATTGCATCATCATTGCCATCGCAACTAATCAAGAAGAAAAGAAAAAAATGAAAAAATAAAAAGGATATAAAAAATGACCCTCCAGTTTTGAGCAGGATCAAACCTCAACACGTCAAAAGTCAAAAAGGTAAAAGGAAGAGGTTTGGTATATCTAATTGTCACAAACACGTTAACAGTGGGGCAAGTCATAGTCCTAAGATAGTCAGAATTGGCCAAGGCACATCAGAGAAGGAGCCTATGGATTTGCCTGTGAGTAGGCAGGTTCTCAAGATGGATTTCACTGAAGACATTTGATGCCATGGGGCATCCTGTGTATCATATTCCTAACCCCATCCCTTGTAAATTTTTTTTAAGTAGTTTTATTTCATGAATAAATTGTTATTTATATTTCTTAGAATAAATTTCCATTTCTCTACTTGATTTTATTTGATTTTATTTTGAATGGATACTGCTAATATATATCTTTGGTCGGTGGATGCAGATTAGAGGTTCTTGCACACTATCACTTCATATCTAGCATGCATCCCCATATGGAGCCAAATGTTGACCACTAGAGTGGCACCGGATGATGATGAGAAGACTCCATGCCCAAGGATGAACCAGAAGACATTTGCACCATCAGATATCATCAGATATCATCAGTTCAATAGAGTTTTTAAACTCTACTTCTACTTCTTATCATTTTCTCTTGTACCCAGATTCCACGCCCTACGGGGAATTGTAATAAGTGATGCCAGTAATGATGAGTTTTGAGTCATTATTGAGTCTGTAAAAGGCCTAGGTAGCCTGGGACCTTGCCAACAAGTGAGTATTACTCTGGGAGGATTTTTTTACTTGGTTAATTATCATCTCCCTACTAGGAGTTAATAATTAATTGAGTTTTTTCCTTCAATTTTACCCCAAAGCCGGAGTACGGCTTGATGGTGAGGGCTTGGGTGACTCCTAGTGTCTAGAGTCAATTTATATTATCTTACTAGATCACACAAAAAATTTCGTGGAATTTGGTTAGGTCTAGGTAGTGATTTTTTAATTTTTTAGATTTTCCGCAAGTCGAAAATTGCAATAAAAATTGTAATTGAATTGTAATAAGTGTTGACAAGAGAAGTTGTATGGGGTATGAGTAATCAAAATTACACCTCTCACGCTTAAATTTCTACTATGACACACTTTGAGGGATTAAAAATGTGTTTCAAACCCTCAAAACTCATTTTTCCTAAGTTTAGTGGGAAATCTGGCAATTAATTAAGCCAGAAATTGAATAAATGGAGAAAAATAAATATCCACACATGCTAAATGAGGTGGAAATGAGGTGGAAAATTATGGAGGATTTATAGTGAACTTCCAAGGTGATATGGACTCCTAAAATCAAGGAGAAGACATGTGCTCAAATAAAATTGAATTTCCGGCATTGAATGAGAGCTGCTTATTTGGAAATTAAAATTTGTAAAGTTAGTGCATATTTGGGAGGATTTGAGAGAATATTTGGTGGAGATTTTTGTGGGAAATTGTCCCCACATGAGTTACCAACCATATACACATGTCATTCCATTATAAAATTCGAATTTGGCACATAAGGGAAGAAGAAAATGATGTCCACTTGCCAGAATTCAATTTTTACACTAGGCATTGGAGCTCCACTTACCAAATTCAAATTTTTCTTGAGATCTCCTCCCTCTCACCACTTGGCATATGGTTCTTTATTAGGATTTGGTCCCAACTTTCTATATAATGGAGCCATGGGCTCTCATATCGTAATATTGTTTACTAGCTATTGTGCTTGCGGAAGCACTGCTGCCTTATATATTTTCAGAAATATCAATAAAGACTTTGGGGTTTCATTCATGAGGTGTTCCACCTTTTGGAGTGTGATGAATTGTTTATCATTGGTATAATTCCTTTTACTCATGCTTTGATCTAATTTGTTTCCATACGCTCTTGTAGATTTGTTAATGTAGAGCTATCTTACATTGACATTTGATTTAGGAGTATGCTCTAGGTATAGAATGCTCTAGTTGGTTTCAAATAAATCTCTAGAGTTTCTTATCATTGTTTATTGCTAGATCTATATGGAACTAATCCTTGATTGAAGTTTTGTAGAGGGAACATCTTGTTGGGATCAAAGAATCAAGTGTTGGGGGAAGTATTTGGAGAGACCAACCCACTCTTGATACATTCTCAAAGGAGCTTTCATTTGCTCTTTGAACCTTCATAGTCTTATCTTACAAAGTGGTTTTGCAGGGGTTTTGAGACATAGCTTGTATACAAGCCGAATACTTCTAAATTTGAATATCTTTTAAAACATTATACTTCATTGCTTTCATTTGTTATCTAAGAGCTTGAATATGACTAAGCAAAGAAGAGAGTTTACTCGAACTCTTTCGCTTAGCCCTTTGTAAATTGTTGTGCAATATTTTGTAATTTTATCTATCTAACATTTGATTGGTTTTGTAGCCCTCTTTCGAATTTTTTCTTGTGACAGCATGAGTGGACAACTACAAGAAATTACTAACAAGTTGTTGCAGGACCTTTGGGCTGAATTTCAAATGAGGAAGATAACCCTCTCTTCTTTGGTTATGGGCATAGAAGAGGCTTAGCTTCTCTTCTCCTACAGTAAAGTCTGAATTTATTTTGAGTTCTTAGAAATTCTCATCGAGGAAAAGTCTCTGGTCTCAATTTTTATTTGTAAAAACTTTCCTTGGTTTAGAAAAGGCCTCATGGTCATTTCATTCTTGTAAAATTAATAAAAATTTCTGTTTTTGTTGTGGGAGCATGGGTTTTACCCATTGGCATCCCCGTCTCTCCATTTCAAAGAGAGGATTTGTAGATGGATTGACTTAGTGGTTTTAACATTTCCATTTTCTCTCACATCACATATGCATGCTCTAATTGGAAAGTAACATAAATCGCATAGTCCTTTAATTTCTTAATTTGCAATTTCATTTGCCATCAGTTACTTATGTTTTGTGATCTATTTCTCATTTGGATAAGTTTCAAAATATACTACAAGTAAAAAAGCATAGCACTTTCAATTTATGGCAACTTGAGTTATTGTTCTAATTATGAAGCATATTTAATTGAATCATCTCCATCTTTTACATAGCATTTGCAAACTCACTTTCATATCATTTAGGCATTTCACTTTTCATACTAGACTTGCATCTCTAAAATTTACCTCCAACTTAAGTTGGTTGAATAGACATTTTAGGGACCCTTTACCTCTATGGACTCCTCACTATGAGATTCAAATATTTGGATGAGGGTTAGGTCTGAGGATTAGAGTTCAATTACAACCTTGATTTAGAACTAATTAATAAAATAAACCAAGAGCAGTATCTCATCACATTTACTTGCAAAGTTCCCAAATTTTTTGCTATCTTGATGGTTTAAAGATTCACATGCAAATATTATCTCAAGAAGCACTTTGGATGCAAGCATTTTAATTCCTTAAAATTTGCAACAAGTTTAATTCTATGGTACTTGGAAATTTGTTTCTACATACAACTTCATTACATGTTGTCATTTTAATGATCATTATGCTTATGGATGATTGATATATCTCGTTTCATTGGGAAATGCTCTTATTTGGTGTTGCAAATTTAATTGCATATTGTGATATTGGCCTAACACTTCCTTTGTGGGATTATTGTCATTATATCTTGAATTTCTTTTTTGAGCAAGCATTTGTCATCTACTTTAAAGCACTGATCTATATTTTGAACACATTATTGAATATTTCTCATATACTTCTATGCTTGTTTACATATTGGAATCAAGTCATCTTTTATAAGTAATTCCTTATAATCAATTCTCCTAGAAATCTCACATCTTTAAATTAGTTTTCATTTAGGGACCACCCCCCTTAGCTAACCTAGGAGATAGCTTAAACGAAGAGAGTTGGGAATAGGTGACAACCCCTTTTTTGAGTTCCTTGCCACCAACCACACCTGTGGGGTTGAAGTCTTTTCCCACTAACTGTAGGTAGGTGTAGGCGGCAAGCGATAACATTTTTGGCGCCGTTGCCGGGGACAAGTCTTGTTGTGCCTGGGAAAATGACTAACTCTAAGTTTTGGCATATTTGAATTTTAGATTTAGATTCTTGCTCAAGTGGCGACTCCACTCAATCCTAATTTTGCAAGAGTTTCTACTAGGAGAAATTCAAGTGGTCTAGTTAGCCCCTCTCCTGATCCTGAAAGGGTTTTTAGAGAGAGGTTAAATAGACTTTTTCATAGTAGAGCTCTTGTTAGTCTTGGACAAGAGGCTATTTTCAACATTCATTTGTTGTTTCAAGAACAAGTTGAGCCTAAAATCATGAATGATCTTTTTGCTCCTTGTAACTTTACTAACATCAATGGCTATCCTCACAATATCCCTGACAAGGCTGTTGAAAGGTTTCCTTCTTTTCAAAGTAGCAATGCCATTAGCGTTGCATGACATGTGAAGAACTTTAATGTTTGCATCTTTAAGTGGTGTAACATTTCTAACTATGAGGATGTAAATATGAGGCTTTTCGTTCTCTTTTTGGAAGAGGATGCTCTTGATTGGTTCACTAGGAAATCTGCTAACTCGTATGATTCTTTACAAGTGATTGTTAATGCTTTCATGGGAATGTATGGAGAGAGAAGAGATAATAGTCATTTGATCAGTGCCATTAGCACCAAGAAGAAGAATGAGAATGAAACCATGGAGGAGTTTAACAAGATATTCAATAAATTGGTTAAAAGCATGCTTGCAACTGTTAAACCTCCGGATGAATTTCTCTTATCCTCATATTTAGATGCTTTTGGTGTGAATACCGCTTATGAATTGAGGAGGAAGGAACCTACAACTTTGGGTATAGCTCAAACAAAAGCCTTGAAAATGGAGAGGGCTAAAAAGCAATCAGGAAAATCTGAGATTCCTGGTTAGACTAGAGGGCCATCAAAATAAAATGATTTCAAAGGCAAGGCCAAGGACGAGGCTACCCATGATCCTATTAAGGAATTAACTCAACTCATCAACAACATGGAAGCAAACCACACGAAAGAAATGCAAGCCATGCAAAATAGGTTGGTGGCCATGGAAAGATCACAAGTGCAAAGAGTCCAACCTAGGCCAAATAATGGATGGCAAAAGAATAAAGGCCCTCAACAAGATTATAGGCCTCCAAATCCATTGGAATCCACCAAAATGGTAGATCAAATTCCCCCTTTTTGTAGGCCATGTAATGAGTTCCATGAAGAAGCCACATGCCCATATGTAAAGTTAATTATGGAGAGTAGCATGTTGGGAGATGAACATGTAGGAACTAGTGGTCAAATCAAGATGTTCTCCATGGAAGATCAAATATACACCACTGAAAGAAATGAAGAGATTGACCATAGTCCTAATAATCTTGGGGTTGACAATATGATTGCAAATTTTGACAAAGTCACTAAGATTTTTGAGGAAAAGCCTACATCTGGACAAATTATTGCTATGGAAAAACACAAAGGAATGACTTATCAGAGAAGGGATATTCAAGACCGGAATAATCACATAAATTTTTCTCGTCCTACTTCAGAATTAAATTTTGACTTGGGCAATTGGGTGAATAATGCAAAGGTTTCTATCCCAGTGACAGAGCTTTTAAAGATACCATCTCAAAGGGCCAAGTTACTAAATGTAATTGAAATTACTCAAAGGGAAGAAAAGCCTAATAATGAACAAGAAGATGAAGAAATTGTATTGAAAAGTATGAATTGTTATGTGGGGAATGAAGATCATATGCCATTTTATGTTTCTTTGATAATGAATGATCGTCTTTTACACAACTACATGCTTGATTCAGCGGCTTCATCGAATGTTATGACCAAGAAAGTCATGGAGAAACTGAATTTAAGGGTATCTAGGCCCTATCACAACATATGTTCAATGGATTCTAAAAGAATTGAAGTGTGTGGGATAATTAAAGATTTACAGGTTTTCCTAGCAGCATACCTAGACAGAATAATGACTATGGATATTGTTGTGATAGATGTTCCTGATTCATGGGGAATGCTCCTATCAAGAAAATAGGAATTAGATTTAGGTGGTAGCCTTCAAATGGACTTGTCATATTCCACCATCCGCATGCCAGATAATAACTTTGTCAGACTTGATCAGGAGTTAGAGAAAAGATATCATGTTGAGGATCCAAGGAAACCCAACAATGAGATTATCTATAGATCATGCCAGACAGGAAGTGATGCTGTGTTGACAAATTTTCTTCCCCCCTTAACAAAACGGATTCAAGATGAAGAGATTAGGCATAGCTCAAAAGGCTTGGGTACTTCAAATCTTCCATCAAAGAATTTTCAAGACAGAGCAGTAGGATTGACAGTGATTGCATCATCATCGCCATCGCAACTAATCAAGAATAAAATAAAAAAACGAAAAAATAAAAAGGATATAAAAAATGACCCTCTAGTTTTGAGCAGGATCAAATCTCAACACGTCAAAAGTCAAAAAGGTAAAAGGAAGAGGTTTGGTATATCTAATTGCCACAAACAAGTTAACAGTGGGGCAAGTCATAGTCCTAAGATAGTCAGAATTGGCCAAGGTACATCAGAGAAAGAGCCTATGGATTTGCCTGTGAGTAGGCAAGTTCTCAAGATGGATTTCACCGAAGACATTTGATGCCATGGGGCATCCTGTGTATCATATTCCTAACCCTATCCCTTGTAAATTTTGTTTAAGTAGTTTTATTTCATGAATAAATTGTTATTTATGTTTCCTAGAATAAATTTCCATTTCTGTACTTGATTTTATTTGATGTTATTTTGAATGGATACTGCTAATATATATCTTTGGTCGGTAGATGCAGATTTCAGGTTCTTGCACACTATCACTTCATATCTAGCATGCGTCCCCATATGGAGCCAAATGTTGACCACTGGAGTGGTACCGGATGATGATGAGAAGACTCCATGCCCCAGGATGAACCAGAAGACATTTGTACCATCAGATATCATCAGTTCAACAGAGTTTTTAAACTCTACTTCTACTTCTTATCATTTTCTCTTGTACCCAGATTCCATGCCCTACGGGGAATTGCAATAAGTGATGCTAGTAATGATGAATTTTGAGTCAGTATTGAGTTTGTAATAGGCCTAGGTAGCCTGAGACCTTGCCAACAAGTGAGTATTACTCTGGGAGGTTTTTTTTACTTGGTTAATTATCATCTCCCTACTAGGAGTTAATAATTAATTTAGTTTTTTCCATCAATTTTACCTCAAAGCCGGAGTACGGCTTGATGGTGAGGCCTTGGGTGACTCCTAGTGTCTAGAGTCAATTTATATTACCATACTAGATCACACAAATTTTTTTGTGGAATTTGGTTAGGTCTAGGTAGTGATTTTTTGATTTTTTAGATTTCCCGCAAGTCGAAAATTGCAATAAAAATTGTAATTGAATTGTAATAAGTGTTGTCTAGAGAGTTGTATGGGGTATGAGTAATCAAAATTACACCTCTCACGCACACATTTCTTCTATGACACACTTTGAGGGATTAAAAATGCGTTTTGAACCCTCAAAACTCACTTTTCCTAAGTTTAGTGGGAAATCTAGCAATTAATTAAGCCAGAAATTGAATAAATGGAGAAAAATAAGTATCCACACATGCTAAATGAGGTGGAAATGAGGTGGAAATTTATGGAGGAGTTAAAGTGAACTCCCAAGGTGATGTGGACTCCTAAAATCAAGGAGAAGACATGTGCTCAAATAAAATTGAATTTCCGGTATTGAATGAGAGCTGCTTACTTGGAAATTCGAATTTGTGAAGTTAGTGCATATTTGGGAGGATGTGAGAGAATATTTTGTGGATATTTTTGTGGGAAATTGTCCTCACATGAGTTACCAACCATATACACATGTCATTCTATCATAAAATTCGAATTTGTTACATAAGGGAAGAAGAAAATGATGTCCACTTGCGAGAATTCGATTTTTACACTAGACAATGGAGCTCCATTTACCAAATTCAAATTTTTCTTGAGATCTCCTTCTTCTCACCACTTGGCATATGGTTCTTCATTGAGATTTGCTCCCAACTTTCTATATAATGGAACCATGGGCTCTCATATCGTAATATTGTTTACTAGCTATTGTGCTTGCGGAAGGGCTACTGCCTTGTACACTTTCAAAAATATCAATAAAGACTTTGGGGTTTCATTCACGAGGTGTTCCACCTTTTGGAGTGTGATGAATTGTTGATCATTGGTATAATTCCTTTTACTCATGCTTTGATTTAATTTGTTTTCATGTGCTCTTGTAGATTTGTTAATGTAGAGCTATCTTACATTGACATTTGATTTAGGAGTATGCTCTAGGTATAGAATGCTCTAGTTGGTTTCAAATAAATCTCTAGAGTTTCTTATCATTGTTTATTGCTAGATCTGTATGGAACTAATTCTTGATTGAAGTTTTGTAGAGGGAACATCTTGTTGGGATCAAAGAATCAAGTGTTGGGGGAAGTCTTTGGAGAGACCAACCCACTCTTGATACATTCTCAAAGGAGCTCTCATTTGTTCTTTGAACTTTCATAGTCTTATCTTACAAAGTGGTTTTGCAGGGGTTTCGAGACATAGCTTGTATACAAGCCGTATACTTCTAAATTTGAATATCTTTTAAAACATTATACTTCATTGCTTTCATTTGTTATCTAAGAGCTTGAAGATGACTAAGCAAAGAGGAGAGTTTACTCGAACTCTTTGGCTTAGCCCTTTGTAAATTGTTGTGCAATATTTTGTAATTTTATTTATCTAATATTTGATTGGTTTTGTAGCCCTCTTTCAAATTTTTTCTTGTGACAGCTTGAGTGGACAACTACAAGAAATTACTAACAAGTTGTTGCAGGACCTTTGGGCTGAATTTCAAATGAGGAAGATAACCCTCTCTTCTTTGGTTATGGTCATTGAAGAGGCTTAGCTTCTCTTCTCCTAAAGTAAAGTCTGAATTTATTTTGAGTTCTTAGAAATTCTCACCGAGGAAAAGTCTATGGTCTCAATTTTTTTTTTGTAAAGACTTTCCTTGATTTAGAAAAGGCCCCATGGTCATTTCATTCTTGTAAAATTAATAAAAATTTCTATTTTTGTTGTGGGAGCATGGGTTTTACCCATTGGCATCCCCATCTCTCCATTTCAAAGGAGAGAATTTGTAGATGGATTAACTTTATGGTTTTGACATTTCCGTTTTCTCTCACATCACATATGCATGCTCTAATTGGAAAGTAACATAAATCGCATAGTCCTTTAATTTCTTAATTTGCAATCTCATTTGCCATCAGTTACTTATGTTTTGTGATCTATTTCTCATTTGGATAAGTTTCAAAATATACTACAAGTAAAGAAGCATAACACTTTCAATTTATGACAACTTGAGTTATTGTTCTAATTATGAAGCATATTTAATTGAATCATCTCCATCTTTTACATAGCATTTGCAAACTCACTTTCATATCATTTAGGAATTTCACTTTTCATACTAGACTTGCATTTCTAAAATTTACCTCCAACCTAAGTTGGTTGAATAGACGTTTTAGGGACCCTCTACCTCTATGGACTCCTCACTGTGAGATCCAAATATTTGGATGAGGGTTAGGTCTGAGGATTAGAGTTCAATTGTAACCTTGCTTTAGAAATAATTAATAAAATAAACCAAGAGCACTATGTCATCACATTTACTTGCAAATTTCCCAAATTTTTTGCTATCTTGATGTTTTAAATATTCACATGCAAATATTATCTCAAGAAGCACTTTGGATGCAAGAATTTTAATTACTTAAATTTTGCAACAAGTTTAATTCTATGGTACTTGGAAATTTGCTTCTATATACAACTTCATTGTATGTTGTCATTTTAATGATCATTATGCTTATGGATGATTGATATATCTCGTTTCATTGGAAAATACCCTTATTTGGTGTTGCAAATTTAATTGCATATTGTGATCTTGGTCTAACACTTCCTTTGTTGGATTATTGTCATTATATCATGAATTTCATTTTTGAGCAAACATTTGTCATCTACTTTAAAGCACTGGTCTATATTTTGAACACATCATTTAATATTGCTCATATACTTATATGCTTGTTTACATATTGGAATCGAGTCATATTTGATAAGTAATTCCTTATAATCAATTCTCCTTGAAATCTCACATCTTTAACTTAGTTCTCATTTAGGGACCACCCCCCTTAGCTAACCAAGGAGATAGCTTAAACGGAGAGAGTTGGGAATATTAGGTGACAACCCCTTCTCTGAGTTCCTTGCCACCAACCACACTTGTGAGGTTGAAGACTTTTCCCACTAACTGTAGGTAGGTGTAGGCGGCAAGCGATAACATCCTGATCCTGAAGGGGTTTTTAGAGAGGTTAAATAGACTTTTTCATAGTAGAGCTCTTGCTAGTCTTGGGCAAGAGGCCATTTTCGACATTCATTTGCTGTTTCAAGAACAAGTTGAGCCTAAAATCATGAATGATCTTTTTGCTCCTTGTAACTTTACTAACATCAATGGCTATCCTCACAATATCCCTGACAAGGCTATTGAAAGGTTGCCTTCTTTTCGAATTAACAATTCCATTAGCGTTGCATGACATGTGAAGAAATTTAATGTTTGCATCTTTAAGTGGTGTAACGTTGCTAACTATGAGGATGTAAAGATGAGGCTTTTCGTTCTCTCTTTGGAAGAGGATGCTCTTGATTGGTTCACTGAGCAACCTGCTAACTCGTATGATTCTTTACAAGTGATTGTTAATGCTTTCATGGAAAAGTATGGAGAGATAAGAGAGAATAGTCATTTGATCAGTGCCATTAGCACCATGAAGAAGAATGAGAATGAAACCATGGAGGAGTTTAACAAGAGGTTCAATAAATTGGTTAAAAGCATGCCTGCAACTGTTAAACCTCCGGATGAATTTCTCTTATGCTCATATTTAGATGCTTTTGGTGTGGATACCGCTTATTAATTGAGGAGGAAGGAACCTACAACTTTGGGTATAGCTCAAACAAAAGCCTTGAAAATGGAGAGGGCTAGAAAGCAATCAGGAAAATCTGAGATTCCTGGTTACACTAGAGGGCCATCAAAATCGAATGATTCCAAAGGTAAGGACAAGGAGGAGGCTACCCATGATTCTATTAAAGAATTAACTCAACTCATCAAGAGCATGGAAGCAAACCACACGAAAGAAATGCAAGCCATGTAAAATAGATTGGTGGCCATGGAAAGATCAAAAGTGCAAAGATTCCAACCTAGGCCAAATAATGGATGGCAAAAGAATAAAGGCCCTCAACAAGATTATAGGCCTCCAAATCCATTGGAATCCACAAAAATGGTAGATAAAATTCCCCCTTTTTGTAGGCCATGTAATGAGTTCTATGAAGAAGCCACATGCCCATATGTAAAGGTAATTATGGAGGGTAGCATGTTGGGAGATGAACATGTAGGAACTAGTGGTCAAATCAAGATGTTTTCCATGGAAGATCAAATATGCACCACTGAAAGAAATGAAGAGATTGACCATAGTCCTAATAATCTTGGGGTTGACAATATGATTGCAAATTTTGACAAAGTCGCTAAGATTTTTGAGGAAAAGCCTACATCTGGACAAATTATTGCTATGGAAAAACACAAAGGAATGACTTATCAGAGAAGGGATATTTAAGACCGGAATAATCACATAAATTTTTCTCTTCCTACTTCAGACTTAAATTTTGACTTGGGCAATTGGGTGAATAATGCAAAGGTTTCTATCCCAGTGACAGAGCTTTTAAAGATACCATCTCAAAGGGCCAAGTTACTAAGTGTAATTGAAGTTACTCAAAGGAAATAAAACCCTAATAATGAACAAGAAGATGAAGAAATTGTGTTGAAAAGTATGAACTGTTATGTGGGGAATGAAGATCATGTGTCATTTTATGTTTCTTTGATAGTGAATGATCGTCTTTTACACAACTACATGCTTGATTCAGGGGCTTCATCGAATGTTATGACCAAGAAAGTCATGGAGCAACTGAATTTAAGGGTATCTAGGCCCTATCACAACATATGTTCAATGGATTCTAAAAGAATTGAAGTGTGTGGGATAATTAAATATTTACAGGTTTTCCTAGCAGCATACCCAGACAGAATAATGACTATGGATATTATTGTGATAGATGTTCCTAATTCATGGGGAATGCTCCTATAAAGAAAATGGGCATCAGATTTAGGTGGCAGCCTTCAAATGGACTTGTCATATGCCACCATCCCCATGCCAGATAATAACTTTGTCAGACTTGATCGGGAGTTAGAGAAAAGATATCATGTTGAGGATCCAAGGAAACCCAACAATGAGGTTATCTATAGATCATGCCAGACAGGAAATGATGTTGTGTTGACAAATTTTCTTCCCCCCTTAACAAAACAGATTCAAAATGAAGAGATTAGGCATAGCTCAAAAGGCTTGGGTACTTCAAATATTCCATCAAAGCATTTTCAAGACAAAGCAGTAGGATTGACAGTGATTGTATCATCATCACCATCGCAACTAATCAAGAAGAAAAGAAAAAAACGAAAAAATAAAAAGGATATAAAAAATGACCCTCCAGTTTTGAGCAGGATCAAACCTCAACGCATCAAAAGTCAAAAAGGGAAAAGGAAGAGGTTTGGTATATCTAATGGCCACATACAGGTTAACAGTGTGGCAAGTCATAGTCCTAAGATAGTCAGAATTGGCCAAGGCACATCAGAGAAATAGCCTATGGATTTGCCTGTGAGTAGGCAGGTTCTCAAGATGGATTTCACTGAAGACATTTGATGCCATGGGGCATCCTGTGTATCATATTCCTAACCCTATCCCTTGTAAATTTTGTTTAAGTAGTTTTATTTCATGAATAAATTGTTATTTATGTTTCCTAGAATAAATTTCCATTTCTGTACTTGATTTTATTTGATTTTATTTTGAATGGATACTGCTAATATATATCTTCGGTTGGTGGATGCAAATTCCAGGTTCTTGCACACTATCACTTCATATCTAGCATGCATCCCCATATGGAGCCAAATGTTGACCACTGGAGTGGCACCAGATGATAATGAAAAGACTTCATGCCCAAGGATGAACCAAAAGACATTTGTACCATCAGATATCATCAGATATCATCAGTTCAATAGAGTTTTTAAACTCTACTTCTACTTCTTATCATTTTCTCTTGTAGCTAGATTCCACGCCCCACGGGGAATTGTAATAAGCGATGGTAGTAATGATGAGTTTTGAGTCAGTATTGAATCTGTAATAGGCCTAGGTAGCCTGGGACCTTGCCAACAAGTGAGTATTACTCTGAGAGGTTTTTTTTTACTTGGTTAATTATCATCTCCCTACTTTGAGTTAATAATTAATTGAGTTTTTTCCTTCAATTTTACCCCAAAGCCGGAGTATGGCTTGATGGTGAGGCCTTGGGCGACTCCTAGTGTCTAGAGTCAATTTATATTACCATGCTAGATCACGCAAAAAATTTCGTGGAATTTGGTTAAGTCTAGGTAGTGATTTTTTAAATTTTTAGATTTCCCAAAATTGCAATAAAAATTGTAATTGAATTCTAATAAGTGTTGTCTAGAGAAGTTGTATGGGGTATGAGTAATCAAAATTACACCTCTCACGCTCAAATTTCTACTATGAAACACTTTGAGGGATTAAAAATGTGTTTTGAACCCTCAAAGCTCATTTTTCCTAAGTTTAGTGGGAAATCTGGCAATTAATTAAGCCAGAAATTGAATAAATGGAGAAAAATAAATATCCACACATGCTAAATGAGGTGGAAAATTATGAAGGAGTTAAAGTGAACTCCCAAGGTGATGTGGACTCCTAAAATCAAGGAGAAGACATGTGCTCAAATAAAATTGAATTTCCGGCATTGAATGAGAGCTGCTTACTTGGAAATTCGAATTTGTGAAGTTAGTGCATATTTGGGAGGATTTGGGAGAATATTTGGTGGAGAGTTTTGTGGGAAATTGTCCCCACATGAGTTACCAACCATATACACATGTCATTCCATCATAAAATTCGAATTTGGCAAATAAGGGAAGAAGAAAATGATGTCCACTTGCCAGAATTCGATTTTTACACTTGGCATTGGAGCTCCACTTACCAAATTCGAATTTGCCTTGAGATCTCCTCCCTCTCACCACTTGGCACATGGTTCTTCATTTGGATTTGCTCCCAACTTTCTATATAATAGAGCCATGGGCTCTCATATTGTAATATTGTTTACTAGCTATTGTGCTTGCGGAAGCGCTGCTGCCCTGTACACTTTTAGAAATATCAATAAAGACTTTGGAGTTTCGTTCATGAGGTGTTCTTCCTTTTGGAGTGTGATGAATTGTTGATCATTGGTATAATTCCTTTTACTCATGCTTTGCTTTAATTTGTTTCCATATGTTCTTGTAGATTTGTTAATATAGAGCTATCTTACATTGACATTTGATTTAGGAGTATGCTCTAGGTATATAATGCTCTAGTTGGTTTCAAATAAATCTCTCGAGTTTCTTATCATTGTTTATTGCTAGATCTATATGGAACTAATCCTTGATTGAAGTCTTGTAGAGGGAACATCTTGTTGGGATCAAAGAATCAAGTGTTGGGGGAAGTCTTTGGAGAGACCAACCCACTCTTGATACATTCTCAAAGGAGCTCTCATTTGTTCTTTGAACTTTCATAGTCTTATCTTACAAAGTGGTTTTGCAAGGGTTTTGAGACATAGCTTGTATACAAGCCGAATACTTCTAAATTTGAATATCTTTTAAAACATTATACTTCATTGTTTTCATTTGTTATCTAAGAGCTTGAAGATGACTAAGCAAAGATGAGATTTTACTTGAACTCTTTGGCTTAGCCCTTTGTAAATTGTTATGCAATATTTTGTAATTTTATCTATCTAATATTTGATTGGTTTTGTAGCCCTCTTTCGAATTTTTTCTTGTGACAGCTTGAGTGGAAAACTACAAGAAATTACTAACAAGTTGTTGCAGGACTTTTGGGCTGAATTTCAAATGAGGAAGATAACTCTCTCTCTTTGGTTGTGGGCATATAAGAGACTTAGATTCTCTTCTCCTATAGTAAAGTCTGAATTTATTTTGAGTTCTTAGAAATTCTCACAGAGGAAAATTCTATGGTCTCAATTTTTATTTGTAAAGGCTTTCCTTGATTTAGAAAAGGCCTCATGGTCATTTCATTCTTGTAAAATTAATAAAAAATTTTGTTTTTGTTGTGGGAGCGTGGGTTTTACCCATTGGCATCCCCATCTCTCCATTTCAAAGGAGAGAATTTGTAGATGGATTGACTTAGTGGTTTTGAAATTTCTGTTTTCTCTGACATCACATATGCGTGCTCTAACTGGAAAGTAAAATAAATCACATAGTCCTTTAATTTCTTAATTTGCAATCTCATTTTCCATCACTTACTTATGTTTTGTGATCTATTTTTCATTTAGATAAGTTTCACAATATACTACAAGTAAAGAAGCATAGCACTTTCAATTTATGGAAACTTGAGTTATTGTTCTAACTATGAAGCATATTTAATTGAATCATCTCCATCTTTTACATAGCACTTGCAAATTCACTTTCATATCATTTAGGCATTTCACTTTTCATATTAGATTTGCATCTCTAAAATTTACCTCCAACTTAAGTTGGTTGAATAGACGTTTTAGGGACCCTCTACCTCTATGGATTTCTCACTGTGAGATCCAAATATTTGGACGAGGCGAGGTCTGAGGATTATAGTTCAATTGTAACCTTGCTTTAGAACTAATTAATAAAATAAACCAAGAGCACTATCTCATCACATTTACTTGCAAAGTTCCCAATTTTTTTGCTATCTTGATGGTTTAAAGATGCACATGCAAATATTATCTCAAGAAGCACTTTGGATGCAAGCATTTTAATTCCTTAAATTTTGCAACAAGTTTAATTCTATGGTACTTGGAAATTTTCTTCTACATACAACTTCATTGCATGTTGTCATTTTAATGATCATTATGCTTATGGATGATTGATATATCTCGTTTCATTGGGAAATACCTTTATTTGGTGTTGCAAATTTCATTGCATATTGTGATCTTGGTCTAACACTTCCTTTGTGGGATTATTGTCATTATATCTTGAATTTCATTTTTGAGCAAGTATTTGTCATCTACTTTAAAGCATTGGTATATATTTTGAACACATCATTGAATATTGCTCATATACTTATATGCTTGTTTACATATTGGAATCGAGTCATCTTTGATAAGTAATTTATTCTAATCAATTCTCCTAGAAATCTCACATGTTTAACTTAGTTTTCCTTTAGGGACCGCCCCCCTTAGCTAACCTAGGAGATAGCTTAAACGGAGAGAGTTGGGAATAGGTGACAATCCCTTCTTTGAATTCCTTGCCACCAACCACACTTGTGGGGTTGAAGACTTTTCCCACTAAATGTAGGTAGGTGTAGGCAGCAAGCGATAACAGGTCTTGTATTCGATGTCTATATTTGTTACTCTGTTCGTTTCTATTTTTCAAAATTTATCATGGATTGGTTATATATATTTATATATATTTTGTATACAAAAATATCTGGTCGAACTCGACCTAGATGAAAATATCTTTGATCTCATACTTAGGATTTACCTATAGTCTTCTGTTAGGATATTCTGGCACATAGGAAATAGTTAAATATAACTTGGTCTAGCGCAGAGTTAGGTAAAGTGTGTTTTTGTACTATGTACATTTGTAACTTATAATCCAACGGTCACGATATGTAGTGATCCGACGGTTCATTCTCTCCTCGGTATTATGAACACTTTATCCATGGCTTAACACTCGATTGGTCCATGATCTCTATTTAAATAACATGGAGAGCCATTTTTTTGGTAACTGTTTATGAGAGAAGCTTATGTAAATTTTACTTCTTTATATTAATAAATTTCCTAAAGTGGTCGCATTGGCTCAGACCATTGACTATTTTCCTCTTTGAGGGTTTTAACCACATTAAATACTGGTGTACTGATTTGTGATCTGTTTGTGAGCGGTGACCTTTTGTCTTTGATCTAAAGAACTTACCCTGTAAATTCCTACATGGTATCAGAGTTGTTTTGAGGGCTGCATCCATTGTTGATCCAAATCCGAAGCCGGTTTGACTGAATGCGACTGCTGTTTTCCATATCTATTGTTTCTAACCACTTTTGGTCCGAGAGAATTGCTCTGTTGTGTGAAAAGGCTCTGATATAGTGAGGAACCCCTTTCGTTTAATGCGAAAAGGTTTCTGGTTGCCCAAATTATGTCATTTTAGATCTGGAGGTATAAAACATTTTTTGCAGTTATATTTATGAATACCTCTGTTTATTTCAGTTTACAGTCTTTTTTTCTTACCGGATCTATACCCTCTTCTCTGCGTATGCTATTTTTTCTGCGTTGTGTGCGATTTGGAAAACCAGAAACCAAAAGACGAGATTTTTCTGCTACATATGATCTTTCTCCATGACTTTGTGCGATCTCGGGAAATCAGAAATAACGAGAAAAAATATATAGTTGCTGAACAGACTAATCGAAAATATAACGTTCTGCCGTAAGGTTTGTATTTTTTGTGTTTGCACAGTTGTTTTTTTTGCAAGAAAAAACACACAAATCGAAAAGCAAAAAAAAAATACCCCTTCCTCCTTTCAAACAATTGTAAAATTTTTTTACTAGCTCACTCGGTGTAAAGTTACTTTATGAGAATAGAGGTCTTGGGTTCAAGTCTATTTTTCGAGCTTCTTTTTTCTAAAAACCTTTTTGTTAAATTACTTTTTATTAAAATTTTTTTTGGCAAGTTGTCTTTAATTTTTTATTTATTTATTTAAAAAGCACATGTAAAAGTAACATTGTAAAAGTGACTCACTCATTTATAAAAGTGGGTCACATAAAGTAGTATTTTTTTAGAAACTGAGTTTATTATATTAAGTTTGGAAAATGAGGTTTTTTTTTTTTAAAGTACAACTTCATCATCAACTTTCAACCTATCACGTAACTACTCGACAACTACTCCAACTTTTATTCAAAAAGGCATAACTTCTTCATCCGGAAGCTGTTTTCAGAACCATTTTTTTTGCACTGACCTAATTTTTCGAGATATTTCCATTGGAGTAGTTAGTTTCAACATTTTCAACTTTAGTTTTTAAAAATGGAAAGTGCATGCCCGGTTATTCTTAACAACACCAATTATTTCCAATGGCTATCCTACATAGTAGAATTACTTAGAAGTAAAGGACTTCATAGAATAGCCACATGACAAGAATCTAAACCTATCGATGGAGATAAAATGACTAAATGGGAAAATAAACAAGATCAAACATGAGGGTTGATAGGAATGTCCATTGCTCAAGATCTTAGATTTCATATCCAAGAAATTGACTCCACTGTTGAAGCTATGAAAAAACTAAATACTGTTTTTGGCATTAAAAATGAAATCAGAGCCCACCAACTTGAAAATGAGTTGCTTACTTTGGACCCTAATAATTTCTCCTCTATTGAAGATTTTTTGTCCAAATTCAAGACCCTCAAACTTCTTTTAGAAGGTTGTAAGGTCAAAAAGGAAGATGGTAGTCTTATCTATTCCATTCCTGCTAAGCTAGGCCCTGCATTCTCTGTGCTTCCACCTTCCATTACACTATAGAAGCCCTCATTTCTCAAGGGACAACTTACAAGTCCCCCTCTTTTGATGTCCTTTGCGATTCTTTGATAAGAGAACAAGAAAAAATCTTACACCTTGGTCTTATTAATACTGGAAACCCTTCTAAGAAAGCCTTAGCAACCCAACAAAAACCATATCCAAAGAATCCTAAGAAGCATCATCCTAAAAAGAATAGTCCTAAACCAAACAAGGGTCTTAAGCAATTTCAGCTGAAAACTGAAAAAACAACTCAATAAACTGATAAGGAAATTAAAAATAAAAAGAAGAGGACAGATATACATTGCAACCTTTGTAATCATGATGGCCACGTACAGTCAAAATGTTTTAAGAAGATGAAAGCCTTAGAAGCAGTAATGAAGAAACACACCATCCATTTGGACCACTCTTCAACTTCATCTTCGGGAATGGCACTTTCTGCATGTGGTTGTCAAGCATCCAAATCTGGGTATGCATTGAATGTATTTTTTCTTCTCATTCTCATGAGTGGCTCATTGATTCTAGAGCCTCTTACCACATGACAAAAAATAAAGCGACATTTTATTCTTTAAATGATTTTAACACTAAAAAGATTTATGTTGGTGATGATAGATCTCTTAGTGTTGTAGGGTCTGGAACTATTCATCTAGATAAAGGCCAGTTTAATGATGTATTATGTGTTCCTACCTTATCATGAAACCTTCTATCTATTTATCAGATAACTCATTCAGGTGAAGGGAAAAATGTAGAATTCTCACCTCATGATGTTGTAATTAAGGACCTAAGAGATACTAGACATATTTTAGCTACTGGCATTGCTAATGATTCCACAAGGTTGTATACGTTTGACAACTTTGGTTCATCATGTTTTCCCTCCGTTTTTGTTGCTCATAATGATGAAGTGAGAAAACTTTGGCATGAGTGATTTGGTCACTAAAACTATCGATCTCTTCAAACTTTATGTAAATAAAATATGGTGACAAGTCTTCCTATGGTATCTTGTCGAGATGGTGTTTGCTCCAGTTGTGTACTCAGAAAACATCATCGGTACAGTTTTGACAAACGTGCCTCTCGACACACTTCAACCCCTTTGCAGCTTGTGCACAATGATTTATGTGGTCCACTTCCAGTTGTTTCTTTCTCTGGCTAAAGCTACTTCTTAAATTTCATTGATGATTTTTCCAGACGCACTTGGGTATACTTCTTAAAACTCAAGAGTGAAGTTTTTAATAGGTTCTTGGCATTTAAGGCCTTTGTTGAGAAAAAATCTGGGCATCAAATTCTTAAGTAAATATCTTTCAATAGAGGAGAATATGTTAACAACAAATTTATCAAATTTTGCACTGAGTATGGCATTCAATTGCAACAGAATTTTTCGTATAGTCCACAACAAAATGGTGTAGCTGAAAGGAAGAATCAAACTCTAAAAGAAATGGCTAATTATATGCTTCAATCTAAAGGATTTAGTCTTAATTTTTGGGCAGAAGAAATTAACTATGCAAATTACATAGTAAATCACACTCCTACTAAGGTTTTAAGAAATATAACTCTAGAAGAAGCCTGTAGCTCAATCAAACCAGATGTAAGTCACTTTCGTGTTTTTGGAAGTGAAGCTTGGGCCCATATTCCAGATGAGAAACATAAAGCCTTAGAACCTAAGAGTGAAAAATGCATTTTTGTTGGATATTCTGAAGATGTCAAAGGATATAGACTTCTTCAACCCAAATCCAAAAATGTAATCATTAGAAGAGATGTAAAATTTGATGAAAATATATCGACCCGTGAGCCTAGTTTGGCGGGTGTGCCACCTTTGGCATGCAAGCCTGATTCAACATATGTGCCACCTCTCTCTATCTCTTCTACTTCTGACAGCATTCCTTCTAGTTCGTATGATGAAAACAAGGATGACAATCCTCCTCTACCGCTTCAAGATCTTCCTTCAGCTCCACAGCTTCCAAAATGGGTCCGCTCTACTTGGGATGCAACAGGTTCTCTTGCAGGTGACCTTGCAGATCAACGTCGTACACATTCTTAGTTCGATAGAGCCTCTTCCTTATTGGCTCAAGTTCCAGAAAATCCTGATCCAGACACCTTTAAATAATCTTTAGGTCATCCAAATTGGGATGCATATATGAATGAAGAATATCGTTCCTTATTGCCAAATGATACTTGGGATCTTGTTCTTGTTCCAAAGGGAAGAAAAAATATCAGATGCAAATGGGTTTACAGAACACAGTTTGGACCTGATGGAAAAGTGGATACGCATAAAGCTCATCTTGTTGCTAAAGGATTTTCACAAGTTGAAGGCATTGAATATGCTGAAACCTTCTCCCATGTTTCCAAAATGAATTCTATTCTCCTTGTTCTTTCCCTTGCTTCCTCCTTTAAATGGGAAGTCCATCATATGGATGTTAAATCCACCTTCTTACATGGGGATTTGCATGAAGAAATATACATGGAACAACCCCCTAACTTTATCCAAAGCGAATCTAGCCTTGTTTTTCACCTTAGGAAGTCTCTTTATGGTCTCAAACAAGTCCCCGGGGCTTGGTATGCCAAAATGGATATCTTTCTCTTAGATAATGGATTTTCTAGACGTCATTCCGACAACACTGTCTACACCAAGAAAGTGGGTAAGTCCTTAATCACCCTTGTTCTTTATGTTGATGATATTATCCTTACTGGTAGTGATCCCAACCATATAAACCATGTGAAGTCTAGCCTCAAAAAGAAGTTTGAAATGACAGACTTAGGACACTTACATTATTTCCTTGGTCTTCAAGTCTTGCAATCCAAAGAAGGTATTACCCTTTCTCAGTCCAAGTATTCTTGTGATCTTCTACGCCACTTTCACATGGAAGACTGTAAGCCATCCCTTCTCACTTTCAGTTTGGAGTCAAGCTTTCAGTCACTTTTACTTCCCTTGAAGTTGATGCTACCTTATACCGTCAACTTGTTGGTAAACTTATGTATTTAACCCATACCCATCCTGACCTTTGCTTTGCCATTGGTCTTGTTGCCTGGTTTATGCAAAAACCTCATGAAAGTAACTGGAAAGCATCTAAAAGAATACTTCGATATATTCGAGGTACAGTTCAGTTCAGGATTCATTACAGTGCAAGAGCATCTCCATTGTTGATTGGTTTCACTAATTCTGATTGGGCAGGTGACCCTGATGATCGAAAGTCCACTGCAGGTTATGTATTCACTCTTGGATCAGGACCTATTACATGGTCTTGTAAGAAACAAAGTGACATCTCTCTTTCTTTGGAAAAAAAAGAGCATCGTGGTGCAGTTGAAGCCAGCAAGGAAGCCTTGTGGCTTCGTCATATCCTGTTCGAATTTGGTCTTCATCAACAACATCCAACTACACTTTGGTGTGATAATCAGAGTGCCATTCAACTATGCAAAGATCTAGTTCAGCAGTAGCGCATGAAATACATTGAGGTACACATACAATTCATCAGAAAGCTCATTCATGATCGTGTTCTTGAAGTGCAGTATTGTTCAACCAATGATCAAGTTGCTGATATCTTTACAAAGGCTCTCACAGAAGCGAAGTTTACCAAACTTCGATCTATGCTTGGAGTTCATGAAAGTTATCATTAAGGGGGGATAGGCTCTAACACCTCCTTCCTTCTCTTATTGTGTCACCTTTTGTTCTTAAGGGGGGATGTTAGGATATTCCGACACATAGGAAATAGTTAAGCATAACTTAGTCTAACGTAGAGTTAGGTAAAGTGTGTTTCTGTACTATGTACATTTGTAACTTATAATCCGACGGTCACGATATGTAGTGATCTGACGATTCATTCTCTCCTCGGTATTACCAACACTTGATCTGTGGCTTAGCACCCGATTGGTCCATGATCTGTATTTAAAGAGCATAGAGGGTCATTTTCCAGTAATCGTTTATGAGAGAAGATTATGTAAATTTTCTTTCTTTATATTAATAAATTGCTTGAAGTGGCCATGTTGGCCTAGGCTGTGGATTGTTTCCCTCTTCGAGAGTTTTAACTAGGTCAAATACTGGTGTACTGATTTATGATATGTTTGTGAACGATGACCTTTGGTGTTTGATCTAAGGAACTTACCCTGTAAATTCCTACATCTCCTTTAATTATTCCTATCTCTTTTTGTTTATACATGAATTGGTAATTTCTTCACAATGTTATTATTATTTTATATCCATTTATAGAGTTAAAAAAAAGGATTCGACCCTTTATTTTTTCTTGTACCGCTGGATGCGTATTTTTTTCACTGAATATTTTAAGCTTGAGTGTAATTACTGTGAAATAAATAGCTCAGATATAAATATATCTGATCATTGGTTTTTAAATATATTTAATTTAACTCTTTTCATTCGTCATGTATGAAATCCATTTATATATTTTTGACATAACTATAGTTGTGATAATTTCTTTGGTTAGTGACAAGTGCAATACTCTTATTTCGTTATGGATCTTTCCTATAACACTCGTCCAATAAATGTCAACTTAGACTTTAGTACTAAGTGATTACTATATATAAGTTTCACCATTTCCATACCAGGTTTAATACTTTAGATTAATAGATGTAGATATCAATTCCTTAGCCTTTTCTGTCTGCCATATTAAGTTAATAGCGTGCGCACACACACACATATATATATGTTTGATGGAAATGAGATTATATGGATGGGATTCTAGTGAAACTATTTCCTTTCTCTTTTCTACACTCGTTAATTAATATTTAAATCACCATAGGTAATCTCTCTTAGTATACTTTTGTAATTAGTAATAATTAATTCGTGCATTATATGTTCCATACTAGGGTAAGGAATATATATATATATATATATATATATATATATATATATATATATATATATATATATATATATATATATATATATATATATATAGAAACATAATAGTCTATTACCTACCAACAAAAAATAATTACAATTTCATAGTAAATCCCACATATATACTGACAAAGGAACCAATGATTTCCTACTATACTCATCTACTTTATTGTAAATATATAAGTTCTTCAATAAATATACCAAAGAGTCCTACAATATTAAATTACAAGACAAGAAATTTCTCACTATTTTCAATCTTTAATCTATTCGTGTAATCCATGTCTTTCCAACTCAATCACAACTTAATCCAGTGCTTCCTTTGATAACACTTTCCTATAATTGAATGGTTATGCATGCATGCATATAGGTTTAATAATAAAGTGAAGTTATTATAAAAAAATTACAATCTTACATGCAAATATTTTTTATCAATAACATCATATCTTCATTCATGAAATCAATTGATTATTATCGCAATCCACTAACATCGATATGCACAATACTTCTGCATGCATATATACATACTTAATAACCAGAGAGCAATAAGACTAAAAAAATATATATTTCTTCATGCTGACTCTTAACATGTTGAATACATGTAAAATCATGGATCCTTTTCTTTTATCGACCCATAAATAAAACAATTCAATAACATATAAAACTTTAACCAAAAATCTCATTTAACTAATCTTCTTGGGGAATATTAAGGAACGAAGCAAGTTCCACCCAACCATGAACTGCCTCTGCCTGTTCCTCCCGAGCTAAGATATTTTTTCCCTTTGGAATCAACAACCTCCTTGATTCCTATGTGGTTTTATTTTATATATTTCTTCTCAACAAATTTTTAGTAGTGCCCTGCTTTAATGTCTGCCAACCTTTTGCCTAGGCCTTTTTGTTTTAGTTTTTTTGAAAAATATTCTTTTATTTTTCTTTAAAGAACGTCTTTCTCTCCCATTGTGCTTTATTCCACCCCACTTAGTATTTCTCTCCAACTAAGTGACTAATATAATCTTTCTCTCCCATTATGTTAATATTTTTTAATTATTTTCTCCTAGGTATTTTTAGGAGACTTTTAGGGAAGGTCCATCATGTGGAATCAACCACCAACAACTTTTCATAAGCTGACAAGAAGTCTTCTAAAACTCTAGTGTTTTTTTGAATATTCCAAATATTTTATTTACTATTTCAATTACTAATAAAATATTTACATCATTTCATAAGTCCAATCATGGCTTCCATAGCCATTCAACCTAATAATAGTTTAATGTCTAAAGATAGTCAATGTTTAAAAAGTAGAACATAAGGGTGTTACATCTTCCCCTCTTAAAAATAAACACCATGCTCAATGTTTTTCTTTTAGTTCACTTTCTCTTGGAACAAAGTTGGAAATGATTCACACATTTTATCCTTCATCTCCCAAGTGGCCTCCTTTGGGGTAAAGTGCTTCCATTGCATTTTAACTTGTGCGATGACTCGATTCCGGAGCATGGTTTCTCTCTGATATAAGATTTTTAGTGATTCTACCAATAAATATCATTTCGGTTCCACATGTACCACATTCCAATAAGATGCGTGAGAACTATCACAAATATATTTCTTTAGTAAGGAGACATAAAAAACTTTATGCACTTTTATATGAATATGCAATGCTAGCTAATAAGCTACTGGCCCTACTCTAGCTAGAATATAAAAAGGACCACATATTCTTGGTGCTAATTTAGCATAGGTTCCTAATATCAAAGTTCTATTTCTTGGTTTTACTTTTACATACACATGTTCTCCTACTTTAAATTCTTTGTGTATTCTCTTCTGAGCTGCATAACTTTTCTGTCAATATTGTGTAGTTTTTAAATTCTGCCTAAAGTTTTTCACCACTTTCTCCATTTCTTGTAGAACATCAGTTCCCAATACCATCCTATATTCTGGCTGACTCAAGGGAGTATGGAATTTCCTTCCATAAAGTTCTTGAAAGGGACTCATTTTTAAAGATGCTTGATAACTGTTGTTATAAGAAAATTCTGCTAAGTGTAAGAAATATTCCCACTTAGTAGGTCTATCCATAACATACATCCTTAACATGTCTTCTAAAATATGGTTTTTCCTTTTTGTTTGTTCACTTGTTTGGGGGTGGTAGGTGGTACTAAATTTGAGCTTCATATCCATTCCTCGAAATAATGTTTTCCAGAAATTGGAAGTGAATTTAGCACCTTTATCCGATATTACCATTTTTGGTATTCCATGTAATCGAAAGATTTCCCTCATAAATATTTATGCAATCTGTGATGTTCCAAATGTAGATTGGACATGTATAAAATGTGTTGCTTTACTTAATTTATCTACCACAAGCATGATTGAGTCAAGATGTCTTCTAGTTCTCGGAATCCCAGTAATAAAATCTAAGGAAATGACTTCCCACTTCCATTCTAGAATGGTAATGGATTTAACATTCCAGCTGGGTGTTGGTGTTCTACCTTCACTCGCTCATACTCTAAACATTTAGCCAAATATTATGCCACATATTTCTTCATACCAAACCAATAAAATTCTTTCATCAAAGTTGAAATCATTTTCTGATATCTTGGATGTCCCACAAAATGATTTCGATGATGTTCATTCAAGATAAGTTGTTTTGAGGCAGTTTCATTAGGAACATAAATCCTGTTCCTATATGTTAAACATTTTTTATTTTTATTTTTTTGGATAACCGAGTATTGTTGTTTTCTGTAATTTTTGATGTATTTTCAGATAAACTTCATCTTTTTCCACTAAATTTCTAACTTGTTATGAAAAATATGTTTTGGCACTGCTGACATAAATTTTCATTAGCGTATTTACATTTCTACTTAAAGCATATGCTACTTTGTTTTCTTTGCCTTTAATATGATTTGTGTCAAACTCAAAGTCACTAAAATTTCCATCCATTATCTTGTCTAGCATTTAAATCTTATTGACTCAAAAAATATTTTAGGCTAATGTGGTCAGTGACCAGTGTAAACCTTTTGTCCAATAAATAATGTTTCCACATTTTTAAAGCATGTATAACAACAACTAATTCTAAGTCATATACATCATAATTTTTTTCATGTGATTTTAACTTGATTCATATGCTAGCACATACTTTTCTTACATCATAACACCACCAAACCCTTCAAGGCATGCATCAGTACATACCACAAACTCCATTTTTGTATATGCTATCTTTAAGATAGGTGCTACTGTTAGTAGATGCTTTAATTCATCAAAAATCTCTTGACAGTTGGCCGCCCATTCAAACTTTACTTCATTATTTTGTATGGAAGTAATGGGATAGGTCAATTTGGAAAAACCTTCAATGAACCTTTTGTAATACCTAGTGACTCCCATGAAGGACCTAATATCTGAAACATCCTTAGGTATTGGCCAATTTAAAATGGCCTTAATATTTCCAGGATTAACAAGTAATCCTTCCTTTGAAATGACATGACCCAAACATTGTATTTTGTCCATATAGAACTCACATTTGATAAATTTTGGATACAGTCAATGTTATCAAGAAGCACCATAAGCGAACCCATGGTGTTAGGTTTTCAGGTAATCCATATATGACACAAGATGAGCGGATAATTTAGAGTACATCAAATGATGAAGTGGACACCATAAAAATAAATCATGGTACATAGAATTTACATCACAAGTCCAACTTGAGGATTATGGGACGATTTTCTTAAGGTAGAGCCCGTTGATGGGATCTTTGAGGTATGTCCCGTTGGGATCTGCCAATATGTAGGCACCCTTTAATAGGAAATATTTGAAAATGTAAGGTCCTTTCCATATGGTTTTGAGCTTTCCAAGTCCTAGGGATTCCTTTTCAATATCGTTCTGAAGTACAAGATCTCCCTTGTTGAATGTGATATGGGTGACATTGCGATCGAAGGAGGATTTGGTTCTCTTTTTATGGGCTTCATTGTACTGGAGGGATTCGTGCCAACTATCGTCAACGTATTCTAGTTGTACAAGCCATCGTTATAGTGGTAAAGTGTTTGGGAGAAGCTCCATGGTCGTGCATTAAGTAGGGATCTCATACTCTATGGGGAGTATGAATTTGATGCCATATACTAGGTGGAAAGGAGTAAACCCGATGGAAGTTTTGACCTACATGAAATATTCCCACAAGGCGGAGAATAGCATGTGATGCTAGTAGGGAAAATTTTAGGGGCGAGATTTCGTAAATGGGTTATTTCTTGGACTTAAAAAAAATCACCAAATTTGCTAAAAATTCCCCTATTTTTTACATATATATGATTAAATGGATGATATTCACTAAAAAATTACTGATTTTAATAGTAAATTACATGTTTTTTTTAATATTCATCTGCATTCTATATGTATGCATTTTCAAACTAGAGTAGTCACCTATAATATTATATATAGGAAAAATATTAAATCCTTAAATAATACCCTGGATGCAAATTGGTTTTGTGCTTTTTCACCATATGTTGAAACATTGTCTTAAGGACTTTGTTGAAAACTTCTACCTGAACATTAGAATGGGTGTAGTATGGAGAAGCAAACTCATGTGAGAAACCAAGGAGTTGGGATAATTATTGGAAAATTTCTTTCTAAAAGTGTTTACCATGATCCAAGCCTAACTCCTTGGGAACACCAATTGGTGTGATGAATATCAATCGTGCAGTGGTATCGACAATGTTACTGAATGTGGGCATGGATTTGAACCACTTGGTAAAGTAGTCAATGAAAAATACTATGTATTTGTGGCTATTTTGAGATGGAAAGTTTCAAGTCATGAAGTCGATGCCCCATTTGCAAAAAAGGTCAGTGACAATGACTCGATATAGTGGAGTTGGAGGAGCTCGTGCTTTGTGGGAAAATTGCTGACAACGTTCACAACTTTTGACTGCTTGAATATAGTCGTGGAAAAGAGTGGTCCAAAAGTAGCCGACACAAAGAATCTTTTGTGTAGTGGCCATCTTTGAGAGATGGAGGTTGCGAGGGGTCATGAGGTTGGGATTGACCTCGAGTGGTGTTGGTGGACAAGCAAGAAAATGATTCAGTGGTTGCTGCCATAGAACCCAGTGATATTGAAAATGGGCATATTGCATGTGTTTGCACAATCGAGGGTTGTTAAACCTTCGCAATGGGTGAAGCAGTATCGACATAGAATGATGAGAAGATGACATGAATTTGGCTTCCTAAGGATGGGCATATGAATTATATGTGGTGTTGGGTGTCATCAGCACTAGGTGGTGGGGGTTTCTCTCTTATGGTTACAGGTGGGGCACTTGTTGAAGGTGCGTGATAGCCATTGAGCCTAGTGTCGACATCAAGAGAAGGGTTTGTGGTCTTGAAATTAGTTTTCCGCAAGGTTTCCATTGCATCTTGAAATCAAAGGAGGTATGTGTAGTTATGCGTATGATGGACTTGGGAAAAAATGCGATGATGGTTGTGCTTACATCTAGACTTATATTATAGAACAAGCTAAGGCAAGTGTATGAATAAGAGAAAAAGGTCCCTAATCTTGTTCAACTCTCGGAAATGATTAATCAAATTCCTTGATTTGTCACATAATGTGCATGAGTGGGTAGGTGTTGGCGAGGATGTTTTAGGTGGCTTCACCATCCCCGAGGACACAGATATCGAGTGTGAGGTTGAATGACAATGAGCCCAAGGGTGCTCCTTGCGTGGGGTTTCTTCCTCAAAGAGGAAATAAATGGTCTAGGAAACATCATCTGCCACTGGGGTGTTGGGAAGTTGTGGTGTCATAGTATTGGCTTGGGCAAGGGCTCCCAATGTGTCCCGAAAATGAGGGAGTTCAAGGAAGTGGTGTGTGTAGTGTCCGTATTGTGCACATATAATGCATGGATGGTTGGTACATAATGCCTTATTACACGATGGTGAGGTATTGTCTCTTGGTGGTGGAGGTGGGGTCACTGGCGCCTATGGGGCATGAATAAGAGCTTTCAATTCTTCTAGTTCTAGGCACTGGTTTGTAAGGAGCCTCGATACCTCACATAATGTACAGGGCAAAGATACCCTAGAAGAGGAATTAGTTCGAGTTTCAACCTTCTTACCTTTTTGTTTCTAATTTTTGGTGGCCCTTGTTGGTGTCGCCACAAGTATAGTTCCTTGAGGTATAGTTGAAGGAATATTCACTCCTGTCGAAGCAACACCAGTGTTTGCTGAGATGGCCTACGGGGTCAAATACCAAACAGGGATTGCGAGAGCCATATTGGGCAAGGTAAGTGTTTCCATGACTTGGTGTGAGACAAAACTAGATGGGGGATACAAGAAATGGACTTGGATTATTGCGTATGGAAGGAACATTAACTTAGTAGTCATGGTGTTGGGTGTGTCCTGAATTGGTTCCTGAGACCAGGAAACACTTGACAAACACATCATACACATCGGGGTTATGTAAGCAAGTTTGATTATAGGTGGGTATCCTTGGTATGTGTTACCACTCAAACTAGCAGGGGACCTAAAAGGGACTCTTAAAGGGACAATTTCTAGGTCAAGGGAAACAATGGAGACTTAGCCCACTGTCACTTTAGCTAAGGCTCCCTATTCTTTATGGAATTTCACAAATGGGAGGAGACTCGGTATATAGAGGGTCACTTATGAAGGATAGATCAAAAAATAGATGTGAAATGACCCTGATAATCCTTTCCCTAAAATAGGATGAAGAATGGAGCTTGCTTGCTCTTTAAGCAAGGTACAAGGCTTTCCAGGAGGAGTTGAGGATTTAAGGGCTAGGTTAAGGGAATATGACTTGTAAAGGAGTTTCCCAATCCCTAAAATCCTTGTAGAACTTGGATTCCTGAGTTTTACTTGATGAATTGTCTTTGATAAGTAATGGGACCACACGGGGCCAAGTGGACCCAACTTAGGTAAAGGGGAGAGAGTTCAACAACTGATGACAATATTAACCTAAACAAGGAAGGGGAAAGGATCAAGACAAAACTTTTCACTTGAAGGTGTCAAATTGATCCTATGAGGTCCTAGCCAAGGGAAAACAAGTAAAAAGTTTTATTTCAAAGCTAGGGCTTGGGATATATCGTAATCCCACCATTGGAATTTATTAAAATTTGGAGGAGACCATGAAGACACACCAACGTAGTAGGGGCTAGGAGATTGAAATTTTTCTGTGGCTACTTTGTCGGGAAAATGATGCCCTAGGTGGTCCAACGTGGCTGGACCTAGGAGAGAGAGGAAAAAGGTAAAAAATATGTTTTAAGGTGACCAAATTATGATGGATCAATGCGTAATTCATTTTGGGGACATGGAGTCAAGGAGAATGATGAAGAAGGACTTCGTTTCTATCTCAATGAGGCTCTAAGGGAAACTTTGTCCAACGTTAGGGAAAAAAGAGTAAGTGACATTAAAGCGTTTATACTTCATTTAAAAATGAATATGTCTTGTCAATATAACTTTGATCTATAGGACATTTCATTCAACAAACATAACCCATACATAGAGTTATGCTATATAGAAACATAATTCCACAATGAAGCAGTAAATGCATGCAACAATTACCCCTAAAATAGCGAAAATATCATGATCAATGTATGCAGTAACATAAAATAAAATAGCATCAACTTCGTACTTACACGTAACAAAATATATCCAACCATCAATACACTTCCCAATAAGTAAGCTCAAAGGTAATAAAATCCAATCCAAACATCAAAATTCATCCATGCTCCAATTTGTCCTCCAAAAAGAAATGTGAAATTCTCAAGAGAGAGAATGATCCAATCCAAGTGATGATACAAAATGAATTGAATTCAATCGTATTTATAAAATTATTAGGAGTTTTAATTACCTAATTGGACATACATTATCCCCTAAAATAAAATAATGTGCAAAGTAACAAACTTTTGGTGAGAAGCCCACCAAACTAGCTCATAAATAAAACAATAAGCCTCTCAAGAAGTCAAATCATAAACACTGCATGTCGTTGGGCCCTCCAATAGGCTTGATGAGGTCCATAAGTGCCATAATGATGAATAGGACCCTCAAAAGGCCCTTTCTTCTCCAAACAATAAACCCGTGGTGCTCCTAGTGGGTGTGGGGGCACACAAATAACCTCATGGGTCTCCAAGTAAGTCAAAGATGAATGTAGACCATTTGTAAGGGCTAAGATGATGGAATAAATGATGCCACATCAATGTATAAGTCCCGCGTCACCTGCCAAGTGTATGGTGAAATTATGGGGCCGGCTGGGCATGGTGTACCAAGTGCATCTTACTCGTCCAATAGATGGATCTCGAGCATTCTATAATCACGTCCAATAGATGGATCTCAAGCATTCTATAAACATATATGGGGATTCATGGAGTGTTTTCTACTACTGTGGAGGCCTATGGCTCTCTACACACACCCTACATGTGCCAATGTAGCCCTATGGAGAGTTATAAACCCATATATGAAGACCAAACTTAGGTTGTGCACCATCTGCAATATTGCATAAGATCCAATGCATCCCCTAGCCTCCCAGCACAAGTCATTAGAGTAATTGGGTAAAAGAGCTTACAAACTGTGGACAACAAGTGGACACTTCATATTGTCATGCCCTTTCATAATGGGCTTTGGAATGTGATAATGTCTCCAAGCTCCAAAGGGGGTTAGCCAAGTACCTTATTAAGTGGTTTCTACCTTTGGAGGGGATGGTATGCCTAAGGTACATCCCTCAAGTGGTGGTGGCATGTGATAAAGTGGTAAATGGAATAGGGAAAGAGAGGGGCAATCCTGGGCCACATATCGGGGTACTAGGGTAGCCAGAATAAGGGAAGCCCACACATAGGTATATAAGTTTTAGGAGGGAGAAATCAGATTACATGAGGTGCCCTAACCTTGATTTTTTCCACCCTTATTTATATGCCTTTTTCATTTTATGATTTTTCTTTGATTAATTGCTCGGGGCTCAAAGGATAAGATCATGATGTGTAAGATATATTAGTGGATACCCCCTTTTTGGTGAGCCAATTCATTTCCCTCCAGGGGTTGGGACAATCATGGGTTCCTGAATGATAAAGGAAGCTCATCTAGGGCTTATGGAACCAGGGTGATGGCCATGGGTATGGGGTAGAGCTCATGCATTGTCTTTTTTCCACGTGATAAATATGTTTGTCCCGAACATATTTTGCATCTTATGGTGTTTTCCTGTTGGATGTGGCCATTTATGCTTTTACTTTTTCTTTTAAGTTGCTTCAATCTCCGGGGCATCATAGTGGGGGCAAGGGAAACGGGAGGCTAGACCTATGTGGACCCAAGGAAGAAATGTGGACGTAGGTGGGAAAAATGATGAATGGGGTTATAATGAATGGATGGGAAGTGATATATGTGGAGGACGAAGCAAGACCACACAACCAAAATCGGGGTTTCCCAAGTAGTACCACCCTAAAACCAAATGGTGAGTAAAGGAGATCCCACGGGAATAAAATGCAAGGGTAACATCCAAAAGAGGTCAAGGTAACATAAGTACAAACTAAGCCCACTCTTTCCTTTTAATCCCCCCATTAATCCATGCTTATAAGTGTCCATGATAAGCAAAATCAATACTCAATTACCAAATGACAAGGTCACATACCTTTAGCTTCGGGAGGCCCACCTTCAAACATACGATCATGATGGATGGGTGAGGGACCACATGGTTGGCTCAGGTAGTAGAGAAATGGAAAAATGAGCTAGTTGGTGGCTGCAAGAGGCTGCTGGCTGCTCGAGGGACCACATGGCCGGCTCAGGTAGTATAGAAATGGCACAAAGAGCTAGTTGATGGCTGCAAGGGGCCACTGGTTGCCGATTGAGGACCATCTTGGAGAAAAAAATTCTCCTAGGGATATCACCCACGAAGTGGTGGGTAACATCTGGCTCCAACTAGTACATGATATCTCAAAGAAGTTGGCAAAGCTACTCGAATGGGGAGGTCACGAGAACTCCAACAATCTCTTGGTCACCGCAGACCTATTACCTACACATATCAAAGACCAAACCCATGGGATGACATGCTTTTTACGATGTCTTATGATCACCCATGCTTAAAGTCCTAACGTAAAATCAACAAGTAATAAAAATATGCAAGATTTAATCTAAATTTAAATAATCTACAATGAGAAATATCGTATGACATTAATTCTAATGCAAAAATCAGTATACAATGCATCCTAATCTAACATGCATATGGTGCGAAACTAATACTAAGTGTAATCATAAAGCTAGTGTAACCAAAATATCATCATATCAATGTAAATCTGTCTGACAATATGATTACTCATGTAGCAAATCCCAAAGAAAATGCGGATACAATTATATGGAGGTTGAAGCGGGTGGGAGGTGGGAAAATATGATGCCCAGATATGGATGATCACGTGAGAAGAGGTAAGAAAAGGATGTAATATAGTCGATGAGATCCTCTCTTCTAACCAAAATATAGAGATGTCAATGATTAGAGTAATATTTTTTTATGGATGACAACCTCGGGCATATCATTTATGTCATATTTTATTGCCTCAACATGGTTATGATTAGTAGGAAAGGGAGATTGATGAGATGGTGAAACAAAAGCCTACTGCCCATGATGATCACATCGAAAAGGGGAGATTATAAATTGATCATGATCCTGAGGGGGTGCTCAGGTAGATAAATTATATTCAATGAGGGTTTCTTCCTTAACCTCATACTCAGAAGGGGGAAATGGCTTATGGTCACTCGAGATCATTTTAAAAGAGGCAAGAGAATCATTTGTGGAAGACTTGAGGGTGGGTGAAGTATTATATTCAACGTTTTTTTCCTCTTCAAAATCATCCTTTTCATGTAAGGGAAAATAATGATCCTTCTTCTCAAGGGTATCGATGGATATGTCATCATAAATAATGTTTGAGAGAAAGGGTATACAACTCTCAACCTCATCTTCCTTCTCGGTGTCATAAATGGGAGCATAGTCAAATTGAGGACAATCAATTTCCCATTTACCCCTTTCAATGTGGAAGTAATCTTCAGTGTCATCATCCAAGGGGCTAATGGGATCACCTTCCTTAAGGTTCTCAAAAGGAGATTCATTGAGAGTAATATCCTTGAGAAAGGTAAGGTCAATCTCAACTTCACTTTCCGTGGACTCATCCTTCCCAACACATGTGTTCTCAAAATCATCCTTTTCATCATGTGGACCCAAGAAGGACTCATCTTCCCATTCATCACTCAGGTTCTAAATGTCTTGATGATGCTCAATGAAGGCTTCCTCTTGAATTTTCAATGAGGGGCATGCTTGAAAATATCTAAGAAAGCCATCAACGAACCCATCAATATATGAGATGCTCCTAGGTTCGTGATTTTGTAGCCATGCGTTATGACCATAGAGGGAGCTAAATAATAATAACATAAGGACATCCTGGTGGACCACTTTATCCTTTGAAGTATGTGCATTAAATCTCTGCACATGGTTAATTGCGGAGCTTGGATCACCATCAAACAGGGGCACCCCACGTACCATCCTTCTCGTGACATGATTAGGATTACTAGGCATGCTAGCGATTTCCAAAGTAGGAAATTTATCAAATAAAGACAACATGTAGAAATTTATCAATACTGATAGTATTACCGGATTCTCCTGATCTAACAAATTAATCTTATGTTAAATACATAATCCTTCCACTTAATTATTTGCAGAAATTAAATCGCCAATTGCAAAACACATGAAGAAAATCAATCGCACATAAACACAGTTGTTTAACGGGAAATCTTAAAGCTAAAAAACCCAACTATCATATATTATGTATATCAATGGAATCATGTAACAATCTCATACAAAGCTTAGTACATCAAGCTCTCGGTACAATCAACAATCATTACACACTGTCATGCAGAAATTTGCATATCTATGCACCAATTTCTTGCCTCTTGATAGCGTACCTCCACTGCGCAATCCATGCTGAAGAAGACCCTTGAATGAATTCGAATTGGCCTTGCCTTGACGGCGCAATCCTCATTGGCATCTCCAATGTGTGTCAGATGCATTGAATGCATCACTATAGTCACAACAGATAGTCCATCTCACCCTTTCACCTATCTGTCCACTTGGTCTCCACTGGATCTTACATGCAAGTAGCTAACTATTGTGTTTGTTCAGTTGCAAGTGAGTTATTAATTGTGAATTAATTAAATAATTAATTCACTAAACTCTCACTAGTGTATCTTTCAGTTAGACTAGATACAACTAGATCAATTGAGTTTAACTCACTTAACTGAGTTAAACTAAATAACAACTCCCATAACTACTCTTCCAACTCTGTCACAACTTTGCCACTTCAGTTCTAACCGAGTCCTCTATGCATGAGTCACCAACCACCCTAGGAATTGCGTAATTCCTTCAGCCCATTGATTTTCCAAATCTGTTCACTCAAATAAAGTGCTCGAAGAGAATAAGTTGATATTTATTGTCAGATTATTATTAAGGGCTAATAATAATTGACATGCATCTATTTTTAGATTGACGATATATAAATAGACTTTGCCCAGTATTCTAAAAATAGAATTTCATCTATTTTTCACATTTGACCAACCATCTACAAATAACATCCTGCAACTTATAGAGTATGCTCACCATGTCTAAAAATAGACATACACCTAAAAATAGCCTACGAGCCCCACTTGGTGAAGGTGCTTAATTTTCACTAAGCTCATCATCTTGTTGAATCTCAACACTCCCTCTCAACAAGATAGGTATTATCCTTCACCCTGATCCTGCCTCTATGGTATTCGAATTTGATCCTGCTGAGCGCCTTTGTCAGAATATATGCATCCTGATCTTTCGTAGGAATGTACTAAAGCAAAATGATCTTCCGCTGCACACAATCTCTGATATGATGATACCGGATATCAATATGTTTAGATCTATCATGAAACACAGGATTAATCGAGAGTTTAATGCAACTCTGATTATCACAATGTATCACGGTAGGATCTAAATGAGAACCAAACAAACCGACCAAGATCTTCCTCATCCAGATAGCCTCACATGCAACTTGAATTACTGCCATGTATTCTTCTTCCGCTGAACTGAGTGCCAAAAATCTTTGTTTCCTGCTGTACCAATAAACTACTATAGATCTGATACTGAAAACCCCTCCTGATGTGATCTTTCTGTCCGTTGGGCTGCTTGCCCAATCTACATCTGTGAAGCCATGCAACTTCACCTCATCCGTCTGTCTGTACCATAAGCCATACTCAGACGTGCCCTTGAGATACCTCAGGACATGCTTTCCTGCCTTCCAAAAGAGCTTGGTAGGTTTAACCATCGCTTGACTAATTTGGTTCACTGCATAGCATATTTTCGATCTTGTATTAACTAAATACATGAGCGAACCCATCAACTGTCGATAAACAGTGGCATCCACTACCTCTGTCGATGTAGCATCCTCTTTCCTCCAATTTCCTGGAAGAGGAGTATCCATGGGCTTGCAGTGCTCCATGTGAAACTTACCAAGTATCTCCCGAGCATACTTGCTTTGAGACACAAACATTTCACCTTCTTGCTACCATATTTCCAATCCAAGGAAATAATGAAGGAGGCCCAAATCCTTCATCTCAAACTCCTTTGCAAGGTCTTCCTTGCACGAGTGTATCAACTTCTCATCACCCGTTAGTATTAAATTGTCAACATAAAGAACAATGATTAAAAGCTTACCCTCCCCCACAGTTTGGTACAGGTTTGCATCCGCCTCACTCTTGGTGAAGCCAAGTCTGGTGAAATAGCTATCGATCCATGTGTACCAAGCACGTGGTGCTTGCTTCAGCGCATACATCTCTCTTTTGAGTCTGCACACATGTGACTCGCTGCTGAAGATCTCAAATCCTTTAGGCTGCTCAATGTATACCTCTTCCTCAATGATCCCATTAAGGAACGCAGTCTTCACATCCATCTGATGAATGTGCCAACCCATCTGTGCTGAGAGAGAAAGGATGGTCCTTATGGAAGAATATCGTGCGGCAGGTGCAAAGGTTTCTTCATAATCAATCCCCTTGATTTGTGAGAAGCCTCGGGCAAAAAATATTTCCTTATACTTCTCGACGCTCCCATCAGCAGCTTGCTTTACCTTGTAGATCCATATTGAACCTACCATTGATTTACCCACCAGCCTTGGAACAATATCCCAAGAACTGTTTCTGACAATGGAGTCATACTCCTCCACCATGGCATCTACCCATGTGGGCTCTCGCGCTGCTTCTGCAAAATAAGATGGCTCTGTCATGATACACTTGCTCATAAGAGCCATGTATCTAGTAAATCGGTCAGGTGACTGTCTCTGTCTACGTTGTGATGTAGGGACTCCTACATTCTGTGTTGCATCAAGATTCAGTCTCTCAGCGTCTGTGGTATGCTTCCTGCCTATTTTGATGTTTGGTTCTACATGAATGGACTCCTCCACTCCATGAATCTCCTCCTGTGGTTGATCCACATCTAGACGCTCATCTTTGGGAACAAGAAGTTCCTCCTTTGCATGAAAGTGTAGCTCCCTCTCAAGCAACAACTGCATGGCCTTCACCTCATTGAATTTTATATCCCGTCGCACCACAGTCATTCCACTGTTCTGTTTGGAAAATACACATGATAATTATGGGGTGTTTCTGTGTACCCCACAAATATCCCAACTTCTGTAGTTGGCTCCAACTTCTTCATAGCGTCCTTTGTCACATGAATGTAAACAGATGAGCCAAAAATCTTTAAATGAGAAATATCAGGCTTCTTACCAGTAAAAGCTTCTTCAGGACTACTCATGCCAAGTACTCTATGAGGACAACAGTTTTGCACATAAACCACAGTGTTGCATGCTTCCACCCACAAGTGCATTGGTAGGCCTTGGTCATGCAACATAGCTCATGCAGTACCCAAGATTGTTATGTTCTTCCTCTCAGCGACCCCATTTTGCTGTGGTTTATGAGGCGCTATGAGTTCTCTTCGAATTCCTTCTTTGCTACAAAAGTATTTGAATTCGTTCGAGATATATTCACCACAATTATCGCTCTGTAGAGCCTTCACTTGCTTCCCTGACTCCTCCTCCACCAATGCTTTAAACTCACAGAAATTTGAGAATGTTTCGCTCTTCTTCTGCATGAAGAAGATCCAACATCTACGAGAATAGTCATCAACAAAAATAACATAATACCTGTGCTTTGCTGTTGAAGCAACCGAGAAAGGTCCACACACGTTTGTGTGAATTCTCTCCAGGATCACTGAAGCAAGGTTCTCCTTCTCATGAAAGGTGGTCTTCATAAAATTACCCATAATACATCCCTTTCACTGATCCGACTGCGCAAGAGTACCCTTGGGAAGTCTAGTATAAATTTGATGCAAAATCTTCAAGGCACCATCGTGAAGATGGCCCAATCTCCTGTGCCATATTTTGCCCTCATCTCGGCTCACCACTTCTTCTGCTTTTCCCATCATTGCAGCGCAACCATCTACCTCCATCTTGTAGAGATTATTAACTTGAATCCCTATCCTCTAGGTTTGACCCGTTGTTTTATGTCGCAGGAAAGCTTTTCCCTCGCTGAAAACAACGTCATAACCTCTGTCCTCCAATATAGCGACCGAGACCAAGTTCTTCTTCAGACCTGGAACATGCATAACATCTTTCAAAAGAAATGGTTTACCTGAATCCCTCTCAAAGGTAATGGTTCCAATGCTGGTTGCACTGTATCTACCATAGTCGCCCATCTCTATATGCATTTGGAGATCCTTCTCCTCCAAGTCACTAAACAAATCCTTGTCTCCCGTCAAATGAAAGGAAACACCACCATCAAGATACCACACTGATCCCATTGCGCTTGAAACCAAGAATGCGATCAAAGGGAAATCAAGTTCAAATTGCGAGGCTAAGGCCTCTCCAACTGTAGCTCCAACAGACTTCTTGTTCTTCTTTTTCTATGGGCAGTTAGTGGCGAGATGCCCATGTTCGTGACAGTGAAAACACTTCACCTTGGACAAATCCAGCTTCTTTCCTTTAGCCTCGGATTTTGGATGGGGTTTCTTTCCCTTCCCTTTCCTTTATTTGGTATCCAAAGCGCAATTCTCTTCATCATCATTCTTCGATGGAGAGCCATCCCTGGTATTCTGCCTTATCTCCTCCTGCACAAGATCTGACCAAATTCGCTCCCAATCCAATAGTTTCTCCCGTCCATTGATAGAGTCTTCGTAGCTATGCCAACTCTTTAGAAGCCCAAGGAGAGCCAAGCTCACCAAGTCATCATCCGGAACTGTAATTCCCACACTCCCCAGCTCGTCTCTACATTGGAAAAACTTCGTGAGATATTTTGGAATACTGTCGCCCTTCTCCATTTTGATTTTTTTGAGCTTATCTTTCAGCGGCAACTTCCTATGGTCGCTGCTACTTTGGAAAAGATCTGTCAAAGCCTTCCACATTGCAAATGGAGTGGCTTTCCCGTGAAGGCTTGACACAATATGGTCTTTCACACCTTCCAAAAAAATTCTTCTTGTCTTCACTACCTTATTTTGCCATGCTTCAAGTAATGCAACATCACTAGAAGTAGGCTTAGGAACATCGCTATCGATGAACTCCTTCAGTCCATTATCTTCAAGCACCGCCTCCATCCTATCCTTCCAGGATATGTAGTTTGAGCTGCCCTCAAAGGCATACTCCAACCACAACCCATTGAAAGACATTTCAATGAATACTCAACTGTCGCACCAAGAAATTTCTGCAGCAAATTCGAATTGTCCACTAGCATAAAAACTCAACACCTCTTCACTATTGCAATATCCAGTGATTAACACTGCTCCGATACCATGTAGAAATTTATTAATACTAATATTATTATCGGATTCTCCTGATCTAACAAATTAATCTTATGTTAAATACATAATCCTTCCACTTAATTCTTTGCGGAAATTAAATCGCCAATTGCAAAACACATGAAGAAAATTAATCGCACATAAACACAATTGTTTAATGGGAAAGCTTAAAGCTAAAAACCTCAACTATAATATATTATGTGTATCAATGGAATCATGTAACAATCTCATACAAAGCTTAGTACATCAAGCTCTCAGTACAATCAACAATCATTACACACTGTCATGTAGCAATTTTCATATCTATGCACCAATTTCTTGCCTCCTGAAAGCCTGCCTCCACTACGCAATCCCTGCTGAAGAAGACCCCTGAATGAATTCGAATTGGCCTTGCCTTGACTATGCAATCCTCATTGACATCTCCAATGTGTGTCAGATGCATTGAAGGCATCACTTTAGTCACAACAGATAGTCCATCTCACCCTTTCACCTATCTCTCCATTGGGTCTCCACTGGATCTGACATGCAAGTAGTTAACTGCTGTATTTTTTTAGTTGCAAGTGAGTTATTAGTTGTGAATTAATTAACTAATTAATTCACTAAACTCTCACTAATGTATCTTTCAGTTAGACTAGATACAACTAGCTCAACTGAGTTTAACTCACTTAACTGAGTTAAACTAAATAACAACTCCCATAACTACTCTTCCAACTTTGTCACAACTTTTCCACTTCAGTTCTAACTGAGTCCTCCATGCATGAGTCACTAACCACCCTAGGAATTGCATAATTCCTTCAGCCCAATGATTTTCCAAATCTGTTCACTGAAATAAAGTGCTTCGGGATAATAAGTTGATATTTATTGTCGAATTATTATTAAGGGCTAATAATAATCGACATGCATCTATTTTTAGATTGACGATCTATAAATAGACTTTGCCCAATATTATAAAAATGAAATTTCATCTATTTTTCACATTTTACCAACCATCTACAAATAGCATCTTGCAACTTATAGAATATTCTCACCATGTCTAAAAATAGACATACACCTAAAATAGCCCGCGGGCCCCACTTAGTGAAGGTGCTTAATTTTCACTAAGCTCATCATCTTGTTGAATCTCAACACAACCTATTTGAGATATGCATGAAGAAAATGTAGGATTCTCCAGGGTGAATTTAAAGATGCTTAGAAAAATTCCTGCTTCACCCTACAAGCATCGACCTTAAAGTTCAATGAAGAACTAGGGCTTCATTATTCCAATGGAGTCACCAATAATGTTATGTAAATATGTTGTACGGGGAAAAAAACACACGTTTTGTGTCCCTGACAAAAACACTAGAAATGTTAGTGCTCAAGCTAGTAGGGGACCTAAAAGGGACTCTTAAAGGGACAACTGCCAGGTTAAGGGAAACGATGGAGACTTAGCCCACTGTCACCTCGGCTAAGGCTCCCTACTCTTTACAAACTTTCACCAATGGGAGGAGATTCGGTATATAGAGGGTCAGCTATGAAGGATAGATCAACAAATAAATGTGAAATGACCCCGATAATCCTTTCCCTAAAATAAGATGAAGAATTGAGCTTTCTTTCTCTTTAAGTAAGGTACTAGGTTTTCAAGAGAAGGAGGTGAGGATTTAAGGGTTGGTTTAATGGAATATGAATTGTAAAGGAATTTTCAAATCCCTAAAATCCTTGTAGAACTTGGATTCCCGAGTTGTCCTCGATGAACTGTCTTTGATAAGTAATGAGACCGCATGGGGCCAAGTAGACCCATCTTAGTTTAAGGGGAGAGAGTTCAACAAATGATGATGATATTAACCTAAAAAAGTACGGAGGAAAGGATCAAGGCAAGAATTTTCACTTGAAGGTGTCAAATTGATCCTATGAGGTGCTAGACTAGGGAACACCAAGGAAAATTTTGATCTCAGAGCTAGGGCTTGGGATATCTCGCAATCCCACCGTTGAAATTTCTTCAAATTTGGAGGAGACCTTGAGGACACACGAATGCAGTAGGGGCTAGGAGATCAAAAATTTTCTGTGGCTACCTTGTTGGGAAAATGATGCCCTAGGTGGCCCAACGTGGCTAGACCTAGAAGAGAGGAAAAAGGTATTTTAAGGTGACCACCTTATGATGGATCAATGACTAATTAATTTGGGAATATGGAGTCAACGAGAATAATGAAGAAGGACTTCATTTCTACCTCAAGGAATTTCTAAGGGAAACTTCATCCAACGTTAGGGAAAAAAGAGTTAGGGACCTTAAGAGTTTATACTTCGTTTGCAAATGAAGATGGCTTTTCAAGATAACTTCGATCTTTAGGAAAAAAATTTCAGCAAACATGGCCCATACATAGAGATATGCTATATAGAAATATAATTCCATAATGAAGCAGTAAATTCATTTAACAATTAGCCCTAACTTTAGCGAAAATAACATGATCAATGTATGCTACAACATAAAAGAAAATAGCATCAAATTTTTACCTACATGTAAGAGAATATATCCAACCATCAATAAAATTTCCAATAAATAAGCTCCAAGATAAGAAAATCCAATCCAAACATCAAAATTCATCCATGCTTCAATTTTTCCTCCAAGAAGAAATGTGAAATTCTTAAGAGAGAGAATGAACCAATCCAAGTGATGATACAAAATGAATTCAAGTCACTCCTATTTATACACTAATTAGGAGTTCAAATTACCTAATTGGTCCTACATTAGGCCCTAAAGTAAAATAATGTAAAAAGTAACTAACTTTTGGTGACAAGCCCACCAAACTAGCTCATAAATCAAATAATAAGCCTCTCAAGAGGTCAAATGATAAAAAATGCATGTCGCTGGGCCCTCCAATAGGCTTGATGAGGTCCATAAGTGCTATAATGATGAATAATACCCTCAATAGTAATGGACAAGGTGGTGGCCCCTTCTTCTCCAAATGATAAACCTGTGGTTCTCCTAGTGGGTGTGGGGGCACACCAATAACCTCACGGGTCTCCAAGTAAGTCGAAGATGTCTGTAGACCACCTGTAAGGGATCAATTGATGGAATAAATGATGCCACATCAGTGTATAAGTCCTGGGTTACCTTCCAAGTATATGGTGAAACTATGGGGTAGGCTAGGTATGGTGTACTAGGTGCATCTTCCTCGTCCAATAGGTGGATCTTGAGAAATATATGAACATATTTGGGGATCCATGGAGTGTTTTCTACTGCTGTGGAGGCCCATGCCTCTCTACACACACCCTGCATGTGCCAATGTAGCCCTATGGAGAGTTAGGACCTCATATAGGGAGACCAAACTCAGGATGGGAATCATCTGCAATCCTGCATAAGATCCAATGCGTCCCCTAGCCTTCCAGCAGAAAAAATCATTAAAGTAATCAAGTAAAAGAGCTTACAAACCATGGAAAACAAGCGGAAAATTCATAATGGCATGCCATTTCATAGTGGGCTTTGACAGGTGCTAATGTCTCCAAGCTCCAAAATGGGTTTTCCAAGTAATTTATTAAATGGTTTCTACCTTTAGATGGGTTGGTATGTCAAAGGTACATCCCTCAAGTGGTGGTGGCATGTGATAAAGAGGTGAATGGAATAGGGAATTAGAGGGGCAATCCTGGGCCACATATCAGGGTACTAGGGTAGCTAGAAGAAGGGAAAGTTGCATATAGTATAATGTATCGAAGGGAGAAATCATGGTGCATGAGGTTCCCCAAACATGATTTTTTCCACTCTTCTTTATATTCCTTTTGCCTTTTATGATTTTTCTTTGATTAACTACTCGAGGCTCAAAGGATAAGATCATGATGTGTAATATATAAACGTGGATACCCCATTTTTGGTGGGTCGTTTCATTTCTCTCTAGGGGTTGGGACAATCATGGGTTCTTGAATGATAAAGGAGGATCATCTAGGGTCTATGGAATCAGGGTGATGGCCATGTGTATGGGGTAGAGCTCATGCATTGAATTTTTTCCATGTGCTAAATATGTTTGTCTCGACCATCTTTTTCATCTTGTGGTACATTTCCCCATTGAATGTGGCCTTTTATGCTTTTAATTTTTCTTTTTATCTGCTTCAACCTCTAGGGCATCGTTCAAGTCTGACCCAAGGTGGGGACAAGGGAAAGGGGAGGCTAGCCCTATGTGGACCCAGTGAAGAAATGTGGACCCAGGTGGGAAATATGATGAATAGGGTTATAATGGATGGAAGGGAAGTGATATATGTGGATGAGGGAGCGGGACCACACAATCAAAATCGGGGTTTCCTAAGTAGTACCACCCTAAGACCAAATGGTCATTAAAAGAGATCCCACAGGACTAAAATTCAAGGGTAACGTCCAAAAGAGGTCGAGGGGATAGAAGCACAAACTAAGCCCACTCTTTCCACCAAATCCCCCAGTAATCCATGCACATAAGTGCCCATGATAAGAAAAGTCAATACTCAATTAACAAATGACAAGACATACCTTTAGGTTCGGGAGGCCAACCTTCAAACATACGTTCATGACGGATGGATGAGGGACTACATGGCTAGCTCAGGTGGTGGTGAAGTGGCACAATGAGCTATTTGGTGGATGCAAGGGGCTGCTGGCTACCAACTGAGGACCATCTTGGAAAAAAAATTCTCCTAGGGATATCACCCACAAAGTGGTGGGTAATTTATGACTTCATAGTTACCAATCAAACCAGCAGGGGACCTAAACGAGACTCCTAAATGGAAAAATTCTAGATCAAGGGCAACGATGGAGACTTTTCCCACTGTCACCTCAGCTAAGCCTCCCTACTCTTTACATACTTTCATTGATGGGAGGAGACCCGATATATAGGAAGTCTCTTATGAAGGATGGATCAACAAATTGATGTGAAATGACCTCAGGAATCCTTTCCCTAGAGTAAGATGAAGAATGGAGCTTGCTTTCTCTTTAAGCAAGGTACAAGGTTTTCTAGGATAAGGAGGTGAGGATTTAAGGGTTAGGTTAAGGGAATATGAATTGAAAAGGTGTTTCCCAATCCCTAAAATCCTTGTAAAACTTGGATTCCCATATGGCCCCATTTCTTATCAATGAAAATTAATCAAGGATTGTAGATGGTTCCTATTAGACAACATGCCATTATGAAGTTTCCACTTGTTTTCCATGGTTTGTAAACTCTTTTACGTGATTACTTTAATGACTTGTTGTGCTAGAAGGCTAGGGGATACATTGGATCTTATGAGATATTGCAGATGGTTTCCATCCTAAGTTTGGTCTCCCTATATGGGGTCCTGACTTTCCAGAGGGCTACATTGACACATGTAGCATGTGCGTAGAGAGCCATGGGCCTCCACAATAGTAGAAAACACTCCAGTAATTCACAGATATGTTTATAGATTTCTCGAGATCCACCTATTGGATGAGAAAGATGCACCTGGTACACCACGCGCAGCCAACCCCATAGTTGAACCATACACTTGGCAGGTGACCCAAGACTTGTACGCTGATGTGGCATCATTCATTCCATCATATGAGCCCTTACAAATGGTATACAAGCATATTCGGCTTACTTGGAGACCCATGAGGTTATTTGTGTGCCCCCACACCCACGGGGAGCACCAAAAGTTTATTGTTTGGAGAAAAAGGGGCCACCCATTTGTCCATAAATGTTTAGGGTCCTATTCATCATTATGGAAGTTATGGACCTCATTAAGCCTCTTGGAGGGCCTTATGATGTGAATAGTTTATTATTTGGCCTCTTGAGTGTAGGAATTTACAGGGTAAGTTCCTTAGATAAAGAACCAAAGGTCACCACTCAAAAACATATCACAAATCAGTACTCCAGTATAATCACGTGGTTAAAACCCTCAAAGAGGGAAACAATCCACGACCTGAGCCAATGCGATCACTTCAGGAAATTTATTAATATAAAAAGAAAAGTTACATATGTTTCTCTCATAAACGGTTACCAGACAAATGACCCTCCATGCTCTTTAAATAGAGATCATGGACCAATCGGGTGTTAAGCCACAGATCAAGTGTTGCTAATACCTCGAGGAGAGAGGGATAATCACATCACTACAAATCGGGACCTTTTGGACAAGTTACAAATGTACATGGTAAAGAAACACACTTTACCTAACTCTACACTAGACTAAGTTATTCTTAACTATTTCCTATGTGTCGGAATATCCTAACATCCCCCCTTAAGAACAACTTGGGATAGGATTGAATAATTTACAAAGGTGACACAAAAAGAGCCTATTTCCTATGTGTCGAAATATCCTAACATCCCTCCTTGAGAACAAATTGGGATAGGATTGAAGGATTTATAAAGGTGACACAATAGGAGAAGGAAGGAGGCATTAGAGCCTATCCCGCCTTAATGACAACTTTCCTGAATTCCAAGCATGGATCAAAGTTTGGTAAACTTTGCTTCTGTGAGAGCCTTTGTAAATATATCGACTACTTGATCATTGGCTGGACAGTACTGCACTTCAAGAACACGGTTATGAATGATCTTTCTGATGAAGTGTATGTGGATTTCAATGTGTTTCATACGCTGATGTTGAACTGGATCTTTACATAGCTGAATGGCACTCTGATTATCACACTGAAGTGTAGTTGGATGCTTCTGATGAAGACCAAATTCAGACAGGATGTGACGAAGCCACATGGCTTCCTTGCTGGCTTCAACTGCACCACAATACTCTGCTTCTACTGAAGAAAGAGAGATGGCACTTTGTTTCTTACAAGACCAAGTAATAGGTCCCGAACCAAGAGTGAATACATATATGGTAGTAGAATTTCAATCATCAGGGTCACCAGCCCAATCAGAATCGGTGAAACCAATCAATAATGGAGATGCTCCTGCACTGTGATGAATCCCGAACTGAACTGCACCTCGAATATATCAAAGTATTCTTTTAGCTACTTTCCAGTGACTTTCATGAGGTTGGTGCATAAACTGAGTGACAAGACTAATGGCAAAGGAAAGGTCAGGATGGGTATGGGTTAGATATATAAGTTTACCAACAAGTTGATGGTATAAGGTAGAATCAACTTCAGGGGTAGTACAAGTGATTGAAAGCTTGACTCTAGACTGAAAGGGAGAAGAGGATGGCTTACATTCTTCCATGTGAAATTGGTGTAGAAGATCACAAGCATACTTGGACTGAGAGAGGGTAATGCCTTCCTTGGATTTCAAGACTTGAAGACCAAGGAAATAATGCAAGTGTCCTAAGTTTGTCATTTCAAACTCCTTTTTGAGGCTAGACTTCACATGGTTTATAAGGTTTGGATCACTACCAGTAAGGATAAGATCATCAACATAAAGAACAAGGATGGTGAAGGACTTACCCACTTTCTTAGTTTAAAAGTGTTGTCAGAATGACACCGAAGAAAACCATTATCTAATAGAAATCTATCCATTTTGGCATACCAAGCCTGAGGATCTTGTTTGAGACCATAGAGAGATTTCCTAAGGCGAAAAACAAGGCTAGAGTCGTTTTGGATAAAGCCAGGGGGTTGTTCCATGTAGATTTCTTCATGAAAATATCCATGTAAGAAGGCAGATTTAACATCCATCTGATGGACTTCCCATTTAAAGGAGGCAACAAGGGAAAGAACAAGGTGAATAGAATTCATTTTGGCAACATGGGAGAAGGTTTCAGTATATTCAATGCCTTCAAATTGTGAAAATCCTTTAGCAACAAGACGAGCCTTATGTCTATCCACTTTTCCATCTGGTCCAAACTTTGTTTTGTACAGTCATCTGCATCTGAAAATTTTTCTTCCTTTTGGAAGAGGAACAAGATCCCAAGTATCGTTTTCCAATAAGGAACGATATTCTTCATTCATAGCTTCATCCTAATCTGGATGACCGGAAGCTTCTTCAAAGGTTTATGGATCAGGATTTTCTGGTACTTGAGCCAATAAGGAAGAGTCTCTTTCGAACTGAGAATGTGTACGTCGTCGATCTGCAGGGTCACCTGCAAGAGAACCTGCTGCATCTTGAGTAGAGCGGACCCATCTTGGAAGCTGTGGAGTGTAAGGAGTAATTTCAAGAGGTGGAGGAGGATTTTCATCCTCGCCGTCATCATTTGAACTAGAAGGAATGATATTAAGAATAGAAGAGAGAGAGAGGTGGCAAATATGCCGAATCAAGCTCGCAAGCCAAAGGTGGCACACCCGCCGAACTAGGCTCGCAGGCCGATATATTTTCATCAAATTTTACATCTCTTCTAATTATTATATTTTTGGATTTTGGTTGAAGAAGTCTATATCCTTTTACATCTTCAGAATATCCAACAAAAATGAATTTTTCACTCTTAGGTTCTAAGGCTTTATGTTTCACATCAGGAATATGGGCCCAAGCATCACTTCCAAAAACATGAAAGTGACTTACATCTGGTTTGATTGAGCTCCAAGCTTCTTCTGGAGTTATATTCTTTAAAACCTTAGTAGGAGTGCGATTTACTATGTAATTTGCAAAGTTAATTGCTTCTACCCAAAAATTGAGACTAAGTACTTTAGATTGAAGCATACAATTAGCCATTTCTTTTAAGGTGCGATTCTTCCTTTCAGCTACACCATTTTGTTGTGGAGTATATGGAACCGTATGTTGCAATTGAATGCCATGCTCAATGTAGAAGTTGATAAATTTGTTGTTAACATATTCTCTGTCATTTTCTGAGCTTAACTTGAGAATTTGATGTCCAGATTATTTTTCAACAAAGGCCTTAAAGGCCAAGAACATGTTAAAAAATTCACTCTTGAGTTTTAAGAAGTATACCCAAGTACATCTAGAAAAATCATCAATGAAAGTTAAGAAGTACTTGCAACCAAAGAAAGAAACAATAGGAAGTGGACCACACAAATCACTGTGCACAAGCTGCAAAGGGGCTGAAGCGTGCCAAGAGGTACGTTTGTTAAAACTATACTGATGATGTTTTCCGAGTACACATCCAGAGAAAACACCATCTCGACAAGATACCATAGGAAGAACTATCACCATATTTTCTTTACATAGATTTTGAAGAGAGAGATAGTTTAAGTGACCAAATCGATCATGCCAAAGTTTGCTCACTTCATCATTGTGAGCAACAAAAATGGAGGGAAGACATGATGACCCAAAGTTGTCAAACTTATACAACCTTGTGGAATCATCAACAATGCTAGTATCTAAAATATCTCTAGGATCTTTGAGGTCCTTAATTACAACATCATGAGGTGAGAATTCTACTATTTTCCCTTCACCTGAATGAGTTATCTAATAAATAGATAGAAGGTTGCATGACAAGGTAGGAACACATAGTACATCATTAAACTGACCATTATCTAGATGAATGGTTCTAGATCCTACAACATTGAGAGATCTATCATCACCAACATAAATATGTTTGGGGTTACAATCATTTAAAGAAGAAAACATGGCTTTATTTTTGGCCATGTGGTAAGAAGCTCCAGAATCAATGAGCCACTCATGAGAAGGAGAAGAAGAAGATACATTTAATGCATAACCATATCTTGATGCTTGACAACCACAAGCAGAAAGTGCCATGCCTGAAGATGATGGTGAAGAGTGCTCCAAATTGATGTTGTGATTCTTCATTGCTGCTTCTAAGGCTTCCATCTTCTTAAACCATTTGGACTCTATATGGCCATCACGATTAAAAAAGTTGCAATGTCTATCTGTTTTCTTCCCTTTGTTTTTATTTGCCTTGTCATTTGAGTGAGTTTCTTTTTCAGTTTGCGGCTGAAATTGCATAGGACCCTTATTTGATATAGGACCATACTTTTTAGGATACTGCTTCTTGGGATTATTTTGATATGGTTGTTGTTGGGCAGCTAAGGCTTTCTTATAAGCGTTTCCAGAAGTGATAAGACCAAGGTGTATGAGTTTTTCTTGTTCTCTTATCAAATAATCACAAAAGGTATCAAAAGAGGGGTTCTTGTAGGCAGTTCCTGAAGAAATGATGGCTTCTCTAGTGGAATGGAAGGTGGAAACAAATACAGAGTATGCAGGGCCAAGATTAGCAAGAATGGATTAGATGAGGCTACCATCATCCTTTTTTATCTTACAACCTTCTAAAAGAATTCTAAGGGTCTTAAATTTGGACAAAAAATATTCAATGGATGAGAAACTATTGAGGTCCAAAGTAAGCAACTCATTTTCAAGCTAGTGGGCCCTGATTTGATTTTGAATGCCAAAAACAGTTTTTAGCTTTTCCAGGGCTTCATCAGGGGTGTCAATGTCAAGGATATGAAATCTAAGATCTTGAGAAATGGACATTCCTATCAACCCTCGTGCTTGATCTTGTTTTTTTTCCCATTTAGCAACTTTATCATCATCGAAAGGTTTAGTTTCTTGTCCTGTGGCTATTCTATAAAGCCCTTTACTTCTAAGTATATCTACCATGTGAGGTAGCCATTAGAAATAATTGGCGCTGATAAGAATAATAGGGCATGCAATTTCCATTAAAAAAAAAAAACTGAAGTTGAATAGAGATGAAACTAACTGATGCAATGGAAATATCTCGAAAAAATAGGCCGATTAAAAAACAACGGCTCGAAAAATGGCTTCCGGATGAAGAAGTTATTCCTTTTTGAAAAACTGAGTTGTAGATGCCAAATAGTTATGGGAACGGTTTGAAATTTGGTGATGAAGTTCAACTTAAAAAAAAAATCCCGCCCCTTTAACAAAAATTTTTTACAAAAAGAAGCTTGAGAAAGAGATTTGAACCCAAGACCTCTATTCTCATAAACTAACTCCTCACCAAGTGAGATAGTAAAAATATTCTGTTATTGTTTGAAAGGAGGAAGAGTTTTTTTTGTTTGTTTGTTTGCTTGTTTGTTTGTTTTAAAACCGAGAAAAAAAAAACTAAAATGAAAAGCCTTACGACAGATTTTTAGATTTTCAGTTAGCCGGTAAAGAGCATACGTATAAAAAAAAATCTCTTTTCCTGCTTCTGATTTGCTGAGATTGCACGCAGTGCACAACAAAGAGCATACACAGAGAAGAGGGTATAGATCCGACAATTAAATAAAACCCAAAAACCGAAAATAAACAAAAGAAACCGAAATAAACATAACTATTAAGAAATATAACTGCAAAACAGATGCTTTATACCTCCAGATCTAAACTGTCATAACTTGGGCAGCCGGAAACATTTTCGCATGAAACGAAAGGCATTACTCACTGTAATAGATGCTTTAGACACAACAGAGTAGTTTTCCAACCCCAAAAATGTTCAGAAATAGTAGATCTTCAAAACGACATTCACATGCAGTCAAACTGGCTTCAGATTTAGATCAACGGATGCGGCTCTCAAAGTAGCTCTGATACCATGTAGGAATTTACAGGGTAAGTTCCTTAGATCAAGAACCAAAGGTCACCGCTCACAAATAGATCACAAATCAGTACACCAGTATAATCACATGGTTAAAACCCTCAAAGGGGGAAATAGTCCACGGCCTGAGCCAACGCGGCCACTTCAGGAAATTTATTAATATAAAAAGAAAAGTTACATATGTTTATTTCATAAATGGTTACTGGACAAATGACCCCCCATGCTCTTTAAATAGAGATCATGGACCAATCGGGTGTTAAGCCACGAATTAGGTATCGTTAATACTGAGGAGAGAGATAACCGCCAGATCACTACAAATCGTGACCGTCGGATTATAGGTTACAAATGTGCATGGTAAAGTAACACACTTTACCTAACTCTACACTAGACTAAGTTATTCTTAACTATTTCCTATGTGTCGGAATATCCTAACATTGAGAGGCTTATTATTTTATTTTTGAACAAGTTTGGTGGGATTTTCACCAAAAGTTAGTTACTTTACACATTATTTTATTTTAGGGGCTAATGTAGGCCCATATAGGTAATTCAGACTCCTAATTACTATATAAATAGGAGTGAAAGGAATTCATTTTGTATCATCACTTGTCTTGGATCATTCCCTCTCTTGAGAACTTCACATTTCTTCTTGGAGGATATTTTTGGATCATGGATGAATTTTTATGTGTGGATTTGGTATTATTTTCTTGGAGTTTCTTGTATTGCAAATGTGTTGATGGTTGGATATATTCTCTTACATGCAACTACAATTTTGATGCTATTTTATTTTACGTTGCTGCATACATTGATCATATGGTTTTCGCTATTTTAGGGCTAATTGATGTTGATCAAAGTTTTCATTGATGTCAATACATTGGAGCATTGTTGAAGACAACAAAACCCTAATGGTTTTGATTAATCCTAAAGTGAAAACCCTAAGATAATTGAAAACCCTAGCCTTGACCGATGAATAAACCCTAAGTGCATAACCTAGGTACATGAAAAACCCTAGCTCTTGTTGAAGCAAGCCTAGATTGACAAACCCTAGCTCTTGTTGATGCAACCTCATTGATGATAAAAAGCCCTAGAATTGTTCAAGCATTCCAAATTTTGGGGGAACACTTAATCCCTAGGTCTATGTTGAAGAAGCCCTAAAACATTGTTGAAAACCTAGGTCTCTCAATATCCTATTAAAAAATAACAACCTTTCCTATTCTCCTATTCGATGACTAAATGAACATAATAAAAGTTAAAAACATGCTCTCTTTGCCAGCTTCAAGAACTAATAGGTTGGCTCCTCCATATGTTGTTTCACCTTGCAAAGACTTATGTTTTTACATGACCCGACATCAGTCGATGAAATCACAATTTCCTATTAAATAAAGCGTACTGTCGGCTACACCTATTAACGTCAGCCCCTTCGCTTGGTGATATCTCCACTCATAGAGTCCATATAAATAAAAATATTCAATGCGTGGAATTGAGTAAAAATTTGAAAAACGTGATACGCATTCTAGAAAAAGATTAAAGGGTTCACAGGTCGTAAACCCAGACAGACAAAAACTCGAATACAATCAGAAGATAAAAAAACATCGTTGAAAAGATTAGTTGACCCATTGATTTTGGCTCGGTCTCACTTGCTGCAAAACTATCATCATTTTTTCACACATACCAGTAATGCAGTGATATTTTTTCATGCATACTTGACTCAGACCAGTGATGCGGTGATATTCTCATTAGAGGAAATTTTAGCTTAAAAGTGCCCATGAAATTTTAACGTAATTTCCATATCATAATATGCAAACCAATCAAAATCCTTTTAATTTAAAAATAGGTACATGCAAATATTTTGGAGGGAAAAGAAGATTTTTTTTTTAAATTGTATTTTTGGCTTATCTCCCTATAGGTTTACTCAAATTTCAAGTGTAGACACTCGTTGGATGCAGAATTAAATTCCACATCCAACGAGTTCCCATTATGCATACTTTTGAGAAGACATGCATTGATAAAAATTGAAGATACATTAAAAAAGCGTGTTTCATAATGGGTACTTATTGGATGTGTAATTTAATTCTGCATCAAACGAGTGTCTACACTTGAAATTTGAGTAAAGCTATAAGGAAATGACCCAAAAATAATGTTAAAATTTTAATTTTCATTTTTTCCCTCCAAAATTTATAACTCGTATTTTATTTTAACTATTATTTTATTATTTTTCCTTAGGAGGCCACTTGTAGGTTGAAATTTCCTCTAATGTGTTTCTTCCGAGTATATTTGTCTAGTGATGTGGTGGTACTCTTCTACGCATAACTACTCAACTAGCAATGCAATGATACTCTTGTTTCTTCTACATATATTTGTCCAATGATGCGGTGATACTCTTCTATGCATAACTACTCAACTAGCAATGCAATGATACTCTTGTTTCTTCTACATATATTTGTCCAATGATGCGGTGATACTCTTCTACGCATATCTATATACAATGATGTGGTGTCACTCATATTCTACGAATAACTTCTCACCTAGTGATGTAGTGATGCCGTAAACTGGAAAATAAATTTGGAGGATTTGCATGGGCTGTCCAGATACTGCTTCATTTCAGGCATCGAGTAAAGACTAGCAAAAATATCCAAGCACCTCTAGCGTAGATCTGTAGTAAAAAGCTTGTTAAAGCACAACCATGGAGAAATTCTGTTGAAAAAAACTTTTGAGCAAACCTTGAAAGCGTTCTTGAAGATTAATCTAGGAAGAATTGTAAAGACTATCGAAGGCATTTTGCAATAGTGAAGACTGTTGGAGATACTTCTGATGTATTGTTGAAAAACTTGTAAAGTGCATATTGTGCAGAATTAAGTTGATCTTGGACTAGATATTGGAGCAACCTCTTGAAGCATATTGAATTAGATTTTGGAGCGTATCTTGGAGAAAACATTGTTGAAGCATCATCAATGCATTCTTGAAACATTATTTTTGAAGGCATCTTGTTGGGAAGATTTGAAGACTTATTGCAGAAGCAGATCTTGAAGTATCTTGTGAAGACATCTTGAAACTAATCTTGGAAGAATTGGTGAAGACCTCATAATGCATTGATGGAATTCCTCATAATGTAACCTTGGAGAAAATTGTTTGGGTATCATGAAGAGTGTTTGAGACACTTTCTAAAAGTTTTCATTGATGAGCTAAGTGTATTGGAGATTGATTGAAGGCATTTTTGAAGGAAAAATTGAAGATATTGTCAAGGCCTACTGTAGAAGGTGTTAGGAGACCTTGAAGAACCATTTAACCTACATTGAAGTGCTGATGCAAATTGGAGAGGGTTGGAGTCCTAGAGGATTGGAGTCCTCAAGAAGATCAGGTTGGAGCCCTAGAGGTTGGTGCCTCATGGAGACAAGGTTGGAGCCTTGTGAAAGATAGGGTTGGAGCCTCGTGAAGTCCAAGTCGGTGCTTGTAAAAGTATAGGTTGAAGCCTGGTGGATTGGAGATCGATGTCTTCATCTAGGGTTGAAGCCCTAAACATTATTGTACTTGATATATATGATTAATAGAATTATTATTCTATCATTTTTCATTCTATGTTCTAATTATAAGTGATCTTAACTGGTAAAAATTAACAATTCTAAAAAAATAATGATTCAACCCCCTTCAATATTTCCAACAGTTGGTATGAGAGACAGTGCCTTCACTCAGAGCCTAACAACTTGAAGGTAGATCCTTAGAACAAAAATGGAAAAGTCAAGGAAGAAGGCTTGAAAACCAATTGAAGATGTATCCTCCTCAATGGATAATCAAATTGTGAAAGATCCATTTTTCAATGGAAACTTTGAAATATGTAAGGCAAGAATGAAGAATTTCTTAATGACTAAAGGTTTTGAAGTCTGGGAATCGGTAGTTACTAAAATCACAATAGAAGAAGAAGAATCCAAAGTGCATAATGAAATATCAATAAAGGTAGTTTTGAGTGGGCTGCTAAATCCTATAAAGGAAAGAATGGAAAATTGTTCATCGACAAAAGAGCTTCGGGAAAAGCTTCATGTTCTTCACATTAAAATATTATTGGTCATAACTTCTGATCCGAAAGGTGATGGCAAAGAGCATCAATATGAACCAAAGAAGACAATTGAAAGTAAAAATGAAGGGACCAATTGTATAAAGGAAGATGATGGTAAATAAATCCTTGAAGTAGAAGTTGAAATAGATTTTAAGTCAAAGCTTGTAGCTTCCCTAGAAGAAATAAGCCACTTGAAAAAATAAATTGAGGAACTCAAACGGAAAGCACAAGATGATGACCATGGCCTTGAAAAGACAAGGAATGAAGTTGACCTCTTCAAGATCACCAAGATTAAGGAGGAATTTCATCAAAACAAGAAAATGCATCATGAAGAAGTCATATCCATGACAAATGAATTGGACAGAGAAAAAAGAAGGAAAGACAATTTGAATTAGATGTCTCCTCTCTCAAGGCCCAAACATATGAATCAACAAGGATGAAGGAAGAAATGGAGAACCAACTAGCAAAGAAATGTGAAGAATATGAGAAGATGAAAAACAAGACTATTTCTATAAGGAAAGATGTTGATCAGTTGAACAATAGTCTAAAGAGCTCTCAAACCCTAGATGACACACTAAGTCATCAAATATCCCCCCTTAATAAATTAGGTCTTGGTTATGCATGATAACCCTCAAGGAAAAATGATGCAAACCCTAATGCATCAAACAACATGAATGTGGAGAATATTGGAAGAAATGTTGATGTCCCTAGTTCTAAAAAAAGCAAGGAGATTAATCAAGATAACCTTAGAAGAAGCCCTAATCCTAGAATGTCTAGAAAAGGTATCAAGGATGCAAGAGGCAATGGATATCATCAAAATACCCCAAGGAAGAATGACTTCATAAGTACATCAAGGAAATCTCCATCTCCCAGGCACCAAAGTATATCTTTTGGCTATTGCTATTATTATACAAATTTTGGGCACATGGAAAAATATTGTAGGGCATACAATAAGGTCAAGTATAATGATCCCCATGAGCTCCCTAGAAGCAACTTTGCAAGAATAAATAATGCCTCCTCATCTATGTACATTAATGGAATTATTTAAATGCAATAAAATTGGACATATGGCTTGTGACTGTAACTTTACTTGGGTTCCTAAATAAGCTAAACACATGATTACAAAGCAAGAAAACAAAGTTACACAAGTTTGGAAAAGGAAGAAAAATGAATCACAAAGTGTCTTGGACACTCAAGGCATCAACTCATGTTGTTGATCTAATGAATACATCTATTGCAGATATGATACTCCAAGTTTTGATAATGATATTCTGCCAAAAAGGAGACCATGCATACTGTTAGGCGGAGCTTGTGATTCTTGAACATTCTTGCAGAAGAGCCCTATGAAATCCTTGATGAGTCACACATGGAAAATCATTCTATGAGACATATCTCCTGATGGATCATCTCTCAAAATTTTTTGAAGAAAATTTTGGTGGACAAATTGGGCTTTCTTGCATAAAGATATCATCTATGTCATTCCATTCCATGCACGTAAAGCTTAGGGGAGTAATTTAATTTAAAAAAAACATGATATTATGTCTTCACTACACATCCATTGTTGAATACACCTTCTACTTGATCACAAGGCAACAATATTTCTTGGGTTCCATAAGCAAAAAAAGGAGCAAGAGGATTTTATGCAGGCAGGGGGAGCTGGTTAATCACATGAAGAAATGCAAACTAGGACATCTGTCTTGTACCACATTGCCAAAAGAAGGAAAGCATGATGACAGGGGAAGAAACGTGACAGGGGGGAACTCGATTGGAAAAGACATTCTCAAGACACCCCATGTTCCATTGATGTCTAAGGGGGAGAAAATGTTGAAAGGAAGAGAATATTTCCATCAATGGCAAAGGGGGAGATTGTTGATCGAATTTTTCATTGATTTCAATACATTGGAGAATTGTTGAAGAAAAAAAAACCCTAATGGTTGTTGATAATCTTAAAGTGAAACCATAAGATGATTGGATACCCTAGCCTTGATCGATGAAGAAACCTTAAGTGCATAACCTAGGTACATGACAAATGCTAGCTCTTGTTGAAGAAAGTCTAGCTTGACAAACCCTAGCTCTTGTTGGTGCAACCTGATTGATGATAACAAGCCCTAGAATTTTTTAAGCATTCCAAATTTTGGAGGAACACTTATGAAAGAAACCCAAGGTCTATGTTTAAGAAGCCCTAAAACATTGTTGAAAACCTAGGTTTCTATATATCCTATAAAATAATAATAAAAAAATACCAAATTTTCCTATTCTGCTATTTGATGATTAAATGAACATAATAAAAGTTAAAATCATGCTCTATATTCCGATTTCAAGCACTAACAGGTTGGATTCTCCATATGTTGTTTCACCTTGCAAAGGCGTATATAAATATACATGACCTGGGATCAATCGATGAAATCACAATTTCTGATTAAATAAAGCCTACTGTCGGATACACCTATTAATTTTGGTTCCTCAGCTTGGTGATATATCCAGTCATGGAGTCCATATAAATAAAAAGATTCAATGCATGGAATTGAGTAGAAATGTGAAAAACATGATACACAATCCATAAAAAGATTAAAGGGTTCACAACTTGTAAACCCAGGCAGATGGAAGCTTGAATTCAATCGGAAGATAAACATAACATCGTCGAAAATATTAGTTGACCTATTGATTTTGGCTCGGTCTAACTTGCTGCAAACCTGTGATTGTTTTCTCACACGGACCAGTAATGCGATGATATTTGTTAAGCATACCTGACTCGGACCAGCGATGCAGTGATATTCTTGTTTCTTTTGCATATATATGTCTAGTGAACCAATGATACTCTTCTACACATAAATACTCAACCAACGATGCAGTGATACTCTTGTTTCCTTTTCGTATATTTGCCCAATGATGCAGTGATATTCCTTTATGCATATATATCTACAGTGGTGCGGTGAAACTACTTTTATTCTATGCATAACTACTCAACTAGTGATGCAGTGATGCTGTAATCTTGAAAAGAAATTTGGTGGATTTGTATGGGTTGAGCAGATACCATTTCATTTCAGGAATTGAGTAAAGACTAGCAAAAATATCCAAGCACCTCTAGTGTAGATATGTAGTAAAAAGCTTGTTAAAGCACAACCATGGAGAAGTTCTGTTAAAAAACATCTTTTGAGGCAATCTTGAAAGCGTCCTTGAAGATTAATCTAGGAATAAATTTGAAAATACTATCGAAGGAATTTTGCAATAGTGAAGACTATTGGAGATACTTCTGATGTATTGTTGACTAGCTTGTAAAGTGCCTATTGTGCAGACTTAAGTTGGTCTTGGACTAGATATTGGAGCAACCTCTTGAAGCATATTGAATTAGATCTTGGAGAGTATCTTGGAGAAATCATTGTTGAAGCATCATCAAGGCATTCTTGGAACATTCTTATTAAAGGCATATTGTTGGGAAGATTTGAAGACTTATTGCAGAAGCATATCTTGATGTATCCTATGAAGACATCTTGAAATTAATATTGGAAGCATTGGTGAAGACCTCATAATTCATTTATGGAAGTCCTCATAATGTAACCTTGGAGAACTTTGCTTGGGTATCATGAAGAGTGTTGGAGACACTTTATAAAAGTTGTCATTGATGATCTAAGCATATTGGAGATTGATTGAAGGCATTGTTGAAGGAAAAATTGAAGATATTGTCAAGGCCTACTGTCGAAGTTGTTAGGAGACCTTGAAGAACCATTTAACCTACATTGAAGTGTTGAAGCAAATTGGAGAGGGTTGGAGTCCTAAAGGATAGGAGTCCTCAAGAAGATTAGGTTGGAGCTTGTACTAGTGAGAGGTTTGGAGCCCTAGAGGTTGGGGCCTCATAGAGACAAGGTTGGATCCTTGTGGAAGATAGGGTTGGAGGCCTATAGGTTGGAGCCTCGTGAAGTCCAAGTCGGTGCTTGGAAAAATACAGGTTGGAGCCTTGTGAAGTCCAAGTCGGTGCTTTGTAAAATATAGATTGGAGCCTGATGGATTGGAGATCAGTGTCTTCATCTAGGGTTGGAGCCCTAAACATTATTGTACTTGATTTATTTGATTAATAAAATTATTATTCTATCATTGTGCATTTTGTGTTCTAATGATAAGTGATCTTAACTGGTAAAAAATAAAAATTGCAAAGAAATACTGATTCACCCCCCCTCTCAGTATTTCCAACAATTTCTGCATGCATTTACGACATCAATGTGGAATTATGTTTCTATATAGCTTGTCTCTATGTTTGGTCCATGTTTGATGAACGAATTGTTGTAGAGATCAAAGTTTCCTCAATAAGCCTTCTCCATTTGCAACAAATTATAAACACTTTAAGGTCACTTTTCGCCTCTTACCTTAACATTGGACGAAGTTGACTTTGAGAGTCTCGTTGAACAAGAAACAAAATCTATCTTCATAGTTCTCCTTGAATCCATATCGCCAAGATGAATTAGGCACTGATCCATCAAAAGGTGGTCACTTTAGACCTATTTATTCACCTTCTTTCTCTCTTTTCTAGGTCCATCCACACTTGGCCACCTAGGGCATCAATTTACCGAAAAATTAGCCCTAGAAATTTTTTTGATCTCATAGCCCCTATTGTAGTGGTGTGTCCTAAAGGTCTGATCCAAATTTGAAGAAATTATGACCGTGGGATTGTAATATATCCCAAACCCTATGTTTGAGATCAAACTCGTGGTGTTACCAAGGCTAGCACCTAACAGGATCAAACTAACACCCTTAAGTGAAAATTCTTGTTTTTGATCCTTTCCCCTGCGTTTTTTAGGTTAATATCATCATTGGTTGCTGAAATATCTCCCCTTAACCTAAGCTGGGTCCACTTAGCCTCGTGTGGTCCCATTACTTATTAAATACAATTCATTAAGGACAACTCAGGATTCCAAGATTTACAAGGACTTTAGGGATTGGGAAACTCCCTTTAAAAGTCATATTCCCTTAACCTAGCCCTTAAACCTCACTTCCTTCTCCTAGAAAATCTTGTACCCTTCATAAAGAGAAAGCACACTCCATTCTTTTTCCTACACTAGGGAAAGGATTATTGAGGTTATTTCACATCTATTTGTTGATTCATCCTTCACAAGTGACTTCCTATATATCAGGTCTCCTCCCATCAGTGAAATTACTTAAAGAGTAGGGAGCCTTAGCTGAGGTGACAGTGGGCTAAGTCTCCATCACTGCCCTTGATCTAGAAATTGCCCCATTAAGAGTCCCTTTTAGGTCCCTTTTAGTGTTCTGTTGAATGCTCAAGTATTCCCCACATTGAGCATACAAGAAGAAGCCTTCATCGAGCTCCTCAATAGATGAGATGCTCCTAGGTTCGTGATTTTGCAACAATGAGTTATGACCATAGAGGGAGATAAATAATAATAACATAAGGACATCCTCGCGTACCACTTTCTCCTTTGAAGTATGTGCATTAAATCTCTCCACATGGTTAATTGTGGAGCTTGGATCACCATCAAACACGGGAAACCCAAGTACCATCCTTCCCGTGACATGATTAGGGTGCCTAGGGATGCTAGTGATGTCCAAAGCAGGAAATTTATCAAAGAAAGACAACCTATTTGAGATATTCTTGAATAATATGTATGATTAGCCATGGTGAATTTAATGATGCCTAGAAAAATTCCCGCTTCACCCTACAAGCATCGAACTTAAAGTTCAATTAATAACTAGGGATTCATTTTTCCAATGGAGTTGCAAATAATGTTATGTCAATATGTCATATGGGGGACAAAACACACATTTCTGTGCCCGACAACGATGCCAGAAATGTTACTAGTCAAACTAGCAGGGGACCTAAAAGGCACTCTTAGAGGGACAACTGGTAGGACAAGGGAAATGATGGAGACTTAGCCCATTGTCACCTAATCTAAGGCTCCCTAATATTTACAGACTTTCACCAATGGGAGGAGACCTGATATATAGAGGGTCACCTACGAAGGATAGATCAACAAATAGATGTGAAATGACCTTGATAATACTTTCCCAAAAATAGGATGAATAATGGAGCTTGCTTGCTCTTTAAGGAAGGTATAAGGTTTTCTAGGAGGAGGTGAGGATTTAAGGGCTAGGTTAAGGGAATATGACTTTTTAAGGAGTTTCCCAATCCCTAAAATCCTTGTAGAACTTGGATTCCCGAGTTTTCCTTGATGAATTGTCTTTAATAAGTAATGGGACCACACAGGGTCAAGTGGACCTAGCTTAGGTTAAGGGGAGAGAGTTCAACAATCGATGATGATCTTAACCTAAAAAGGAAAGGGAAAGGATCAAGATAATAATTTTCACTTGAAGGTGTCAAATTGATCCTATGAGGTGCTAGCCTAGGGAACATTATGGAAAAGTTTGATCTTAGAGATAGAGATTTGGATATCTCGCAATCCCACTGTTGAATTTTATACAAATTTGGAGGAGACCTTGAGGACACACCAACGCAGTAGGGGCTAGGAGATCGAATTTTTTCTATAACTACTTTGTAGAGAAAATGATTCCCTAGGTTTCCCGGTGTGGCTAGACCTAGAAGAGAGAGGAAAAATGTGAAAAATATGTTTTAAGGTGACCACCTTATGACGAGTCAATGCCTAACTCCTTTTTGGGACATGGATTAAAGGAGAATGATGAAGGAATTCATTTCTAACTCAAGGAGGCTCTAAGGGAAACTTCGTCCAACATTAGGGCAAAAATAGTAAGTGATATTAAAGTGTTTATAATTTATTTGAAAATGAAGATGGCTTGTCAAGATAAATTCGATCTCTAGGAAATTTTGTTCAAAAAACATGTCCCATACATAGAGATATTCTATATAGAAAAATACTTCCAAAATGAAGCAGTAAATGCATGCAAGAATTAGCCCTGAAATAACGAAAATCTCATGATCAGTGTATGAAGAAACATAAAATAAAATAACATCAATTTAATACTTACATGCAAGAGAATATATCCAACCATCAATATAATTTTCAATAAAGAATCTCCAAGATAAGAAAATCCAATCCAAACATCAAAATTCATCCACGCTCCAATTTGTCCTCCAAGAAGAAATGTGAAATTCTCAATAGAGAGAATGGTCCAATCCAAGTGATGATACAAAATTAATTCAATTCACTCCTATTTATAAAATAATTAGGAGTTCAAATTACCTAATTGGGCCTACATTAGCCCCTAAAATAAAATAGTGTGGAAAGTAACTAACTTTTGGTGACAAGCCCACCAAACTAGCTCATAAATCAAATAATAAGCCTTTCAAGAGATCAAATGATAAAAAATGCATGTCGTTGGGCCCTCGAATAGGCCTGATGAGGTCCATAAGTTCCATAATGATGAATATGACCCTCAAAAGTGCTTTACAAAGGGGTGGCCGTTTGTTCTCCAAACAATAAACCTGTGGTGCTCCTAATGGGTGTGGGGGCACACCAATAACCTCATGGGTCTCCAAGTAAGTTGAATATGCCTATATACCATGTGTAAGGGCTCAGACGATGGAATAAATTATGCCACATTAGTGTATGAGTCACGGGTCACCTGCCAAGTGTATCATGCAACTGTGGGGCTGACTGGGCATGGTGTACCAGGTGCATCTTCCTCGTCCAATAGGTGGACCTTGAGAAATCTATGAATATCTCTGGGGATCCATGGAGTGCTGTCTACAGTTGTAGAGGCCCATGGATCTCTACACTCTCCCTACATGTGCCAATTTAACTTTGTGGAGATTTAGCACCCTATATAGGGAGACCAAACTTAGGATGGGAACCATCTGCAATCTTGGATAATATCAAATGCGTCCCCTGGACTTCCAACACAACAAATAATTAAAGTAATCAGGTAAAAGAGATTAAAAACCATGGAAAACAAGTGTACATTTCATAATGGAATGCCCTTTCATAGTGGGCTTTGACACGTGCTAATTTCTCCAAGATCCAAAGGGGGTTAGCCAAGTACCTTATTAAGTGGTTTCTACCTTTAGAGGGGATGGAATGTCCAAGGTACATCTCTCAAGTGGTGGTGGCATGTGATAAAGAGGTGAATGGAATAGGGAATGAAAGGGGCAATATTGGGCCACATATCGGGGTACTGGGGTAACTAGAAGAATGGAAGCCCAAACTTGGGTATATAATGTATAAGAGGGAGAAATTGTGGTACATGAGGTTCCCCGACCTTGATTTTTTATGCCCTTCTTTATATTCCTTTTGACTTTATGATTTTTCTTTGATTAATTTCTGAGGGCTCAAAGTATAAGAGTATTATGTGTAAGATATAACAGTGGATACCCCCTTTTTGGTGGGGCAGTTCATTTCCCCCGAGGGGTTGGGACAATCATGGGTTCCCGAATGATAAAGGAGGCTCATCTAGGGCCTATGGAACCATGTTGATGGCCATGGATAAGGGGTAGATCTCATGCATTGGATTTTTCACACATGTTAAATATGTTTGTCTCGACCATATTTTTCATCTTGTGGTACATTTTCTTGTTGAGTGTGGCCATTTATGATTTTACTTTTTCTTTTTAGTTGCTTCAACCTTCGAGGCATCGTTCAAGCCTGACCCAAGGGGGGGGGAAAGGAAAGGGGAGGTTAGTCCAATTTGTACCCAAGTGGGAAAGGTGATGAATGGGGATATTATGAATGGAAGGGATGTGATATATGTGGATGAGGGAGTGAGACCACACAACCAAAATCGAGGTTTCCCTTTTGAAATGGCACCGAAAGGGGGATTTTGATTTAATTTCCCCTTAATTAAATTGGAAGATAAATTGTAATTTCATCTCATGACAACTTGTATTAGTTAACAAAGTCAAAATGACTGAGTAATCTTAGGAATTTCGAGTTGATGGCTTGAGAGGAGGAATGTAGAGTTTTCCCTATGATTTATGGGGGTATAGTTACAATTATATATGAGTTGTAATTAGTTAACTCAATTAATTGAGTTATAATTCGTTTAACTAGTTCTAACTGAGAGCTGAGCTATTGATAGGTCCAGTGAATTAAATATGATTTAATTCACAAGTAGTGATAAATCAGTTAACTGATAATTCACCATAAATAGATGTTGGATGTCAATTCTAAGGAAAGCCCAGTTGAGACTGAGGTTAAAGGGATGATAACTATCAGTTGTATAATTAGAAAATTGTACATGTGAATTATAGAGTCATGTGGAGGCCAAGGATGTATTGCACAATTAATTGGAACGATTTTCCAATTCCTCCAAGAATGCATGAGCAAGGCAGGATGAGGAGAGGCTGAGAAATGGCTAAGTAATTGGCTAATTTTATCTAGATCATAGTGAGAAAGTTGGCAGAGTGCGGGAATTTCTCTTAGAGAGAAAACATTGTAATGTTTCAGGGTCTTGAATTTATAGAATATACAGATAGCGGGATTTTAGAAAACGTGCTTTCCCTAGATACATCTTGTGTTGTGTGATTTATTGTCTTTTTCTCTTACTTGTTATGTGATTGTACGATCGTGTTTTGTTTCCGAAAATTGTAGAAGGATTCAATATCTTGTTATAGCACATTATAAGATTAGATTGAATTTTGTTGTTAGATTTTATGCATGGTATCGTAGTGCCAGGAATCACAATAAGAAGAGAAGAACACAATTTTTTTTATTAGGGTCGAATTTGCAGATTTATTCTTTCGGATCCAACAACAGATCAAGATGCCTTTCAATGGGTTGAGACTCAAATATGCACTCGAGGGAAATTTTAATTACATTGCATGGAAGGATAGGATGGAGGTAGTGCTCAAGTAAAACGAACTGAAGGCTTTCATAGATACTGATGTCCTGTAGTGTTGGACATTGGATAAACCAACACTCCCTGTGTGTTTTGTGACATGGAATAACCGCCTTTCGTGGATCCTTATCTCTAGAGATGCGATCATTGAATAACACCTGTGGGTTTTTGTCTAACAAAAATCATGATTCCCAACAAGTGGTATCTAAGCATAGGTCACGAGTTCAATACACACCCAACTCGCATTGGGGGGGGGGGGGGAGATTGTTGGACATTGGATAAACCAATTCTCCCCGTGTGTTTCGTGACATGGACTAACCGCCTTTCATGGATCCTTATCTATGGCAATGAAATCATTGACGAACACTTGCAAGTTTTGGTCTAACGACAATCATGATTCCCAACGCACAAACCGTAACAAAAAATGCTCAACTTATTGATGCATGGAAGAAGAATGTAGCAAAGGAGAGGAGGATATTGTTAGAGGTAGTTCGAGATCATATTGTCTCGAGTCTCCACGGGAAGGAGACTCCACATGCTATGTGGAAGACCTTGAAAAATATGTACCAGAATAACAACAACCACAGGAATCTGGAGCTGAAAGACAAGCCTAGGAAGATCAAAATTGATATTGGCTACATGATCCAAAAATACTTGACAAAGTTTACTCAGTGTCGAGATGAGCTTGGAAGCATTGGGATCACTGTTTACTCGGATGATTTAGTGAGCCTAGCTCTTATAGACCTTCCCAAGTGTTTTAATAGCTACCAAGACTCTATTAATGGGAGGGATAACATGCTAGATTGGGAGCGACTATGGTACAATTTGGCACAAGAATAAATTTTGCAGAGCACTAGAGATGGATCCTCATCAAAGAATGACGATGAGGAGAATTGGGCATTGGATGGCAAGGAAAAGAAAGGAAAAGGGAAGGTGTCCCACTCCAAATATGAGACCGACAAGGAAGGGAAGAAGCAAGACTTGTCAAAGGTAACTTATGTTTCAACTGTCATGAGCATGGACACTATGCCACAAATTTTTCACAAAAGAAGAACAACAAGAATGCCCCAGGAGGAGCAACAGGTGAAGCATTGGATTCACAGTTCGAGTTGGACATCACCCTCATCTCATGCATGGTGTCATCGGTTATGGGATCTATATGGTACTTGGATAGTGGAGCTTCATTCCATATGACCAACAAGAAATAATTATTTACTAGCTTGGAGGAGAAGGATCTCCAGATGCACATCGAGATGGGTGACGACATGAGGTATAGCGCTACCTGTGTAGGTGCAATTACCTTTCAGAGGGATTCGGGTAATCCACTCTCATTAAAAGATGTCATGTATGTTCCTGGTTTAAAGAATAATTTGGTTTCTGTTGCTATGTTGGAAGATCATGGCTATGATGTGATCTTTAGTGAAGGAAAGGTGTTCCTTCATCATAAAGCCATGGGACAGGTGAAAAATATTAGGGTTCGATTTAAGAATATCTATAAACTGGATGTAGAGGAGTGCACATCACTGAGAAGTAAATAAGATAAGGTGGAGAGCCGAGACATCGATGAGTTATGGAACAGGGGGTTGGGCCATCTACACCACAAATATTTTAAGGATCATGCAACATATTTCTATAGGACTTCCAAAGGGTGCACTTGTGCATAGAAACACATGGAAAGGGTGTACATTTCCAAAGCCACCATTCACGATAAGGAAAGCCCAACCAAGGTGATTCTTGAGAGAGTTCACTTAGACGTGTGTGCATCATTCGATAGCTTCCACAACAAAGCACAGGTATTATGTGATTTTTGTTGATGATTTTTCAAGAAAGAGTTGGATTTTCTTCATTCAGAAGAAAGATCAAACTATCTCCAAGTTTTGTGAGTTCAAGCCACTTGTCGAGAAAGATACAGGGAATAAGGTGAAGGCTCTAAGGAGTGACAATGGTGGAGAATACCTCTCTAACGAATTCAAGAACTTCTGTGCCTTAGAAGGAATTCAAAGAGAATTTATTGCACCTCATAACCCACAAAAAAATGGGGTTTCATAAAGGATTCCTCATATTCCTCATATTCCTTAGTAACTTATTCTTAGAACACAGGAAGTTCTTCATCCTCAGATTCCATAGGGAGATCCTTCGATTTCTTAAATCAATAATTTCGTCAAATATCACATCTCGACTAACTTATATTATGTGTCCTTTCTTTATGTAGATCCTATAGGCCTTGGAGGAATTATTTTAGCCTACAAATTATGTTCCTCTCATACCTGAAGGGTCCAACTTCTTTATTTTTTCCTTCGGTATATGAATATATACAAGACAACCAAATATTCGAAGATGATCCATAGTTGGTTTCTTCCTAGTGAATACTTCTTCAAGAGATTTTTTATCTAGAGACTTGTGGGGACTTTGATTTTAAATGTATACGGTTGTATTCATTGCTTCTCCCCACAGAAATTTCGGTAGTTGTTGATCATCCAACATTGCTTTTACACTTTATTCAATTGATCAACTCTTTTGTTCTGCAACTCCATTTTTTTCAGGATTATATGGAACTATTAGCTCCCTCTTAATCCTAGATTCCTTACAGAAAGTGATGATTACCTTAGATGTATATTCTCCTCCATTATCAAACCTTAAAATCTCGATTCTTCTTTCTATAAGGTTCTCTACTTTAGATTTTAATTCTTGAAATTTGATGAATAATTCATCCTTGGATTTCATCAAGTAAACCCAAGTTTTTCTTGAATTATCATCTATGAATGTGACATAATATAGATGATGTCCAAATGATTTGGTCATATGGCCATAGAAATATGAATGAATAATATCCAAGATTTATTTTGACCGTGAAGCACTGCTTTCAATGGTATCTTGGTGTTCTTATCCAATGCACAACCCTTTCATACTCCTTCGTGATATTCTTTTAATTTGGGGATTCCATCTACGATAGAACTTAGAGTTGGGAGGATTTTGAAATGAATATGACCAAATATTCTATGCCAAATTTCACATGGGATAATTTCAATGTGAACAAAGGCTTGAGCAAGAAGATAACTCAACCTGTAAAGTCTCCCTTCACGAATACCAATTACTCTAACATTTTATATACTTAAGTTCTTACTCCATACTACAAATTTTCCATTAATGAAGGCTACCATATCACCCTTATCTTCTAGACTTTAAATGGAAATTAAGTTCTTATGCAAACCTGGAACAAATAGGATGTTTTTGAGATAAATATTTCTCCCATTCTCCATCTCTATTGAAGTTGATCCAATTCCTCTTACAGGATATATTTTTTTATCTCCAAGTTCCATTGAGTAATAGAATTTTACTTAGTTGCTTGTGATGACCAATCATGTTTCTTGATGCTCTACTATCGATTACCCAAATCCTCTCATCTTGGAATGTGCATGTGAGTGCTAAGAAAAGTCCTCCGAATTTTGTCTTGGTCCTTTCTTATTTTGGAGAAAATAGGAGATTAAATACTTCTTTGATACCTTTCTTGAGATGGATTGGTACCTTTGAACACTTCTTGAGAACTTCTTCAATGTAGTAGTGATCTTCATGATTCCCTCAACCAACCTTAGCTCTGAAACCATGTTGAGAAATATTAATGGAAATAATTAGAGTGATTTATCTTTACTTGATATCTTCTTGTGATGTAATTTTACCTATTAGCTTGATTTATTATTATTGTGTTTGTATATCATCAAACAACTACCAAAACAATAAGAACAAGAGAAAAAAATATAGTCCACAAGTCAGGGCCAAAACCTCTCCATTTGAGAGGAAAACCCGCAAATATCTTCTCTTCCTTATAGATTATTCAATTGATGAATTCCAAGACCTTTAGACTCTGAAACATAACCTCCGAGACCAAGACTGACCTCTCTAGATGATATGCTATCCTTGATCTAGTCAAAATCTAGTCAAATCTCTTACAATAGCACAACCATTAGGGGAATTTTGAGGTCTAAAATGGGCCTCCTAAGAAAAATGTACAACAAAAATAAACTTTATAACAACTAATAGGATTCAAGATGATGATGTCAACCATGGGGGATGATTTACCATTTTTTAAATAAAAGGGTAAAAATATTAAAAAATAATAAAATAATAAAACTACTTTTTTAACTCGTATTTTCAACTTATCTCCCAAAATTTTTACTCAAATTTCGAGTGGGAGTACTCGTTGGATGCGAAATTTAATTCCTCATCCAAGGAGTACCCATGTTGCATACTTTCGATGAACTCTACTACATGAAAAATGAGAAATACATAAAAAACGTGATTGTAATCACGTTTTTTTATGTATTTCTCATTTTTCGTGTAGTAGGACCCATCGAAAGTATGCAACATGGGTACTCCTTGGATGAGGAATTAAATTTCGCATCCAACGAGTATTCCCGCTCGAAATTTGAGTAAAAACTTTGGGAGATAAGTTGAAAATATGAGTTGAAAAAATAGTTTTTTTCATTTTTCCCTCTAAAATTTGATGATGTCATCAAATCTTATTTGATTTTTTCCACTATTATTTTATAATTTCCTTAGGAGGCCCATTTTAGACCTCAAAATTCCCTAATGTTCAACCTTCTGCTACATAATTTCAGCCTCCACTGTAGACTTGAAATTCTCGACCCCCCCTGCAACAACTACTACCACACATATGAGCCTTGATTTGCCTTCCAAGGCCTCATTAGAACATCGCTTGGATTTCTATGACTTTTGGAACTTAAGGATGACCTCTAGTGACCTTCCCTTGACCTTCTTGCCTTCTTTTCTCAAATATCAAACTTGTAGATGAAAAGCCCTAGATATGTTTCAAAAACCCTAGTCCTCCTTTGCATGTGTGAGAGATAAATATCCCCAAAAATAGTCTTCTTCGTCCTCTTCCTTATTCTCTGCCTTATTCTTCCTCTTTGTTGACTAGAATGAGTGATGGATGAGTGTGCTTCAAGGAGGTCGAGTTTCCTCCTTTATATAGTCTCTTCAAGGTGGACATGGCTCTTATTTGTAGGCAGACTTGCTAGCTGCTAGGATGACTTGCTCTTGGAGGTTATTTCGACACTTTTAATGACAAAAGTAATTTTCCTTACAAGTTACAATGTGTCCAATGGGGTATTCAACTTATGACAATGATTTTTTTAACTTCTTGACCTAAGACAAGCCCTAAAAGCACTTAATGGGTGCTTGACCTATAAAACAAAATACCTTGAGCATGAAACCCATGATCCAAAACAATAAATTAATTTTCTTTCATTTTATAATCTACAAGAATAAAAATTACATTTCATATTTATGAATATTGAACCTAGTTACACATTTTTCAACAAGGAAGGAATCAACTATGATAATATTTTTTCTCTAGTTTCCCGATACACCACTATACAATTCATAGTTTCTCTTGCTATAAATCAAGGATGGAGCCCACATCAAATGAATGTCAACACTGTGTTCTTACATGGCTCACTTAAGGAAGAAGTCTACCTGGAACAACCTCAAGGGTTTGAAGAGAAAGATAGAAAAAAATCATGTATACAAGTTGAAGAAAGCCCTTTATGGGTTAAATCAAGCTCCTAGGGCTTGCTATGAGAGGATTGATAGCTATCTCATGAAGTTGGGATTTATTAGGAGCTATTCTGATCCAAACTTATACTTCAAGTTTGAAAAGGACATGCCACTTATTTTGGTATTATATGTTGATGATCTATTTCTGAAAAGCGCAAACCCTCTCATTTATCAATGTAAGAGGGAGTTGACTTATGAATTCAAGATGAAGGACCTAGGATTGATGCATTACTTCATAGGCTTGGAGGTATGGAAAAATCCGTGTGATATTTTCCTTTTTGAAGGAAAATATATTGTGAATAGAAACATGTGGCATGGTGTATTGCAAGTTTGCGACTACAATGACGGAACTAAATTTCAGGAAGCTATGTGGAAGTCTTGTTGGTACGGTTTTGGAAAATCCTACCAAATATAGACGAATTGTGGGAGAATTGATGTTCTTGGTGAACACATGACCATACATATGCTTTGTTGTTAATACATTGAGTTAATTCATGGTTGAGCCTCATCTTATACATTGGGTTGCTGCAAAGAATCTTATAATATGTCTTCATAGTACTATCAACCATGGACTGAGGAACATTGGTGTGGATTTGAGATTACTTTGATATACTAATACTAATTGGGTTGGCAATGTGGTGGATAGAAAAGCACATCTAGATGTTTTTTCTCTTCAAGATCCCTTTACATCTCATGGATGAGTTGAAAAAAAAAGTTTTTTTCCCCTAAACACCACTGAGGATGAATATATTAAAACTAGTATGGCTTGTTGTGAAGCCATTTGGTTGAGGGATCTCTTTAGTGAGATATTTGAGTATGTGTTGGATACCACCATAATATATTGTGATAATCAAAGTGGGATTCACCTTTCAAAGAATCCTGTGCTCCATGAATGATCTAAGCATATGTAGAGACCAAACCTATATTTTACTAGATGAGCGCTAGGCTTTAAATTTATTTATTTATTTTTTATAATACAATAACTAGGAATTTAAACCATAAGCATACAATTTTGAAACTCAGTAAAATTAAATCACTTATATCAAATGTCCATAAATTTAACTTCATAACACATACATCTATTTAACTAGTTGATTATAGGCACAATGAAGTCATCATAAAAAACAATATAACTAACACATGTACCGTTCACCCTTAGACGAGAGCCAAACTTGACTTGCTACTACTTGAGCTCCTTTGTTGTCGTCTACCTCCAAGCTTGAATGTTGTCATGCTTAATCTGAATGTAATGACCCACCGGTTGACCTACCAACCTACTCCTTGGGTACTCTCCTTCCCCGCAAACCCCCGAGCTACAATGGGGTTGTACAATGAAGGAAAGTACTAGCTGATAGAGGTGAGCCCCTCTTGGCTCAAGAGTCCCCTCTCTATAATACTCTACCTCACCAAACTCAACTATAGCTCGTAACCACTTACAATGACATAATCTCCTCCATCCAACCATAGGGTAAGCAAAAAGTCCCATTCTCTTCGCTTTCCCCTTCTTTTATAGAAGGCTTCAAAAGTGACACTTGGAAATTCATGCATAAATATATATATATATATATATATATTTTATTAATCCAAAATTTGATTATTCACCCACCCATGTGTCACCCTCTCATCAAGGCTCTCCAAAAGATAATTTACTTAAAAATTAATTTAAAATAGTATTTTACTCACCCCAACAAGACTTCCTTTTTCTTCTCCTAGTTGTCTCTTGATTCCCCCTTTCCTACTCCTTAATTTGTGTTTATTACTGAAGTTAACTGATAAGTCTCAGATTTGGTCCCCTAAATACCTCCTAATTTAACTCAATTTTCCTCTTAGATGAATACTCTTATGTTAGCTCTTGCCACATGGAGGTTCTCTAAATTTCTCCAATTTTAATTTATTAGTATTATTTTAATTCACCACCCTCTTCTCTTAGTGAAATTTTTAACTATTTTATGATTAACCTTTATACTTAACTCTATGTCTCTCTTTCCCCCTTTTTCTTAATTAAGTTACTTTTGTACATTATCCACTTCATATTATATATATATATATATATATATATATTCAACATGGAAAGTGGTAGAGTTCTCAGGGTAAAGTATTTTATTTCTTCCTATTCTTCCCTTACCCTAAGTATTATTCTTGATTTAATTTCCTTGGGTCTAACTTCATATATCACTTGTGAAATAATAGTATTTTTATGTATTTATTATATTTATTAGTTTATTTAATGATGATGTGGGTGTCAAGTTGGTCATGCCCTTCAAGAACTTCCATTCGAAGTTCCAAGGGTGCCATGCCTAATAGTTTATTTGTGATGCTAAGGCTGCCAAGTCGATCATGCCCTTCAAGAATTTCTCTTGAAGTTCCAAGGGTGCCACACCACTTTCCCTTCAAGCATCTAGTGGCTACGAGGGGAAAGTATAGGTGCAATGATAGAGACCATTATCATCTCATATGCCACCTGATATAGTGAGACTAATGGTGCTGGGGATCAAGGAATCTGCCTTGATGCGTGCCCCCCAGAAAATCCTCATGAGCGACCCAATTTTGGGACCTGCCCCCACGACATCGTGATATTCAAGGCAAAGGTATTTCGATCTTTCTAGCCTAAGTCACGGCGAGAGTGCTAGCCGGTGAGATCAGGGACACTATCCCACCCCTCCCATGTTGTTCCATCCAATTGTACAACCCCATTACCCATATGTGAGTCATTCGGCCAAGCAACTAACATGTTCCTGCAATCACTGCCATATCATCAAAGTATATATATATATAACTAAAAATTTTCAAACTAAACATAGAATTTCAAAGATAAAGTATTAATTTCTATCAAACCAGATGTTGTCAACTCATCATATGCGAGTGCCTTTGGTGGTTTCTTGTCATACTCAATAATCATCAGTAACAAAGTTTCTCAGTGTTAGTCATTATCATAATAGAAACATCAACATGACCTAGTCATTCACATCGTTGTTCATTTTGAATCAGAACTAATGTAAGTAGCTAACATATGGAACACATTCATCATGGTTATCATAATGGTAACATCAATGGGAATTTAGCATATCCATTAAATCCATCATCATAGTAACATCAATAGAAAACATACCTATCCATAAAGTCTATCATCATCATGATATCAATAGAGAACATGCATATCCATTAATGCTACAATCATATCAATAAAGAACGTACATAACAATTAATGATCTCATCATCATAGTATCAATAAATAACATACATAACCATCAAATCCACTAATAATAGATTCATGTGTCCGAATCCTCAACCTGAGGTCCTCAAAGAATAAAGTGTGGTCCTTAGGGCTAAATAATGTTAAAATTCATATCACTGTCAGTCAACTAGAGTAGGGCATTGCAACATATTGATATTAGGTACCATTTTCTTCGAGATATGGTACAATGGGGAGCAATAAGAGTCCAGCACATTAGGATGGATGAATATGTTGCTGACATCCTCACAAATCCTTTGGGAAATATTAAGTTCTTAGCCTTTAAAGAGAGACTTAGAGTCATGGAAAGACCCTCCCATGAAGGTCCCGATTGAGTTGGACATTGAGCTCTGGGAGCTCCTAAGGGTGTGGGGTACTTCTTACAACTATATGAGCATAACGTGAGTGGTTCACCTTCCCCTGTGGAGCATAGTATTCAAAATGGGAACCAATGACTAGAACGGTCCACCTAATAAACTGGGTTTCAAACTGGAACTGGTCAAATTGAGACTGGTCAGATATCAATGAACCATTTTTAAAAAAAATACATGAAATAATTAATTTTTAATGAAAACAACTATTTTTAAGATTTAAAACCATGATTCTAAACCAATAGAGACAAAATATGAAAATTTTTCTCATCTATATACCATGTAAAGGTGCATATATCAAAATGGAATTGAGTGCAATACATATGATCGAAAAAATACATAAGAAATGAGGCAATAAGTGGCCTATAAAGTCCCTTAAAATGCTACGAGCTATGGGGCCATTGGCCTACTACAAGACTACATGTATAGACTCTATAGGTACATAACAATGATCAGAATTATCAAACTCTTCACCACTAATAGACATAAGATCATCAAAATGAGCTACAAAAACATCATTCGGATTAGAGTCTGAGTATTTCCAGACCTCATATGCAACCTTAGTAGTAGCACCAATAACAATAAAACTGGACCTAATGGAAGCATGAGTTGGTCGAGCTCCACAACTAATGGCTTCAATTGGTTGTTTGCCTTTGCTTGATGCGACTACTAATTATGGTTCCAATGGTGCTACCAAATATGCATTGGGAACACCCCTTGTAACGCCATGTCAGTATCAAAATCAATATCAAACTCAAGATATTCAGTCTCATCCATCCATTCTGATGTTGGATCAGCACTTTCCAATACAATGGGATCTCGATCATATATTTTGTTCATCATTTGGTTGTGTCTTAGTCGAAGGTTGTATTTCATGGAGATAAGATCATTTACTTGTTTTTGTTCCAAAAAAATTCTATTATTCATATGTATGCGCCAAAAAACATACCATTTATGCTCACAACCTGAAGCACTGCAAATTTGGTTGAGGACTCTAATTACAAACGTTTTTAATTGAGGACATTGGTTTCCAAATGACTCCCACCAATGTGCTACAAAGAAAAAGAAATTAATTAGTAACTTATTTCATTTCATTACCTATTTACAAGTATTTATAGACAATTTGAATTATAATTTTGTAAACAATTGAGCTCTAAAAGAAAAACAAATTGGAACTACTTACCTAGTTGATCCACATCTTTTTCCATCTTTTCCAAGTTCTTTCCAAAGGTACTTGATACCATACTGAAAAGAGTAAGTTTTCTATGTATTTCCAATTGGTCGGAATGGTTAGGGACCATGTGCTCCAAGCAATCATATAATCCATCTTTGACCTCCCCAATTTGTAAATCTGCTAGTTTAGCTTTATAATGATACTTTGGGTTCAAAAACTATCCAGTTTAAACTATACAATGATGGAGTTGATTATTCCATATGTTAGCAACGATCTCCAGAATATTCCCATATTTATCTAATCTGTACTTGTAAGTTGCTCGTATATGCTCCTTTTCCTGATCCATAGCCTCATAGATGTAGCCCATGGCCAATTTTTCCCCGTCCACCATCTGTAGCACCTTAAAAATGGGCTCAGTAATTTTCACAAGCTATGCATACCTTTTCCAAAAATAATTGTCAAAAAAATTATTTTTGGAGTATTTTCCATCTTGTCTACGAGTCCACCGAGATGAAGTCCAATCATCAGAAGCAAACATTTTCTACAAGTTTTTTATTATTGAGAATTGAGACATTGAAATGTAAGGAAGTGAGTGGAAAATATTGTAATTGTAGGCTAACAAGCTATTTTCCCCTAGTGTTTATCCTCGTTAGGCTCAATACCCATGAGTTGTTGTAGATGTATTTTATAATGCACTTGGCATGCTCTACAATGTTTTTTACCCACTCCACTTTTCCTATGTCCTCAAGCATGATGTCTATGCAATGTGAAACACATGGAGTCCAAAATATGGTGTTATATTTGGAATCTAACATATTTCTAGCAAGAACATAGTTTTAGGCATTATCTGTGATGATCTGCATAATTTTATGCTCCCCCACTTGTTGAATAGTGTCATCCAAAATCTCAAATAGAAGGTTTTCATCCTTCACCTTATCAGATGCATCAAATGATCTCAAAAACATGGTTCCTTGAGGTAAAGAAACAAGGAAATTAATGATAGTGTGGTTCTTTCAATTGATCTGTCCATCTGACATGATGGGACAACTTTTTTTGATCCATGACCCTCTATACTTAGCCAAATACTCATCAATGTAACAAATCTCTTTTTTCAAAAGAGATCCCCTCAAGTCATGCACCATAGGGCCTTTGAAGCACTTTCCTGTAACTATAAAAAAGTCCCACGTGAATTGGTAATAAGGTGAGTGGGAAACATTAAATGGGTATCTTCATCATACCACCATATAGAAATTTATTGAAAATAATACAGTTTTCATTTATTTTTCCAATGGTCATCCAAAGTGGGTTTATGTTGAGTTAGACTTGGTTGGGAGGAAGTGGGATTAGCAGAGGCAGTGGTGGCAGAGGTTGAGAAATAACTCTAGATGTTCATGCTCTTTGTTCCTTTATATTGTTGTCCTTGATGATAAGACCCAAGAGTAGGAGGAACATAGTGAAAGGGGTCATTGGTGGAAGGGATAGAAAAGGAGTCTTGAATCTCAAATTCATCATACCCACCATCTTTCATGGCTTGTAAAATTTCCTTCTTCCTTGTATTTTTTTTCTTGGATAGCCTTCTCCCTAGCCTTATTCTCTTGAAAATTGGCAAGGTATTCTTCCCTAACATGACCTATCACTTCCTTTGGCACATCAAATGGCTTTACCTTGCCTCTTATCCCATCCAAGTGTTCTTTCAACCTGAGAATACCCTCACCTCCAATAGATTTATTGCAAAATTTGCATATCATTTTTCCATCAATCACATCACAATGAGCCCATGCAATGTACTTGGATTTTGGATGCATGGTGGATAGAAATATTTGAAATTTTCAAGTGAAAGAAATATGCCAAGTAAAAAAAAATGGTAGCTAATAATAATGGAAAACCTATGATAAATTTGAGAAAACAATGGGGCATATTTAGCCTGCAAAATTTTATAGCATAGAACTAGAAATTTGATAACATAGAACACATGGAAAACATTAAAATATGGGTTTTTTTCAAGTGAAAAATCCTTACTTGGAAATGAAAACTATCTTCCTTAGCCTCCTCTTGAAGATGCCAACTCCATTGATAGCTCCAAACTATCTCCAAAATAGCTCCAAGTCCAACTCCATATCTCCAAGATGGCTAATCCAACAAAAAGTCAACACTCTCCAAGATCCCAATGAAAGTCACAAAAACTTCAAATGAGATGTGTGAGGAAAATGAGAGGGGAGACCTCCTTTTATTGGCTTGGAGGGGCTATTTTTGGACATAAACAACCCTTAGTTTCCCTCTAGACCACCTCACAAGCCTCCAAGAATGCGTCTGGGGGGTCTGCAACCAACCTAGTAATGAGCCAATTGGTTTATTCCTGGTTTGTCTAAAAAAATGGCAAGGGAGGGTGGATGACTGAGTTTTTTAACCAGTTCGTTGGTTTTAGCCAATGAACTGATTGGTTTGACCGGTTTCTAGTTTAGAGCGACCAATTTTTAATACTATTCTGTGGAGTACATACCTGATCCAAACTTATGCAGGAAAACAATAAAATATAGAAATACAAATAAACCCTGAGATGCAACAGAAATAAAACTTCATTTCATTAATATCAAATAACTGAAATATGCTTACAGAAATAATGGAAATAAACTAGCTAGGGAGCTGGTAGCTTATCTCTAAGAAGAGATGTGGTGGCTACAAGCCTCTGAACTATGGTAAAATGAGGCTCAAGGGTCTTTTTAATATTGAACAACATAGGAAAACCCTAAAAAACCAAAATCCTAACCCTACGAGATGAAACACCAAGAGTTTGTGGGCCCAGTTGGGGTTAGTTGGGCAACCAACTTCCCGGGGTTGTAACTTGGTCATATTATATATGTTTGGCACATATGATATATCATCGGAAATATCTCTCCAAGTACTACAGGTTTTTCCATAGGCCCATTCTTATAGCTATGGTCATGTTGGAGACCTCAAAAAAATCTGTTTAGGGGGTCAAAATTGCTTCAGAAGTTCAGGACCCGAAAATTTGCTAGAAATAGTAAATGCTGCTATAAAAACGGAAAATGATCAAACTGAATGGAGGTCTAGGTGGAATAGGTGGGTGGCCAGAAATAGCCACCTGGATCATTCCTCCCCCCTTAGGAAGAAATGATCCCCATTACGTGCAGAGCCTCCATGAGGTGAGGAAATTTCTGCTGAACATGGTCCCTAGTAAACCACTTGCCATGGTGAAGGAGTTGGCATGCTTTGAAAACTCGATATAGCTAGATATTGTGCTGGCGGGTGTTATTGATCTATGTGTCCATGATCTGATCAGTTATGGCTTGTTCCATGCAGCCTGGGTTTAAATCTATTGGTGTGAGTTGTTCTGCATGTCAGATATGTCCAGTAGTGATGGAAAGTAGGGCCGAAGGCAGTCCACATTGAACATTGGGTGCAGACCAAGGAATGGTGGAATACTGAGCTCGAAATAATTTCCCCCTACAACCTTGTTGATGGTGTATGGCCCATAACAGAGCGGGAGAGGCTTGCGGCGAGGTCTAACGAGATGCTCCTTCTACAAATGTAGCCAAACTTTGTCGCCCACCTAGAATTTGTGTGGCACACGATGTTGATCATGTTGCTACTTGTACTTAGCATTGGCTCTATCCAATATGTCATGAACTTGTTAGAAAATGTGCTAAATGCGTTCAATGAAGTTGTTCGCCTTGTCTGCTTCCGAAACGACATGAGCTGAATCTTCCTGAGTAGACACAAATGACATGGCTACATCAATGGGACATAGTGGTTGGAATCCCAAGCCCACCTGAAAGTGGTTGTGGTTGGTTGAGCTGTGGAGATCCCGATTATAGATGTGTTGTATATAGGGGAGTCTCTCATCCCATGTGTGTGGATGCTTTGAGTTGTACATGTGCCGAATGTGTATGATCATCGTGTTGATGAACTCTTTTTGTCCATTGGTTTGGGGATGTAAATTTGTGGACGTGGTGAGCTTGGTGTCCAACATCAACCAGAGGTTGGACCAAAATGTACTGACGAACCTGCTATCCCGATTTGAGATGATAGACTATGGGATCCAAAAGTGTACCCACACTCGTTCAAAGAAGAGTTTAGTGATGGCTTATGCTATGATATTCTTCTTGTAGGCCGCCATAATGACCATCTTCGAAAATTTGTCGATGACCACAAAAACACAGTTATTTCCATGCTTAGTAGAAGGAAGGCCCAACATGTAATCCATGGATATGGATTCCCAAGGTCGACTAGGGGTAGGAAGAAGAGTATAGAGGCCTTGCTTCTTAATTATCGGTTTGGAAATAGCGCAGGCAGTGCATGATCTGATGTAATTCTTGACATCTTGTCGAAGGTTCAACCAATAGAATTACATTTGTAGTACTTCCATTGTTTGCTCGACCCTGAAATTCCCAATGACCCAACTATATTGCGCTTCCAAAACCATCTTGGCATGCTCGCTTGAAGGAACACAAAGGTGTCCCAGGTGACATCCTTTCGAACTTGCTTACCATCCAAAAGCGTCTTGTATGTGTGGTCGAATTCTGGATCGTTTCTATAGAGAAGCAGCCAATCGAAAGTCTCGTTCCCACAAGAGTTGAGAACAGTGGTTAGTGAGACGATCAATGGTCAGCAAAGGAACTATGCAACATTGTGCTTCCCTTCTTGTACTTGATGTTCAAATTAAATTCTTGCAAGTATGTGGACCACTTATTATGGCGATCGTTCTACAAATTCCATTGTGTCTATATGAACTGCAGGGGTCGGTGGTCTGTGTGGATGGTCGTTTCCTTCCCCAAAATGTAATGCTTCCATTGTCGGCAAGCTTGCACAATGGAATACATCTCTTTGTCATAAGTGGGATACTTACAGACTATTTCGGAAAGTGTCTCACTGTGATATGCCATAGGATGCCCCTATTGAGTAATAACTTCCCCAATATCATAATCAAAGGCATTTGTCTCAATCTAAAATTTCTGTTGCAAGTATGGTAATGTGAGCATTGGTGCAGAGCAGAGGTGATGTTTCAACTCTACGAATTCCTTTTGTTGAGATTCTAACCAAAATATTTTTTCTTTCACTCCTCCCTTGGTGACTTGACTCAAGGGCCAAGTGATATGAGAGAATCCCAACACGAACCTGTGGTAGAAATTGGCAAGACCCAGAAAGCTGCGGAGCTATGTTAGAGTGGTTGGGGTTGGCCAATCCTGAATGACTTGGATCTTTTTTGTATCCACATGCACTCCCACTCATCAATAATGTATCCTAGATACTGAACTTGCGTCATGGAAAAAGTGCACTTCTCCAAATTGGTACACAACTTGTGTTGACGCCGTGTTTGGAGGACCTGTCGGATGTGGTGGAGGTGCTCTTCCCAACTCTAGCTGAAGATTAGGATGTCATCCAAGTACACCACCACAAGTGAGTTGGTGAATGGCCACAAGATGTCGTCCATCAACCTCATGAAGGTTGCGGGAGCATTCGTCAACCTGAAAGGCATGAAAAACCATTCGAAAAGGCCCTCCTTGGCTTTGAAGAAAATATTCCACACATCAAATGGTTTGATTGGTACCTGGTGATACCTGGACTTCAAGTCAATCTTGTTGAAATATTCCCCCCCTTTAGTTGGTCCAGAAGGTCATAAATCCATGGGATCGGGTACCTATTACGAACAATGATCTTGTTTGGTGTCTGATAGTCAATGCAGAGTCTCCAAGTCCCATCCTTCTTCTACACCAACACGACCTAGATCCCAAAGGGCGATGAAATTGGCTGGATGTGACCCCCCTGCACCAACTCCTGAATATGTCTCTTGACTTTGTCGTTCTCCAGAATAGAGCGTTGATAGATTGGTCCATTAGGTAGCGGTGCACCTAGGGTCAGATCGATGAAGTGAATGAAATAACAGTGTATAGGTACCCCTGTGGGTGATTTGAAGATGTCCCCATACTCCTCCACGACCTTGTCCATCTGTTTTTTTCGGGTGGAGGATCCGTGTCTAACGGTCATTGCCATAGTCTTCTTCTTTCCATGAGGGCGGGTCATCAGGAAATTTTTTTTCCTGATTTTGGAAATGAGCTTAATGCATTGTTTTGCAGTAACGAAAGATATGGTGGTAGGCAGTGCTACCTCCAGTATCCTATACAAATTATTGCCCAAAGTAACAATAACAACGCGAGGCCCGGACTAATACACAACATGTCTCTTCCACAAGTATGGTTGGCCTAATAATACATCACAAACATCAAGAGGAGAAATGTCACATAATACCTCATCCGTGAAGGGCTTGATGTTGTAAGGAAGGCAACATTACTCGCTAGTGTGGAGATATAGTCCTTGGTGAAGCCACCCGATGGTGTACGGTTTTGGGTGTGTTGTGGTCGGCAAGCCATTAGGGGAATTTTGAGGTCTAAAATGGGCCTCATAAGAAAAATGTACAACAAAAATAAACTTTATACCAACCAATAGGATTCAAGATGATGATGTCATCCATAATGGATGATTCACCATTTTTGGAGTAAAAAAGTAAAAATATTAAAAAATAATAAAATAATAAAAACTACTTTTTCAACTCGTATTTTAAACTTATCTCCCAAAATTTTTACTCAAATTTCGAGCGGGAGTACTCGTTGGATGCGGAATTTAATTCCTCATCCAAGGAGTACCCATGTTGCATACTTTCGATGAACTCTTCTACACGAAAAATGAAAAATACATAAAAAACGTGATTGTAATCACATTTTTTTATGTATTTCTCATTTTTCGTGTAGTAGGACCCATCGAAAGTATGCAACATGGGTACTCCTTGGATGGGGAATTAAATTCCGCATCCAACGAGTACTCCCGCTCGAAATTTGAGTAAAAACTTTGGGAGATAAGTTGAAAATATGAATTGAAAAAGTAGTTTTTTCATTTTTCCCTCTAAAATTTGATGATGTCATCAAGTCTTATTAGATTTTTTCCACTATTATTTTATAATCCAAAGTCTCTCTTTTTATTTTTGAATTTCTGCTCAATCTTGGCAGCATACCGGTATGCTTCACCAAGTGAGGAGATGTCAAGGAACTCCATTTCCTCCTGAATGTATCTGTGCAGACAACTGTGGTACTTCAACACCAAATGTTTCTCTGAATATTTGATACCCAACTTTGTGCGCAGGGTATGGAATAAATTTGTCAGCTCATGCACATCTTGATCCCTTTGTTGTCACAACGTAGTCCATTGTATGTAATTTTCCTCATAGCTCCCCACGAGATAATATTGTTCCTTGATGGTTTCTCGGAAATAATCCCAAGTGGGTGCCACCGATAACAGAGAGAGTTTCCTCTCGTCCTTTTTCTCACAGTAGGTTTCCCACCAGTCCTTGACATGGGGGGAGACTTTGAGGAGTGAAAATGTCATCTTTTCACGGTTGGAAAAGTCATGAACCAAGAAATATCCTTCTAATAGATTCAACCATCTATTTAGGACGTCTTCATCTATTTGGCCCTCAAATATGGGAATTCCAAAGTTTGCTTGTACCTTAAAAGGAGTGGGGCCTCCAGAGTGGTTGTTGGATGTAGATGCACTGCAGGTGGGCAATTGTTGAAGGATTTGGGAAAAGTTATCCATCATTGCATTCCTTTATTTCTTGAGGGCCTCCTCGAGTAATATTTTGATACGATCTCCTACTCCATCTTATTTATTTTCTTCTCCCATGGGCAGTCGTCTGGGATTGCAAGGTTGATCTTGTAAAGGTTCCACCAGACTGAGCCCTAACTCCTTATACCCCGACCTTGTTGGGGACATGCAATGAAGGACCGAGAAATATTAGACTACTCTGATATCACTAATACGAACTTATGCATGAATGCAATAAAATATAGAAATACACATAAACGTAGAGATTCAATAGAAATAAAACTTAATTTCATTAATATCAAATAATTGAAATATGCTTACAGACAGAATCGAAAGAAACTAGCTAGGGCGCTGGTAGATTATCTCTGAGAAGAGATGTGGCGGCTAGAGGCCTCTAAACTGTGTTACAATGAGGCTCAAGGGAATTTTTATTATTGAACAACATAGGAAAACCCCAAACAACCAAAAGCATAACCCCGAGAGATGAAACACCAAGAGTTTGTGCGCTTTGTTGGGGTTTGTTGGGTAGCCAACTTCTCGGGGTCATAACAAGGTCATATTATCTCAATTTGGCACGTACGATATATCATCAGAAATATCTCTCTGAGTACTACATGTTTTGATGCAGACCCTTGCCTATGGCTATGGGCCTGCTGCAGGCCTAAAAAAAAATGCCATTTAGGGTTAAAAAATGCTTCGGAAGTCTAGGACCCGAAAAAATACTAAAAATATTAAATGTTGCTATAAAAAAGGGAACTAATGAAACTAACTGGAGGTCTAGGTGGAATAGGTGGGTGTCCACCATTATCCACCTGGATCAATACCCCAATATCTGAGCAAAGGTCAGTGGTTCACCTTCCCCTATGGAGTACACTATATGAAAAAAAGGTGAGTGGTTCACCTTCCCTTATGGAAACTCCATCATGCACCCTATGATTGTAGTCTGATACTCTTAGGAAGTACCTCTTATTTGGCCAATGATTTGGGATAAGTGGTTAGGGTTAATTAGTACTACGATAGACGTTTTAGGTACTATTGTATTCCCTATGACTAGGATGCATGATGTTCAATAGATTGATCAATAAGGATCAAGCCTGGTAGGGGTTCTATCCCTAGACATGAAGATTTGGCTCTGTCATTTTGGAAGAAGAGATAGAGTCTTGTGACCCACCCTATTTAAATCCTTTCTTATTGGACTATAATATCAATCTTCAACAGAGATGAGATAATTTGTAGAGATGGCACATGATGGACACGATATCACAACCATGGATGAAGGTTGACATATTCCTCCCTAGTTGAGGAGTGTTAAAGAGTACAACTAGGGGCTATTTCCCTTTTGTAGAAGCCTTATATATATATATATATATATATATATATATATATATATATATATATATATATATATAATAACAAGAAACATAAATAATTAAAAATTAACTAATAATTAGTGTTGAAGTGTCATGTTTCCAAGGACATGAAAATTCATTGAAAATAGATCATACTCATGTAAATAACATATTTACCATTTGTTATTACCCAACATAATTTAAGCAATTATTTGCGTAAAAGATGGGATCAAGAAAAATATGTAAATTAATATATTTACTAGGAGTTACTTCCCACCAATTTACAAAGATACTTGTCTCTTGGGTATCTTGAGTAAAAAATTCACTTCAAACTTTTAATTTTACGCAATTCACTTATCATCTCATATCATCTTGTACTTATTGTTGATGTTCTATCTATAATTACCATCAATGCTGATCTAAAGTGAATGTTACTGAAGTATTAATGTGATTTCTATTGGAATATGAAGTAAATTTGTTATCGGGTTAATAATACATTGAAGTAATTGTTGCAAGTGTAGAACATACCATACAATTTAACACTCCAAATTTTTGGCCTCCTTTTCTTCTTCTAAAATTCAATGGATCAAAGATAGACAAGATCAATTTGATGTGTAAAAATGAGGAGATGATGTATTATATTTATATACTTGAAGAGGGGGTCAAATGGGTACCTCTTGGGGGCCCATTCTACCTAAAAAAAATTTAGGCTGACTTGTAGATTTTTTTTGGGAGCGAAAATATAAATATGAATATAAATTTCATCCTTTATTTTTATCCATCAATTTTCTAGTGAAAATTCTGACCAAATCCACCAATATCCAACACTAAATGCTATCAAGGCACTGGTATAGGTCTCTCAAATGACAATGAAAGTGCTCTAGTGAGTGTAATATGTCTTCTTGATGCTCAAATAAGTCCATTAGGATTATGTCGAGGAGGAACTTTAGATTCCAATATAAATATTGAATTGACCACAAATGTGAACCACATCTAACACCCAATCTTCTAGTGTAGCTAATTTTCTTTCTTTCTTTCTTTCTTTCTGAAAGCCATTGATTTTGAGAGGCTCCTTCATGTTCCAGCCTAGTGAGTTCCTCCTAGATGGGGCTCAAGATGAGATCCTAGAACTGAGCATCTAATTCCTCTAAGTGATGGTGGGCATGGGTGTGCCCTTAAGAGACCTACTCTTGGTATTAAGCTTCCTTGTAACAGACATGAGCACAATGATGTGGTATTGTGGGAGGTGTAACAAGGATTTTATAGTAGGTTGTTAGGGCAGAAGGGAGCGAGAAAGAGACACAAGGAGAAAGTCCACTTGTATAAGGGAAAGGGAAAAGTGACCAGGAGATGGAGAAAGATGAAAATTTGAAAAGGAAATAGAGGTCAATGACCCATGGAAAAGTTATGCAAGCTTGGGATAGAGAGGAGAGAAACACACAAAGCCCATTGGAGGAACCAGTAGTGGGAATAAGGGATGATCCAGGTGGATATTGGTGGCCACCCACCTATTCCACTTGGACCCCCACCATTGTTTCTTTCAACTTGTTCAGTTTCCTTAATTGTAGCACAATTTACTATTTTTGACAGTTTTTTGGGTCCTGAACTTCTGGAGCCATTTTGAGACCATAAACGTTGATTTTTGGGAAAACCGGGTCCAACATGGGTCTTCGACTAATTTTGGCCACTCGAAAATTGTAGTCCTTTGATACATATTTATAATGAGGTATTGTGCCCTTCAAACATAGATCATATGCCAAAGTTACATCCCCGAGAAGTTGATGTACCAATTTACCCAAACAGGGCCCATAGTTTTGGTGCTTCATCTCCTAGGGTTAGGTTTTTGGATGTTTATGGTTTTCCATTGTTTCTCAATAATAAATAGGCCTACGATCCTCATTTTAACACAGTTCAAAAGCATGCAACCTCCACATCTCTTCTCAGATATAAACTATCATCGCCCAAGCTAGTTTGTTTCCATTCTGTATGTAAGCATATTTCACTCACATATATTACTGAAATGAAGTTATATTTATGATGCATCTCTGTGTCCATGTTTATATTTTTATTATGTTGTGTTCCTGCATAAATTTGCATCAAGGCAACCCCTAGAGAAGACCTAGAGTGAGAGCACTAGGGCTCGAGAGAAAGCTAGGAAGCATGAAGAAGATTGCCAGAAAGGGAAGATGGTAAGGAGGATACTTGTTACAATGTTAAATTCAAAAATAGAAGCCAGAAGAGGAAAGGAATTCAAACTAGAAGGAGTGGAGGAGGCTCCCTCTAAGGTTTCCAGCGCTTAGAAATATTGTCGTTCAACATGCATGAGGAGTCAAAGGTTGAGGAAATAGTCCTATGAGGAGATGGAAACAACTAAGATAGTCTACGACTCTAGGATACCAATGAGAAGTTTTCATTGTAGCTTTAGTTACGTAAGGGGGTCCTATGAATTTTATCGCAACTAAGAATATATTAGGAAAAATATATGGGGACTTGGCCAAGGCTTGAGGAGGTGAGTTGGCTAGTGCCCCCAATTCGTATTAGTAGGAGTCGAAGGAGAGATTGCATATAAGTATAATTGGAATCCAAGAGCACCAAAGAATAATTGCACCATGAAAAAGAGTTTCAAGAGCTTCACTAGTGCAAGAATGGTCTCCACATGAGTAGGGGCATAACAAGTAGCCTAGCGGGATGAATGTATTCAATATGGTTATGGTGTATAGGCATGATATTAGGTGGAGTGCAATCGACTTGCATGATGCAAATTCTGGAGAGTAGAGGAATCACAAAAACACTTTATGGGGGTGTGTTGCCACATCCCTTAGCCGCATGTCCAGGTGGGAGAGTGGAACCCCCTCCCTCGCCCCCCTCACCCCTTTCATTAAAAGAACCCTATCTGAGAGCATTTTATTATGATAATATTATTATCAGCACATATCCATCTTCACTTTGGATTTATCATGTGTCCATAAGGATGTGCAAACCTTTCATCGAGTAGTACACCTTAAAATGAGGTTTGATAACTCTAGGCCCAAAATAGATCAAAAGTTAATATGGATCTACACTAGTATATTATGATAATAGTATTTTTAACATATAAATGATCACCAAATTCATAGTGAAACATAGTTTTGGAAATTTTTTGAAACTTTTAGGGTCTTAAGAATTTGGAGGGTAGAAAATGAAATGCACTCTCTTAAAATTACCTAATTATATCCACTTTTGATTACAAGTGTGAGAAGAATGTATCCTATTAGTAAATACACAAGATCAGTAGAGAACAAACTTAGATAAATGGTCATCTAGACAAAAGGAGAAAAAGGTAACTTAACCCTAAAATTTTAAGAACTTTAAAATATTATATTAATTGAATACCTACAACAAAATGTTGGATTCATTAAGCTCTATCGCGATAACTATTGGTCATGTTATAGTTCCTCTTGGCTCCACACGCACTTAGAAAATTTGTTAAAACTTGTGATTAAGGCCTATATTCATTCATTCAAATATGGGTTTTAAGACGATCCTCTAAGAACGCATGGACCACTTTCTCAACTAGTTCTCTTTTTGGAGATTTCCCTTTGCCTAGATCTTGTTAGGAAATCCCTTGATAAAAAATATTATGGAATTTTATTCCATTTTTTCTTCATATCTTCACTTTATATATTTAATTTATTTTTTTAGAGCACCATTCTACTTAAACCTTTTTTAGGAAAGAACACTCGACAACCTCATCAGTATGGTTTGTCCCAAATTTTTTTCCCCAGTTCTTTATCTTTAAGATCCAATTTCCTCTATCCCATATTTTTCTTAGCTATATACTTTATAAATATATTTTCCTTGATATTCTTCTATTTTAGTATCTATATATTTGGGTATTCTATTCTAGTATCTATATCTTTGGGCTCTAAATCACACTAAATAATTGAATTTTTAGTAGCATCCATGAGTTTGGAGGTGGATTTCCCACTTAGAACCTTTGACATTTTGGGTTACTCTTTTGGTTCAAATTTTTACTTCAACAATATTTTTGGGCTTCAGTTGTCCATCTACCACCCTTATACCATTTTTTAGTAGCAATTATACATTCAACCTCAAATGATAAGGTTGAATGATACATAAATGAAATAGATACATCATGTTTACATAATTATAGGTAATGATCATAATATTATTATTGGTAATGATTAGTAATGAGATAATGATATGTACACTTTTCTAAAGGAGTTCTATAAATAATCTTTACATAATTCTAGAGATTATAATAAGAATTCTAGATTGAAAAGTAATGTGAATGATATTTGTGGAGATGTAGTTGTAGTTATTCCCAAAGATATGAAGCTAAAAATTAATGAAAAAAAAAGTTACTTATGAATTGTTATACATTAAAAAATAATTTCTAACCTCAACATCAACATTGTGAGTTTTTTTATGTTGAACATTAACATTATAAGTTTTCTAATATTCAACAAAAACATTGTTAGTTTTCTAATTTTCATAGTTCTCCATTCTAATTATTAATCATTAACATTATAATTTTATAATAATTAAATAAAAATTCAAGTGAAAACATTCACACATACTCATGCCATATCCATTTATCAATATAATTTTTTCATGAACAATGTGAATGGAATATCCTATAAATTATTTTTATAGAGTTTCCATATGTGTGAAATAAATATAATTTTCGTTATGCATTAATTTATTTAAAATTCATATAAATTCATATTAAAAAAAAACAAAAAAAACATTGGATACCTTTGCTGACAAGTTGAATTTGTCACAACAACTTACTGTGTTGGCTTTGGGTTCAATACATGCCTTCTCTGGACCTACGCATGCCAACATTAGATATCACATACACTCTCCATTAAATCCATGAACTACAGGATATCACATTAACTTGAAAGATGAAATGAAAAATGAGGTAGATAGGATCGACGTTTCTTGGAGGAGGTGGGGATCTATAGAGACTAGTGCATATAATATGTTCAAATCTATGCATCATTGATGAAACTGCATCTGGATGCCTTCTAGTCAATTTGACTTCTCTACCTTAACAATTAGCACCATTTGTATGATGTCGACGCTATTTTGATGTTGGAAATCCGTATAAGCTTCAATTTTAACTCATTATTAAATTACATTTTCTTCTCTTTGTTTTTAATGCATTTTCCATTATTTGTAGTAGATTTCAAATGCCCTTTTATGTTTTCCCCCCTTCCTAAGATCTCTTTCTGCTTAACATAAGTAATCAACAATTTCTCCTAGTGCTTATCATGTCACTTTCTTAATATATGTTAATAGACCTGAAACCTATAACTTGATGATGTTGATAATATAATTACTAATTACTAAATATTTAATAAAAATTGTAAGGTTTTATTAATTTAATAAATTTGAAAACAAAGAAATATATTTAAACAGATTGAAATAAAAATTATAACTTTAATTTGAATATAAAACTATTACATTCATTATAAAATGATAATCTTTTTTATCAAATTAAAAGTGGTATTTTGAAAACACTAATATACTATATAATTAAGGGGAAGAAATATTAATTATAAAAAGTAACATAATATTTGAATAGGAAAGCTTCAAATTTATTTAGAGTTGGCGTGATAAAAAAAAATAGACATGTGAATATCATCTACAATATTACAATGGATGTGATCAAACCATAAATGCAATAATAGGCATGAGAACTAATAGAATTAGGTTTAGTAGTGCTATCTATAAACAATTTCAAATAATTATTTCTAGAAGAAAATTATGGTCAAAATGGGACTAAGTGTCGAATAATGTTCTTATGTCATGTGATTTGGTGAAAATTCCTCAAATTATAGAATAAATGCTATGGTGTTACAAAGATATTAATGTCTTATTAAACTTTGAAATGAGTGAGTCTAATTAATCCTAGTAAACACATTGTAATAATGAATTACCAACTCTAGGCCTGAACAACATTGGTCAAAAACATTGATACTATCTTGTATGTAATGAAGGTAAATTGGGCTCTGATTGTAAATGATTATGTGATAGTAAGAAACTAGACTTGGGAGATAGGAATATACTAGTAGATCTTGTTAGGAATATGGAAGTTTCAGAAATTGTAGGGTTGAAAAACTCAATATTTCTCATCTTCATTAGGTTATTGCATTTGAGTGTTCCAAATGCTAGAAAAATGATCTCATTCATATCTAATATTAACTCCAAGTCGCTAGCCCCTCTTCCTTAAATTGAAAGTACTCTCAATGTGTAATATAAATGTTCTCTATTTATTTCCTCTTTTTTCTCCACAACTTGTAAAATATATCTTTGACCTTGATATGCACCAACATAAGTGAAAAAAGTGGGTAAGTTGTGAATATTTGGAGGTTGTAACTTCTATATTTGAGCAAAAAATTGAGCTAGATCAATATAGCTATGGGAAATATAACTTCATACGAAAATTCAATTCTTGGAAAATACTTTTGGGTTATTTCAAGAATTAGTAGAAGAGAGTATTTGTACTTGACAAAAGATTATGAATATGTATGACCACATGTATAAATAAACATAACAAACAACCCTTGGTGATTGTATATTAGTATTTTTTAATACACTAGGCATGGAGATGTGGAAGGAGAATTGATTGGAAAGAGCATGCCTTCATGAGGTGCTTATCAACCAACAAATTGATTGTTGGAGTGTGGATGGATAAATATAACTTGGAGGCAGACTTATTGATCAAACTGGTGAAAGGAAAATTGGATAAGCAACTTGGTTTCTCAACCAAGGTATTCATATGATGCATTTAACCATGTTTAGCATGTGCAAATTGAATTTGCAGAGAAAAGTTGTAAGTGATCGTGGGTTTAAGTGCACTACCTCCAAAGAAAGAGGGAATTAAATAAGATAACAATTCTCAACATAAGTATGGGATAAAATAGCTAGATATGGATGAGATTCCCATGTATAAATAGATTATCTTGACTACTTTGAGTTGAGGGAGGAAATCCTAAGTGAAGGGCATAATGAGACATATGTTGAATGAGTATGTTCGAATAAGGTCTTTGTAACAATGATAAAATAATATGAATGAAGATGGAGAGTGTTAGAGTGTGTTTCCATATTGATTACTAATAAATATGTAGCCATTTTGGACATATAAAAGGATGGTATAGCTCCTAATTACCAATATAAATCTTTCGTGATTGCTACTACTATTAGAATAAACGAAACTCATAACAACTTAGCTAAAAAAAAAAATTAGTGTTAGGTATAGGTAAAAAAAATTGGGTAAAATTTTAATAATCATATTCATATCTTTATCGAGTATAATTTTTTCATTTGAACATTTAAATAAATAGGATATGGATGCTGACCAAATTAGAATGTAGAAATGTAAAGAGTCATGTGTTTGTGAAGAACTGAAAATTTGATATAATTATTTTCTCAACCTCCATTTTCATGGTCATTTATATAGTGATGGAGTTACTACCCTACCCTTATTCTATGAAGTGTGGGTTAAATTTTAAACTAAAAGAACAAAATTCCGATAAATATGGGTGAGTGAAAAATCAAAATATATTAAAGATGAATTCCACAAGGTGAAATAAATACGACATTGGTATTCCCATAAATTATGTTGCAATATATCCCCATAATTTCCATTACCAAAAAAATAGGGTGAAGGGGACTATGTAGGTCGAATTTTGCAAGAATTTTTTTTTTTTTCAACACTCCCTTATCAAATTTCCATGGTTTAATGGTTTTATAAATATCTATTTTTAAATAAATAAAAGTTGCACAACCAAAATAACAAATCCCATAAATTCTCCCATGGGTGAAATTTGGCCCTTAAAATTTTCTATGGCACACAATAATCCTTCTATAGAAACTGCTAATGTAGGCTAGGGAATGTGCTATCAATATGAAAATATACTATCCTTATTTACCCAAACTTTGTGAGTGAGGCCACCCAATATGAAATCCAAAATATTGGATCCATATTTAATTGATTCCAAATGAACTAACACTAACAACTAATACCATTCTAATAGACATTTACTTGTAGACTCTAAAATGTTTTACTTATCAATTTAGCCTTTATGATGTTTGGTTGAAGGAGAGAGTACATGCCTAGCTAGCTTTTGTTGTCAAAATAAAAGTAACAATTTTTAGCTTTGTTTGTGATGAGAAATATAAAAAAAATGTGATATTTTTGGCTCTCCTATTAGTGAACACAACAATATTACGATGATGAATGTGAAAATTGATGTGGAAACTATGCATTGAAATTGCACAGTTTTTTTTATGCTATGAGTATCATACTTTTAGCCTTGACTTATTTTATGCTTATATGAAATTTATCCTCATACAATATCATGTTACCATTTCTATATAATCATTTAACATCGTCAAAGTGTCATATTTACTTCATAGCATCACAAGAAAAATAACTAGTATTATTATATTTATTATGAGTCTAAGAAATGATAAGGGGAAATTTATAGTGTGTGTATATGTTGGAAGGTTAATGGAATTAGGGTTAAAGATAATGTACCTATTAGGAATGTCTAAGCAAAAAATGGTTGATGTGCGAAAGAGAGAGGCCATTTCTTCGATATATGGGGATGAACGTGGATTGTTATATACACAATGTTTAAATATTACAATAAAATAAAATGGATGAACGTGGATTATTATATACACAATGTTTAAATATTACAATAAAATAAAATTTTCACCATTGACACCAAATATGAGCATGGAACACAAATCCAAGATATATACGAGAGACTGTTTACACAGTAACTTCTTAAAGAATAGGACAACCCCGTCTAAATACCCCAATACATTTATTCATCCATATCACATGTTCTTCAATAATGATTACACAATATCTAAATATACCTATTCATACTTTGCACATGTGGTCCCTTTACTAGGTTGATCACTATTACATATATAAATTTACCCATATATATATATATATATGCACCCCTTGAAGTCCTATTAGCATACAACCTCTTGAGTGAGTGATTTATCTCATTAATATTTACATCAATTACTCTGGGTTCTTAGAAGGTGAAATCACTAAGTAAGAAGGATTATTTCCACTTGAGGTGATTTATGGATACCTCATCCTTCCCATCACTTAGCTAGGGAGTTTTAAGCTCCATAATTGTCTTGGTATGTCTCTTTAGCTTGGCAAGTGAGAAATGTGCCTCATATTTTCCATTTTCATGTAGATTCAATTGTTTACTACCTTTGTTCATCCATGTAGGAATAATTCTTTCCAAGTCAAGATATGATTATATGGTGATACATATGGGGTTAAATGTATATATAGCAATAGGATGGCCTGGTAGAATGCCTACATGGACAATAAATGTGAAAATGAGTATGTGTGTAATTATTGTCATTATTATAAAAATGAACTCATGATTTGGATATATGGGTGCATTTAGGTTATTTAGGAATAGTTCTCCTAATGCATGACTAATTATTGTGTAGCTCCTCATTAATACCACTTTATGAGCTATAACACATGCTCATATCTAGTGAACATTCTATTGATGTTGGTTTATCATTATAGTCTAAGTATTGGGTGGGTTCATTACAAGAATAGTGTGTTTAAATACAATGGATTTATAGTTTCCCTTTACTTCATATGTAGAAAGTTTTGGAGCTATGGAGGAGGATGCCATCTCTTTTATCTTAGACCATCTATGGAGATTGAGCACCAAATATAGGGTTAAATTCATTTATTATAATCAACTAGAGCATGACATCTTATCGCCAAGGATTTCAATTTTTTTAACAGAAGTATTGCCAAACATTTTACAATTGACATATTAAGGACTAGTAAGATTCACCAAGATTTCTACACTTAAAAATAAATTCCATCTTTAGGATTTTGAATTTTTTTACAAAAGTATTGCCAAACATCTTACAATTGACATATTAAAGACTAGTAAGATTCACCAAGATTTCTACACTTCAAAATAAATTCCATGCTTAAAATTTTCTCAACTTACACCTATTTACTACCATAAATTCTTGTGAACAAATACCCTTTTTATAATGGTTATTTTTAATCACATTTTCAATAATGTTCAAACATTTTATTTCCAAAATTATAATATTCTTCTAAAATGAATTTATAGAAAGATGTACAATGCCAATTCAAAAATAATAAACACTTATTTCAAACATTTCTCACATAGTTGGTAAACTTCATTTATAATCTCATAGACATTTAATCAAATATTAGATTTATCATATATTAAAAACTTTTTTCTATTTAGCAACTAATTATATTTAATTTTATAAAACAAGAGAAAAATATTTTTTTAGATGCTATAATTGGAATCTAACTCTCTATACTAGTAATCATACCTCATTATGGAAGACATGGCCATGTGTAATCAATGTAAATAATTTCTCATTCTTTTATAAGTGTGGAAAAATTTTAATTAAGTTTTTACACATTGTGTAATTTTTTTAAAGAACAAATTTAACTAAATTATTTAAAATATAAAAATTTAATTAATATTTCAGAAAAAATTTAACAAAATAATTTTTATATATTACCATTATTTTTATTAAAAATATTTATTAAATATAATAATTTTATAATTCATTTTCTAAATCAAAATCAATATTTTACTATGGGTTAACAAATCAATACCCGACATTGTTCGATGCAGTAGATATGATATGATTCCAAACTCAATAGATACGAATCACATTCTCTAAACCTTTCCTTGAAATTAAAATATTATATCATAATTTCATAGTGAAACCACAAAAATGGGAAACCAATTCTAGTGATCACCAAAATTAGAAATGGAACATCTCTTTCCTACATCAAACATGCAGTACTGTACTATGTAAGTGCCCACCTCCAACAATTGTTAACTATGCAGCCATGTTTAGACAAAGTTCACCGTGATCTCATCGTTCCTCATCTTTTGTCTTCCATCCAACACATGATCCACTGACTTACTTTTTTGAATGATGGCCTATTGTACTCCATACAACATTCTCTGGCAACCACATCTCTCATAGTGGACGACCATATCAACAAGGCTGCACTGCAGAGGAATACTTGTCGAATACATATGTAGAAAATAAAAATATTAGTAACAACTGTACATGCGTTATCACCATAACAATTAATCAAATAAGTTGATTAATAACCTACAGTGAATTCGAAATATCGAGGGGATGTTCTCCTCTCATTATGAGTAGCTTATTTATTGTTTCATATTAATAATAATTTGCAAAAAAACATTTTATTTAGTGATTATAGTAATGAGTAGCTTATTTATTGTTTCATATTAATAATAATGTGCAAAAACATTTTATTTAGTGGTTATAGAAATTAGAAATAAAATTTTGAAATATGGTTTTTGTGATCTATAATTTGTATATCTTTCCTAATGAACTATCTTATTAACAAAGCTGCAGTTGAATACTTGTAAAATACATATGTAGAAAGAAAAAATATTAATAACAATTATACTTGCGTTGCAATCATAAAAAAAATGGGCAATGAATTTTTATTTATGAGTAGCTTGCTTATTATTGATCATATCAACAACAATATGCAAAACATTTTATTCAGTGTCCACAGAAAATAGAATCAAGTTTTTCAAATTTGGTTTTTGTGATCCATAAATTATATAAAGATATTTTTCAGTAATAATTACATACAAATTTTGTTAAATTTATATAAAAAATATTTCTATAAAAATTAAGTTATTATTATCATACTCTAGCTCCCATAAACTCAACTGCAAATTAAATTATCATTATAATAAATATGAATTAAACATGAATTAAGTGAAAGGAGACTGAAGAAGAAAAAGTTATACTTACTTACACTAAGATCTCCTATCCTTTCAAAGTAAACATATGTTAATTTTAAGTTGCATAGCAGCTAATCTTTCAAAGTAAAGATATGTTGATTTTAAGTTGCATAGCAGCTAATCCCTGCTGTACAGTGAATTTATAAGTAGGTATAAAAAGCCTCATGTGATCACTGGCATGTTCTCAATCTGCTTTTGATCACGGGTATGTACTCTCTTTTAATAGCAAAACACATGTAGCGGAATACAATGAAATGTAACCTTCGCACCTATAATCGAACATGTCGTTATGGAGGAGTTATTGCTAGATTTTTAGAACGTACCTTTAAATATCGAAAGGTGACAACAATGTATTGAGTGCTAACCTTTAACAGTTGTTTTTGCTTCCTCAAAACTGTTCACGAATTGGACGGATTTTGTCATTTTCATAATCTGCCATTCTCTCTCCCCATAAAATAGGGAAAAATAATTATACGCTTATTTTCTTATAGCATCCCAACTGTTGCCAGCGGCAGACAATATTTTTACTCTGCAAAATCTGCTTTGGTTAATATTGTGGGCCTGGTAGGATATGCCCTCTTATTTAGCCCGGAATTAACATAAATTAATGTTATATATATTTAATTTAATTAATTCTATTGTCTTTGAATGTAGTTAATTAATCCTATTCTGGATAAGACAATATACTATGCATTAGATGTATTAATGTTTTTGGAATTATTATTTTTTTTCTTTTCTTTTTTTCAATGCTCAAGTGTTCTAAGAAGTGTAAAAAACATGAGCATTAAAAGTGAATTGGTATAATTTTTGAAAGTAAGGATAAGAACATTGTTTCTTTAAGTTTATGGTAGGGATTTTATCTTCGAAGTGTTGATTTTTTAAATTATTTATTTTGATTTTGAAATAGATTGAATAGAATATTGTATGCTTATTTGCAAGGCATAGGCATTCCTTAATGTCATTTAGACTTTATGAGGTATTTTTTTGGTTCAACTTGAAATAATTTCAAATATCATAAGGATTTCATGGGTGGGTCTTTCGAAAGAATTATTATTTTCTTTTGCTATGCACTAATTAATGCTAAATCATTTTTAGTAAATGTGGTTAAAGAAACTTCAAGATCAAAACATGCAAAGATGCAAACTTATATAGAAGTGCTTATAAATGGTCAAGTTTTCCTGATTATATATATATATATATATATATATATATATATATATATATAAGCAATTTCCATAGTCATATAGAAATAAGAATGCAAAAAGGCGCTCCAGTTTACTTTCAACTATTTTAAAGATAGATTGTTGCTCAATGTAAATACTATCATAGCCACGATTCCAACTCAAAAAAGAGATACTTAACTCATTATCATCTCAAAACCCTCATAGAAACAATACATAATGTTCATGACATATATGGGGTTACAATGTTTAAAAAAGAGAGAGTAGATTATGCACAAGTAATCATAAAGCCTTATTGGTGATTTCATGTCTACAAACAAGTAATCATAAAGGCCTATTGGTGATTTCATATATACAAGGTAAAACCAAGTCACTGCATATAACACCTTCAATAAAAGGAAGTGTACATCATTAGGACTTCAAATGCATCTTCTTTGAAATATAGTAAAAACTAATAATTACAAAAAAACAAATAATGATCTAGTATTATAAGTTTGAATTGTTACAAAATAACAAGAGACCAAGAATGTAGTAGAACCTGTTATATGGAAAATTCATAAGCAGATGGTGTGGGTCTTGCAAGTGCCCAATAAGTAGAGAATTACGGTTCAACCCTTAACTTTACCAGCTCAAAATCACAATTCTACAGGAAGAATGTATTCAACGACAAATATTTTTTCCTATTTTGCAAAGAAGGTAAGAAATTAGCTATCACCGTACAAGTAAGAGAAGTCGTCATACTTATCTATCAAAATTCTTAGAGCAACATGAAAACTCTAATATATGGCAGATTTTATTTGCTATGGACATATCAAACTACAAATAATAACAAATAAATTTATAATTATAATGACTTGAAAATATGTGTTGCCCCGCAGTCCTTGAAATATGGAGAAAAAATTGTTAGTTCTTTAACAACACCCTTTCCTGCTCTGCTCCTCCTTCGAGTTGCTATGTTCCTCTTGTGGGTTCCTGTAATGATTCATGAGCCCATGCCTTAACAATTAATTTGAAGTGCCCATAATCTTCATAATTAGACTCTTGTAGTTACACTCTTAGTTGCAACAGATACGAGGAGAAAATTTCATTCATTTTCGGGGAAACAACTGTCAATTTTTTTTGCAAAAGTTGGAAAAAAAAGGCAAGTTTAGAAAAATTTGAAAGTGAGTTCTAGATTTGTAGGGGAAAAGAGGTCAACAAAATTGTTCATACAAACAACAATTTAGTATTGGTTTTCATAGAATCTATTTTTTAATTCAAAGTGGACACATGGAAATTCAAAAGAAGATGACAAGATGTGACAGATGGAACACTCATGAGTCAAATGATGTAAGGGCATCGGGAAGTGAAGAACACATCTTACATGCAAGGGTGAAGAACGTGTCTTACCTACAAGAGGGGCCAAGAGGAGCCACATATGACACAATGCATCTCCCGATAATAATTACTAAAATAAAAAAATGCTATTAATTAATTTTTGTGTCTATTTCATTTAGTTAAATATTAATTTTCTGTAACATGTCCATTTTTACATGCATGAAACTGCATAATAATCATCTATATGCTAAAGTGCCCTGGTACTTCTAGCTCTCGCTAGCTAGTCCACAAGCTTACTTGTTAGTATTCACTAATAAGGTTTAGAAGGTAGGGAAAAGAATCTTAGAAAGATAGGAAGGGCCATTCAAATGTTATCCAACAAGTAGGGGATCTAAAAAATATTATCATATCCTATGAATAAATTCAGTCATCGTTGGGATTACTTACGACACCTATAGGAACTTGTAAACATGTCAGAATCACTTTTTCCTCCTCAATAATGCTAGAGTGTAAGAATGTGATGGATGCATAAGTAGGTAGGAAGATTCTGTTAGTGAAAGCTAGCATTGGAAGGTGAAGGGACATTGACAACACACCATAATGGTTATGGGGTTAGAAGACCCAAAGATCGAAGCTCTTTCTTCTATTGGTCATGCAATGCAGTAGTTCTCTTAGTTTCAACTTGACAGATTTCTTCAATAATGAGATATTATTCGCTAGAAATTTCGCTTTTTCGTGTGGCCCAGATATTGATTCTTAACCAACCTGTACTGAATGCTATTTTTAGACTGACCGAGTTTCCAGCCTCCAAATACTTTTCTTTACTTCTGATTCATTCGAACAAGTTAGCTAATCTAAGTGTAATCATAACCCTAATCAAGTAAGTTGGTTTCTACATAACATATGGCTTTCATTACTGATAGCTAGAGAAAGCACGGAAATGTTGATGCAGTCAATGTGGCACGAAGTTCTATAGGGATAAATGTTCATTTCCCCACCAAATTCTTTCATCTCATGCATAACTCACCTCATCATAGTTACAACAGATTGCTTTACTATAATAAATAATGGATGAAATTGTGCAAGGAAAACAACGACAAGATAGAAGTTAAGGAAAGATGGGAAGGGAAAAAAATTATATTAAATTAAGCCCATGTCCTCTAACTCTCAATTTACACTATACTATCACAACACTAATTGATATGGATGTGGAGCCACGTAAACAAACAAATTTGTTTTTATGTTAAAACACATGTTATGCATGCAAACACACATTACCAACAACTTTATGCGTTGTTGGCGAGTGATCAGGTCTCGCGGGAAAGACCCAGGTTCAGGATTTGTGGCCAACAAGGGAATCCACTGTAGTCTAGGATCACGCCGGCATTATCACCCTACTCCAGAGAGCAGAGAGTCTCACTCGAGGCGTGTCGCGACCACATGCAGAAGGGGAATAGACCAATGGCAAGGAATGGATCCGCAACTCATTCTTATCAGTGTTTATATCGCATAAATAGAATCACATACGCAACAACATTCAGAGAGCATACAGATATTAAGCAAATAAAATTTTAAAGCATCTCAACCAACACACATGCATGTCAATCACACCAATAGATAGCAACCTGCAATTATAGTAAGCTCTTGGCCAAGTCCACAGTTACATAGCTTTGCAATGGGCTTACAGATCTGATACATATGCCTTGCGGAATAGAAATGTACATCAATAGAACCCTAGGAACTACAAAGACCTCATCCATAATCTGGGTTCCTGCTGCAGCATGCGTTTTCTCTCCTTCAGTCGCTCTCTCTTTTCTCCTCTCTCTTCTTTCTTCCGGGTGATGGCTATTTATTCACCCATTGTCGCGACTGTTAGTTCTTCTTATGTCCTTCTTCAGTTTCTTCTGGCTTTTTTCTGATCATCTATGTGTTCCTCTTGTGTTCTTCTGCTGTATCTTCTCCTTATATGTACTTATGCATCTAGTTTCCTCCGTTATGTGCTAGTTCCTTTGCAACCTTGGTAGCTCCGTTGTTTGGTGTCGTTGCGACTTGGTTGCGGCTACCATGTGCCCTCGTTCCGCAACCCCAAAATATGGCCGTTATTTCCAATTCAAAACGTTCAAAACAAGGTTTTTCAAAACAAGGGCCCCAATAGGCCCCGACCTCAGTTCCTTGACTCGTCCCCGAGTCAATCACAAATCACGGTTTCTACCTCCATTTCCCTGCTTGACCCTGTGCCCTGTTCGCCCTGTGTGCCTTCATCCTGTGCTCATTCCTGCTGTGCGCCTTCAGCTTGTTCCTGTCCTTGCTATGCGTCTTCAGACGGTTGTTCAAACAAGGGCCCCAACTACGGGACCCTGCGGAACGTTGTAGCTCGAAGCTCAGTAAAATCCGACACAGCTTGCTGCCACCCCTGGATGAGCAAGTCGGTTTCCTCAACGAGCTTGGTGACAACAGCCTCCTCGATGGGCATTGGGACAGCTCCGAACATTGTGCTGATCTGGGTCTCGGTTGCCACTGCGAGCTGTTGTATGGTCCGGGCGCTAGATTTAAGGGGCGGCCGGAGCTCACGAATGACACGTTTGGCCTCCGCTGAGCTAGCCTCTATGTGTTGGAGCTGTGCCTCAAGTTCATCAGCCTGGGCGTATAATTGATCCAGCCTTGCGAGGTCCGTAGCCTCTTGAATTTCCCTTGAAACCTGCTGGAGTTGGGCTGAAATCGGCTGGGTCTTGACAGTGAGTGCCAGGAAGCATTCCTGAAGGCCCTTCAGGAGGTCACGAGCCTCTCGTGCCGTGGAATGAAGTGCTTCCTACATCTGAGCTGCCTAGCCATGCTTGGTAGCCACCGGGGCTGAATAGTCGACCTCAGGCTCGGGCGGCATGGGACGGGTCGCTAACGCCACACGAAGCTCGTGATTCTCCCGATATAAGTCCTGAATGGAAATGCAGAGGTGGATAGCTTGTTCAAAGAGGCTGGCCGCAGCGATTTCGAGAGGCATTAGGGGGTAATGAGGCTCTAGGGAGGGCCAAAACTCGGAGAACATTCGGGTGACATTGGTGATCATTACTTCCATCTGCTCCTATGTTGTTCGGAGTTGGTCGCGTTGTTCAGTAAGCGCGGCAATTTGGTGTTGCTGCTCGGCAGACTGCTGCTCGAGTCCCAAATGTAATCTTTCGGCCTACTGGGCCGCCCTTTGAATCAGTAAGTACAGCTGAGCTATATTGTCAGGCTGGAAGGTGGCGGTCCTAGAAGCGCTCTGTGCCAGCATTCGCTCCGGCAACGGTTTCCCACCGGCAACTGATCGAGTGACATGCTCAGGAGGTGAGAAGGGCGTGGCCTCTAGATGTGCTGAGTCAACCATATTCAGATCTGGCGGTTCTTTCTGATCAAGGTGGGCCGGTTGTGGAGGGAATGTAGCCTCAGGCGGAGCCTTAGCAGAATCAAACCCGGTGCGCAGCTGCTGTGTGAATATATCAGTGGAAGGGGGGTGGGGTTCAATTGCGGGGTCGATCGTTGGTTAGACTGTGGCAGCACCAGAGTCAACCTCAGCCCCGCGGTACCCACCCATGAGTCCCCGGATAATGGGGTCGGACATCGTAGCCGAGGAATTAGACGGGGTGGATGAAGTGGCAGGCGGATGAACAGTGGATGGAGTGATGGACAGTGTGGTGGAGGTGTGCGAAAAGCAAATATTGATGAACTCAGATGGGTCGATGAGGGGTTCTTCGTTAATCATCACCCCTGTGCTTGGGGCAAGTGGTGGATCATCAGCAATGAGGTCCACCACTAGATTTTCCTCAGTGGTGCGGGCCTCTTAGCTTGAGGGGCCTCAGGCGGATCCCTAAGCCTGCTCATCTCGCCCATCGGGGTCATGAGTCGATCAGTAGAGGTAAATAGGGTAGTGGGGATGGGGGAGGTGAGCGAAGTAGTACGGGGGTGCGAAGTGGAGCGAGTGAGCTGAAATTCAGAAAATAAAGGAAACGGAGCAACACTGCTAGAAATAACCTGAGCCACCGCATTGAGATTCCGTATCTGGGTATTGAAGTGGTGGACGAAGGGGATGAGTGGTTCGAGGATTTCTTGTGATGGCGCTGCCACCTCCATCTCGACAGGCTGTTGCACTGGTGCCATCCTGTCAAAATTGTATCTGGGGAGCCCGTCCCGCATGTGCTTCGTGACCCCCGGCCATGAACAGACTTCACGATGGAAGGTAGCATCGTCCAACTGAAATTTCAGTGGCGTCATTTGGAAGGTGTCCACCGGAACACAAGCGGGTCGTAGGTAAGTATGCTTGTGACTTACCCCGAACCACACTTGCTCGCTATATTCATCCAACAGGTTCCTGGGCACCCGTTGTTGGCATGCCACCACATCCGTCATTAGTTGGTACCAGGACCGAAACACATCTGCATTCACCAGTTTGGTACTGGGGTCATTTGAGACCTGCCACGGAGTGAATTTCTTTGCGAGGGGCTAGCCCTCGGGGATCTCTGCTGGGAACCGGATGTGTGGAGTGTGCCATTTCCACATGGAAAAAGCAATAATCAAATAGCCATAAATAAAAGTAGTTGCGCGCTTATAATTCTCCTCGCACACATCGAACAGCTCTTTTAACAAGAAGGAACACCAATTCAGTTTGGTGCCTTGGACACAATGCTTAGCAATAGAAATAGTATCAAGAGTGCATTCGCCCTTGGTGTAATGCCTCATTGTCTTGCTGGCCATGAGGTAACAGGCGAATCGAATCTCCGGCTTGTTAATGAGGTCGATCTTGGCTCCTTTCCCCCCCTGCGAGTGCCATATTTGGCATAGAGGTCTGTATCGCCCGACTTTCGTGCACGCTTGGAGGATTTCTGACAGGCTGTTGAGACATCTGCACCCGTCTGCGAAAGCCCTGTGAGGCGATGAATATCTTCGGTGTGAATGGGAATTTCCTGGGTCAACCACAAGGACCCATTCTGAATTCGGCTGAGGAGGAAGCGTGTACACTGCAGAACCGGTCCTGTGGTGCCAAAGACCGGAAGATTTCTCAAGTTCATCAGGGACGAGTGCTGAAGGCCCCTGAATTCTGGTAACAGGCAGCTGGCGGGGTTGCTGGCTGCAGTGCAGTAGTGCTCCATATATGCCTGCCGCTGGAGGGACAGAAATTCGGCAGAATTTGATAGGTTGGCATCAATCAAGGCTGCATTATCATATTTTCCCACAAGGGACTCAGTCTTGTGAATCCGAGTGTCAAGCTCTGGTTCAATGATGGCTGGGACGGCCTTCGGCATTTTGGCCCAGCGTTGATAGACCTGTAGAATCTGCCTTGGTCGCCTTTCCTGGTGCAGTGCGTTCTGAGAATTCAACGGCTCTGGTGCGGCTGCAATTGCTAATTCGAACGGGTCCGACATTCTCGTGCTTTTGGTGTCCATGCAAGTTATGTCAACACTTGGCACGAGTGGAGTCGATGAGAACCCCTAACAAGTTAATTCCTACTGACATTCTTTCTGCGATAATCGTGCGATCAATCGCATGCTAATGAGTGTTGTGACAGTTGCTGACGGTGGCATGGGGAAATGGGCGGACATGACGGATAAGGTTGCTACGGGTGATGGCCAAATGATGACGACGCGGTTACTGCCAATTATGGTAATTAATGATGCAGATCTAGGTGATCCTACGGACTGACACAAGTATGTGGGTGGACTGAGCTGGACTGACGTGGGGACTGGTACGGATCCTACAGGGATGACACGCTGGACAGGCGCCGCCCCAACCACAGTCGGGTGCGGTGCGGACCCCGCAACTGAGCGGTTATTGACACACTACCTATGAACAGAGAATACCTCCTACACTCATCCCGGTTGCGGGAGAGTTATTCAACTATGCTACGCTACGGGTGCTCTCGGGTGCGAGAGTTATTGATGAGAAATGAAAGGTACTTACTCCTGGTAGGGTTTCATGCGTGCGCCATTCACCCACCCAGGGAGAACTGTACCGTCCAGCTATGCCAACCGAACGGCTCCGGAGTCGCGAATCTCGATAACAAAGTAGGGTCCCAACGAGTGCATCTGGAGCTTTCCTGGGAACTTCTGGAACCTGCTGTCGTATAAAAGAACTTTGCCGCCAACCTGGAAGGTTTTGTTCTTAATGTGGCGGTCATGCCACGCTTTCTGTCATTCCTTCTGAATCTTCTGGTGGAATTCGGCCAGGAAGTGGGCCTCATCCAATTCATGTAATTCATGGAGGCGCTCCTGGAGGGAGGCCTCTTTCGAAAACTGCAGAGACATGGCGATCAACAGGCTTGGTACAATAAACTTGGCGGGGATCACAGCCTCCCAGCCGTACACGAGATGGAACGACGTTTGATTTGTCAAGCACTTCACCGTAGTCCTATAGGCCCATAATGTCGCTGATAGGTGCTCGTCCCAATCATCGCGCTGGGCATTGCAAATCTTAGTCAAGCCTTTCTCAAGAATCTTATTGAAGGCTTCCACTATACCATTATCCTGCGGGTGATACGGGCTACTCTTGTGATGTTGAACCATGAAGGTGTCCAGCAGTGTCTTGACCGTGTCATTAATGAAGTGCGTACCCTGATCACTGGTTAAACTTCGCGGGCAGCCAAACCGGAAAATGATGTGCTCAAAAATGAACCGGGTGGCGGTATCCGCCGTGCAGTTGCGTACCTCTACTGCCTCAGCCCACCTGGTGAGGTAATTCATGGCGGTAATGATGTACCGGACCTTGGAGTGTCTGGCGACCGAGGCTATGGGACCCACAAAATCGACAGCCCACTTATCGAACGGCCGCAACACATGCACTGGGTGTAACGGAAGCTCGTCCCAGTGAGAGGGCCTTCCCGTCCGCTGGCATACATCGCATCGCTTCACGTAGGCCTTACAATCAGTATGTACTGTCGGCCACCACAGGCCATCTTGGAGCACCTTCCTTGCGGTGGGTTTTGCACCCACATGCCCTCCCGCAACACTGCTATGACATTCCCACATTACTGCTTCCCGTTCATGGTCAAGGACGCATCTACGAAAATCCTCATCGAAGCCCAGTTTGTATAGCTTCCCCGCGATCAATTGGTATTCGGCGGCACGAATGACCAAATGCCGTTTCTAGAGCGGGGTGTAATCTTGAAGGCATTGCCTCGTGGTCAGATAGGCGGCAATGTCGGCCAAGTAATTTGGTACAGCTTCGACTCGGAAGAGGTTAGCGTCTGGCAGCTGATCATCGAGGGAGCCATCATTCTCCCCTGTCTCCAACCTAGATAGGTGATCGGGCCCAACATTCAACCTCCCGGGCTTGACGATTACTTCGAACATGAATTCTTGAAATAGCAGAAGCCAATGGCAAATCCGTCCTTCCAGGACAGGCTTATTGACCAGGTACTTTAGGGTAGAGTGGTCTGTGAAGAACTTGAACTTGCCCCCTAGAAGATAGTGGTGGAACTTCTGAAGAGAGTACACCATCGCCAGCGCCTCCCTCTCGGTCATGGTGTAATTATTCTCCGTAGTGGACAGTTTGCGGTTGGCGAAGTAGACCGGGTGGTCAACTGTTGTATCGCCAGGTTGTGCCAAGATAGCCCCAAGTGCAATACTGGAAGCATCGATATGCACATGGAACTGCTTATCCCAGTCTGGATGAACTAGAATAGGCGCCGATGCCAGCTTTTCCTTCAGGGTGTCCAGGGCTACCCGACACTCCTCCGTCCACTAAAAGACTGCGGACTTCCGCAGAATTTGTTCTAACGGAGCAGTGATCTTGGCATAGTTGCGGATAAACCTCCTGTAGTATCCCATGTGCCCGAGCAATGCCCGCAACTGTTTCACCGTCTCGGGGGCGTCCATGTGTACGATCACCGCAACCTTGGCGAGGTCGACGCAGACCCCTTGCTTGCATACCACATGTCCCTACAACGTGCCGAACGGAACGGAAAAAATACATTTCTTTAAGTTCAAGGAAATCTGCAGCTGGCAACACCGATCAAACATGACCCGCAGTGGGGTAGCGTGTTTCTTTAATAAACTGTAGATAGTCCAGTCGTCCATGTAGACTTCCAAAAACTTGTGAATGTACTCCCGGAAGGCGGTGATGACAATCCGGGAAAACACGGTCGGAGCGTTCTTCAAGCCAAACGGCATGACGTGGTATGCGAACGACCCCCATTCGGTAGTGAATGTTGTCTTTGACTTATCTTCTTCCGCAATACGCACCTGATGGTAGCCCAAAAAGCCATCAGTGAAAGAGTAGGCCTCGTTCCCCGCAACATGGTCCAATACTTCATGACTGAAAGGGGTGGGAAACGGATCATGAATGCAGGCATTGTTCAGACTACGATAATCGACACAAACGTGTATCTCCACCTTGTCCTTCTTATCCTGGATGACGATAGGGCTCACCCACTCTGCTTCCTCCATGGGAAAGATTAGACCCGCGACTAGCATCTTATCGATTTCCATCTTAACCTTCTCTTTAACCCGCGGGTTCAACCAGTAGGGTCGGTGCTTCACAGGCCTGGCACCCGGTTTCAGCACGATGCGCATTTCGCCAAGGTCGCCTTTGATGCCCTTCAGATCTGCTACCGATGAAGGGAACAAGTCCTCATATTCCTGGAGGAGGCTGAAAATCTCCTTGGTCGTCTCTTCGTCCCAGTAATCGCCCACTGTAGCCAACTTAGGCTTCTCCTCCGTATCGATGTTTAGCTTCTTTGTCTTCAGCGGTCGTAAATGGACCCCTTCGGTGGCCGACTCTTCGTTAACGTTCCGCTTGCCTTCCTTCTCTTCGAAATACAGGTGCCTCAGGTCCTCCAGACCATCGTCCTCCAGACCATCGTCCTCCAGATTGCCGTCAATCCTTTATCAAACCAACTCTCGCACGGCCTCAGGACAGGCAGGCAGCGTGCAGTTGTCGGTCTGCGGATCGTGGAAAAATAGTACCACCCTGATAGCATGCAATGCCTGAGATTCCAACTCTGTGTCTCCCGCGAAAGAGAAGCATCGCGCAAATTTGCGCACGACTTCCGTCCAAGAACTATTCCCTCGTTTCCGTTCTTCCTCCAAGTACCATGCGTGGGGGATGGTGTCTAAAGAGTGGACAAACCGATGAGCCCACAGCTCTTTCGGGTATCCTATACTTCGCCACTACTCCTCACAGGTCCGCAAGTGGTCCTGCGGATTGGAAGTCCCAGAGTACCGCTGCCTGCTTCGAGGGCCTTCATCTTCTTTAAACAGCGCCCGCAACGCGTCCGCCACACTACTCCACCGCGACAAGGTATTGCGGTGATTTTTCCACCACCGGGCGGCTGTAGACTGTAGTGCAACGTCCAAAAGGGGTATTTTTCTCCCTTCTGGCACCATGTCCTCAACCTTAGCAATAAAGGTATTTACAACTTGCATGTTTGATAGGGTGGGGTATTCTCTAAACTCAGCACCAATCCAACTGACACGGCCAACATGAGCACATCTCCGCGTGCTGGTCTCATACCCCCCCTGCTGCCAGTCTTCCCACGCGAGTTCGGATCCTAGCTCCGAGCTCTGGACACTCCGCTAACTGATAGAGCCAGTTGTGGTCGGGTTAATATAGTCTTCTCGCTTCCCTGCAGTCATCTGGTAGAGGTGGTCCATCATTTGAGCATCCTCTCGGTTATCCACCGTCTCGGTATACCTCGGGCCTTGATATGGGTCGAGAGGATGAGTGACCCGGACCTCCCCATCTTCAAATATCATCAGCTCCTTTTTGAGGTCGATGATAACATAATTCTCAAAAGCCCAATCGATACCTAACAAGGTAGGGTAAGGATCCTTGTCTCCCATAATATCAATAACTTCAAAATCGGTGTAAGTCTTTACCCCCGCAATCTCGACCTCGACACCTTCGAGTCGGCCAATCGGCAGAATGCAGTACTAGTTTTCCATTCTAAGTTGGATGGGCGAGTAGGCCAACCGTGGCTTTCTGAGAGCCTCCGACGTCTTGCGCGGCAGGATGTTGACGTCAGACCCCAAATCAAGCATGGTGTCGCTGATTTGGAATCCCCCAACCTGCGTATTGAGCCGGAACTCTTTACACGTTTGTCGCTTATTTTTCTTGATGCGCTGCACCGATTGGGGGGCTGTGTCCACCGGTTTCCCCAATCCTTTCCTCCCCTGCAGTGCCCCTTCCAAAGTACACTTGAGCTGCTACCGCAGAGCAGCACTGTCAACAATCTTGAGGAATAGCTGGAGCCATTCTTTAATCAGGGTTCCTGGGGCGTGCTGTGGCCCAGGATCTGTCGGCAGGGACGCCTCTAGGCCTCCTGCTTCACGCAGCTGAGCAAATGCCTCAACCGCCTCCTGAAAATACTTCTTCTGTGCCTCGGGCCTGATTACCTGATGCAGGGATGTTGGCCTGATAACTAGTGCCGACTCCTTTCTGCGAGCGTCCTCCCCCATTTTCTTATTGCCCCTCGTCACAATAACGACGTTCTCCATGGCCGGAGTCGCAGCCGCGCGCGGCTCAACGTTTACCAAATTCGTGCCCCTCTGCCGTGCACATTCTTCCCACTTTTTGATGAGCTCCGGACAGTATTCTATCGCATGGGTGTTTACGCGGCACTGGGAACACCATGGATGGTGAGGGAGGGGAAATTTGCAAGCCACATGGCCCTCCTGGTCACAGTTATAACATTTCACCGGGCCGCGCCCCCCAGCGCGGCCTCTGCGCGCCCCGCCCCCTCTTCCTCTAGGAGCCTCATTCAACCTATAGGAGGGTTGGTCCAACCGGTCCGCGAGTGCGTCGAGAGTCTGGAATTGCTCAGTGTTGTGAGTCGTGGAAGCACAAAACTCACAATATATGTTGTTTGGCACGTTGGAATACTTCTGTAGGATCGAGCACATCCTAGGTGGATGTCCCACCGTTTGGCAAATCTCACAATACTCCATGGCGACTGGGTTGAGTTGGGAGGGGAACCTCGCATAAGGCTGTTACGGCTGGTATACCCCCTGTGGATTCAGCACCGCGCCACCCCCCATGGGTGGCCCCCCTTGAATTTTCGCGACCGAGGGTCCCACCCCCACGCTACGCAACCGAGGACACTCAGTTGTGACATGGCCTTTGACCAGGCAGTGAGTGCACCAAACGTTCGGCCTGGCTGGTCTGACTGGCTGTATCTCCTTGAGATTTTTGGTCAAGCTAGCTATCTGATGCTGCAATCCCACCAAGGAGGGATCCTGCGGGCCTGGCCCTCCCCGATATTCCTGAGGGTAGCCCGCCATGGCCTCGATCTTCATGGCCTGCTCCAAAGCGTCTTGCAGATTGTCAATCTTCTGTTGGGTGAGGGGGGTTCGCGTCAAGGGAAGCAAAGCCTTGATGAACCAGTCCCTCTGATGGTTCGGATCGATCGGGTAACTGAGTTTCCCGATCATGTCCTTGAATCACCGCATTAGCTTCCATGCGGTTTCTCCTTCCTTCTGTTTAATTTCCTAGAGCTCGGACAGACCCTGTTGGTCCGTCTGGGGAAGATTAAATTCCGGGACAAAATCCCGCTTCATGTCCGCAATGACGGGATTCGGGTGGGCCTCGGACCACTTGATGAGCCATCGCAAAGCCCTCTCTTTGAGCGTGGTTTGGAACTCTATTAGTTTCCCTGCATCTGGCGTCTGCCGAGCCCCCCAAATGGCTTTGCACAGATACCAGTGTTGCTCTACATCATCATTACCCCCGCCTGAGAACTCGGGATACCGGGTAAAAGACCCAGCCATGTTCACTTGCGGCGGGTTGACCAGGATAAATCCTCTAGGTCCTGGTTGCGTGACTGTTCCACTCGGGAATGCAATACTACTAGTGTTGCTGCTACTAATGGGTGTCGTCGTCGACACTGAACTACTGTGCAATTGACTCAATGCTTGGAATTTAACGAAAATATTACTCAAAGGTTGATAAAGTACCAGGGGAAGGTAGGGATCCTGGCCATGCAGATTGGGGGGAGTATGGAAGCCTGGAGAACTGAATGTCGTCCGCTCTTGAAACAACTGCTGCATCACAACGTACCATTCACCATTGGAACTTTTCTTGGGCTGCATACCTTCATCATCTTCGTCAGTCACCATCTCCCTTGCTCGCTTGGCTGGGCTCCCATGCACCCATCGCACTCCTACAGTGGTCCCTTCTCGTCCCTGGGTATCTGCATCCATAATTCCTACCCTCTGAGGCACCTCCTTCTGATTCTTCCTCTCGATCTCTCGTCTTTTCAAATCTCGCATCACCCTTATTCGCCACCTATCGGCAATCTATGACCGCCGATGTGCACGTCGCTCCCTCAACGTCCTTGCGGCCTCAGCATCCATTCCCCACTCCCCGCGTCACATTCTACATGGCATCGGTCCCTTCAACCCTTCCCCTAGCACCGGTGTTTTACGCTTCCATACTCGTCTTGTGGAATTCTATAAACCCTTCATCCACCATCAGAGCTTTAATCCACAACGAAATATCCTTAAGCAGCTTCCCTCTTAGCCTAGAGCGGAAGATAGCCTCAGCCTTCGAGAAGGATTGATAGCACTCAGCAGAAAACTCCATAATGTATCCTTCCAACGTGGTCTCCACCCAAAAATCCACCGCGCGGGTCAACTCGGTGTTCAACCGATGTAGAGCCACCAGATCTTCGTGCGCCCACCTGCGGTTTATCTTCCGTGAGCCATCCCGAGGCACCTTCTTCTGTAACCTCCGCAACCAATTGTAAAGGTCGGTAGGGAACTTTCCCCAGAAAATTTCGTACGTATCACCGGCTAAATTTGAGAAAAGGATGAGTTCCTTGATCACTACCTCCCCTTTCTTAGTCAACGCAACTTGCTGAGCACTGAAATGGTCTAAATGATTATCCCACCATCACTGTATCTCCCCTTTGAAGATCCGCGATACCATGGTCTAGATCCCCTCATATCACGTGGGTCCCGGCAACAGAACCATTTTTGGCGAGTGATCAGGTCTCGCGGGCAAGACCCAGGTTCAAGAGTTGTGGCCAACAAGGGAATCTGCTATAGTCTAGGATCACACCGGCATTATCACCCTACTCTGGAGAGCAGAGAGTCTCACCCGAGGCATGCCACGACCACATGCAGAAGGGGTATAGACCAATGGCAAGGAACGGATCCGCAACTCATTCTTATCAGTGTTTAGATCGCATAAATAGAATCACATACACAACAATATTCAGAGAGCATACAGATATTAAGAAAATAAAATTTTAAAGCATCTCAACCAACACACATGCATGTCAATCACACCAATAGACAGCAACCTGCAATTATATTAAGCTCTTGGCCAAGTCCATAGTTACATAGCTTTGCAATGGGCTTACAGATCTGATACATATGCCTTGCGGAACAGAAATGTACATCAATAGAACCCTAGGAACTACAGAGACCTCATCCATAATCTGGGTTCCTGCTGCAGCATGCGTTTTCTCTCCTTCGGTCGCTCTTTCTTTTCTCCTCTCTCTTCTTTCTTCCAGGTGACGACTATTTATTCACCCGCTGTCGCGATTATTAGTTCTTCTTATGTCCTTCTTCAGCTGCTTCTGGCTTTTCTCTGATCATCTGTGTGTTCCTCTTGCGTTCTTCTGTTGTATCTTCTCCTTATCTGTACTTATGCATCTAGTTTCCTCCGCTATGTGCCTGTTCCTTCGCAACCTTGGTAGCTCCGCTGTTTGGTGTGGTTGCGACTTGGTTGTGGCTGCCATGTGCCCTCGTTCTGCAACCCCAAAATTTGGCCGTTATTTCCAATTCAAAACGTTCAAAACAAGGTTTTTCAAAACAAGGGCCCCAACATGCGTTAACACAATCCCACTGCATGTGATCCCCTTTCCATGGTCAAAGTGGATTTTCCTATGTGTTGATCCTTGCTTCCTTACCACTGCACTTTTCCCATGCCTTTGTTCTTGCTTCGTTATCATATGAGATGGTGAAAGGTGGCTCTACCCATGACTTGGTGCTTGCTTGATTCCCATATGAGATGGTGAATGTTGGCTTTGCCCATCCCTTAGTTCATGTTTCGTTACCACATTTGATGGTAAAAGGTAGCTATTCCCATGCCTATGCTTCATTAACATCTACAATGATGAAAAATGGAATTGCATATGTTGCATATTCTTATTCAATCTATGACTCCTCGATCACTCAAGCTTACGCCATATTTGGCCCTACCCATGTTGAAGATTCCACATTCTGTAGATTCTTACTCAATCTAGATCTCCTCGATCACTCAATATTATGCTACATCTTCCTGTAGCCTCGCTAACACTTAGGTCTAGACTTTGGAGGACATGTCTGTATAGTCTCATATCAAAGTTATGTTCAAAGAGGTGTTTCTGAAGCGATATCCTAACCTTCAAAAGCTCTAGTGAGTGTTCGAAAATATCTGCTAGCAACTTAGTTACATGGTTTTGGACCGAGAAGAAAAATTTAAGCCACTCAAATTCATGTTGACCCCAAGCGCATTGAGTGTATACTTAGGAGCAAGATCAATGTGTTCAATTCTCTATATATTGCTCTAGATATCACTTCATTTCTAGTAGTATTGGCTCTTGAAGAGATAGGTTGCTTTGATTGGTATATCCGATTAGATGAGCTTGGTTATAATACCTAGGCGCATCAATCTTTCAAAGACCCGACGATGTGCTTTCTTTTTACTGGAGATATATATTCTATTGGTACATATGGAACTGCTCAGGGTCGCTTAAAATTATTAATCAAGTAGATTGTCTAAAAGAGGTAGGTGCTTTTATGAGTGGATTTGATGAATTTCCTTCAGTTATATATTCTTGATTTTAATTTCGAACATTCAAATTGTAAGAAAGAACATGAAATACCCTTCAGTTTTATATTCCTCATTTTAATTTCAAACAATTTCAAATTGTAAGAAAGAGCATGAAATTCCCTTCAATTATATATTCTTGATTTTAATTTCAAATAATTTCAAATTGTAAGCAAGGGCATGAAACACCTGTTGTTTCGTCACTAGTCTACATTTTTTTGCGATAGGGATATTGTGTTGATATACCTTCTTCACCTTCTTCAATGTATTGAGTGATTCTACTTCATGCTGCTTCAAAGAATTGGGCGAAGGGTATATGGTCCCTCTTCAAAGAACTGGGTGAATGAGATATGGTCTCGGGCATAGGAGATATGGTCCTTCTGAAAGTTGTTTTCTTTTACTGGGAGAAAATGTTTTTACCCCTTTACTAGACTACCCCCTCCACGCAGTCTTGAGAACTCTTAACATGAGCACGGAAATGAGAAATGACAAAGAAATGGAAGAAGTTGGGAAATGTGTTGGTAAGGACCATGTCTTGGTAAAAACCATGGAAGATGGTTAACATGCCAAGAGTCATAGTGAGACATCGTTTCTCATTAAAACTTTGGTGGAAATTTCTTTTATATGGAAAATTGCTTGAGAAAACATAAAAATTTACTTAAAACCTAAATTTTGAAATATGTAATAATTTTCTTTAAGAAAATAAAAACTTTCGATAATTTCTCTTTGAAGGAAATGACAACTAGAAATGTTGAAAAAATTTATGCCACATAAATTAAGCTGGCTATCTTGACAAATCTTGAAAAATATTCCTACAAAGGATAGAAGTCGGAAATAAGAACTCAAATAATTTTATCCCATTAAAAACCATGAAAAAAAATTAATTCATTTTAAATACAAATTTATTAAAAAAACATTAGCTAACTGCCACGTATAAATGTAAAAAAAAGGTCAAAGCAATTAATAAGTAGTTAAAAATTTATCGATCACTATATTCCTCCCTCAACAAGTATAATAAGGTGTTTTTTTGTAATACATACTATACCTGCTAGTTGCATTGTAGCCCATCCTTATTCACCCACCCTTGCTCCAACTACTATACCTTTTGGATTGATTCATCTCATTAATACATATTTTGATGTCATAACTTGTTTTTACTGTCTTTATTATATCGATAGGAATTTTATTGTGAAGTTATTATTGGCGACACTATTGAGATTCATCATCCTCAACAATTGTCCCTCTGAATGTCAACAGTGTCTCTGAATGTCAACATTGTCTCTGAGTTGACCAATTATGTGCTGGCGTAGACACTAAAATTAATATTTGCGATGACATGATCATGATTATTCTACTTTATAACATTAAACATGTAAAACACTACCATCATGGCAGGTGTCTTTGGGATCGTTCACGCAACACACAACTCCTAATCTCAAGACTCCTATAAATTTCTTCCATTATCGAATCTGCAACTAGATGGCAGTTGTCTTTGGGATCGTTCACACAGCACACAACTCCTAATATCAGGACTCCTATAAATTTCTTCCATTATTGAATCCACAATTGTCTCAATTGCTTCTCTGTCTATTTTTCTTCTGAAAGTGAAGGATCAATCACTTCCGCCACAATAATCTCTGGGATCTTATCAATTTGCTGTAATGAATAAAATATTATAAATAATGATTAATTCGTTAATTAGTAATTAGGTTGAAGTGGCATGTCTAAATGAGACATGACCTTCCATGAAGAGGCACCTTCCTAGGTATACAAGCAAGCCTCATTTGTAACATTTATCATCAATTCATTCATCATACTTTCTAATATATTATTTGTATCCTTAATGGATATTCTGATATTCCAAGTCTTTTGGAGTATTTAATATGAGAAGGAACTTTGTTCACTTCATTTGGTATCAGAGCTAGGCTACAAATATTAGAATATCCATTGAGGATACAAATATTATAGTAGAAAGTATGATGAATAAATTGATGATAAATGTTACAAATGAGGCCTGCTTATATACCTAGGTAGGTGCCTCTTCAAGAAAGGTCATGTCTCATTTAGACATGCCCCTTCAACCTAATTACTAATTAACTAATTAATCATTATTTATATTATTTTATTCATTATATTGCCTTCCTCCTCAAAAATCTTTGTCCTCAAAACTTGTTAATGAAAAAGGCTTGATTCTTGTCTCGAAATCTTCGTTGATACTGGATGATATGATCCTTGGAGTGATATATAAAATTGTCGCACTGATGAGGGATCATACCATCCTAGATTAATCTTCTGTCAACTTTTTTGATTACTGGAACCTTGTGATGAACGATTATCACTAGACTGAGTTGTGCACACTTCAATATTCTTCGGAACATCCATTTTTTGTTTATGTTCTGAATACGCAGCAGGATTAAGGTGTCTACTCTTGTGATTGGGATGTAGCTAAGGAATTTGTGTTTGAGCTTCCTTAAACATTTTAATGGTAGTTTCCTTATTTGCATCAGGCATTGTTGTTGTTGACTAATTATTGAATCCTTGTTTGGAGTGTCCTTTGTTGGAACGACAACCTCTAAGTATGTTTTCTCTTCAATAGGGTTTGTATTTTCCTAAACTACGAGATTAATGGTAATGATATTTTTTTGTTCAGCTTGGACTGCTAGGTCTTGAGATTTTGATGCTTCCTTTGTGATAAGTTCTTTGAACTTATTCGTCAATGATTTCTTTTCATCCTTAATTTTTTTAATCTGTTTTTGAAGATTTTGATTATGATTTTTGAGATGTAAGCATTCCTCATTATTTGAATCAAAGTTATTTTGGCCTTCATGCTTATCGTCTTTTAAAAACTTAATTTGTTCTAATAACTTTTGATTAAGGTTTTTTAAGTGAAAATTTTATTTTTTCTTCTCTGATAGATTCTTGTTGAATTTCTTCTCGACACATTCCTTTTATTCTTCTAACTTTTTCTTTCTTTCATTGGACATATTGACCTTCACAAGTAAAATTTGGCTATGGTATTTTAGACGCAAAATTTCCTCGTCCTTTTCTGTTAATTTTTGTTCCAATTTTACAAGTTTTTCCTCTAGTTCTATCATTTGCATCAACTTATTATCATGAATTTCTTCTGCATAAATGATTTTCCACATGTTGGACAACATAATTCACAATTTTTATGAGTCCATGGATATTCAATATATGTTTTACAAAACTGACATTTAGTCAAAAAATAATGATTTCTCAGTGTAACTCATTTTAACTTCTTTTAACTTATTAAAGATGGTATAGTTAAAGCTTCCTTCTATCAATTTTTTTTTTAATTATATTATTTTTTTTTTTTGTGCTTTCCTTTTTTTCCAACATTTAATATTTCCTTTTTAATAACTTTATTAAAAATTCACGACTCTTAAAATAAATCGCAATCATTTCTTTCCACTTTAAAGAATTTCCTTCTCTTTGTTGTTGTTGTTTTTTTTTTTTTTTTTTTTTTATTTTTTTTGGTGGAATAATACTTTTATTTGTCCCTTTATAAAAAATGGTGAATTTACGTTCACTTAATCACTTATTTTTTTCTTAAATATTTGAGATATGAAGTGACGGGTGGGGGTTGACAGTGGTTCGACGTCAGAGTATGGTAGAGTAAAATATAATAGTGTGCAAAGGTTTTCTTTTATTAGTTACAACGGTCGACTATTGGCGCCAAAGTGACCCGAGTATGGGTGACAATGGTGGTACTGGACGGGGGGAACGGTGGGAAAAATAGTGCCGACACAGGCGTGAGAATGTTGGGTGGAGAAGCCTATTGTGATGAAGGTGCTGAGATGGTTGTGTTGGGCTTGTGGCAAAGATCGTGAAAATAACCCAACAGGGCGATTGAAGAAGGAGCGAAAATGGTCTTTGGCAGCGACTATGGAAATGTTGAGGTGGAGTCGTCCGAAAGTGTGGGAGTGCAGTAGTCTGAACAGAGAGCTTATAGGCTGCGTGCTATTCGTTGATGGCAGCCGGATAGGTTAGCGGGGCTGGGCCGTCCAGCTGTGGCAGGTCATGCCGTTGTGACTGTCAAGGATGTTATAGAACCAAACTTTAATGGAAGGAGGTCCACTATCCTAGGCCTTTCATAGGGTGTCTGTTCGAGCCCTCCACAACTTGAAAATCCAAGTCACCAGTCACTAATTTGAGAATAATGCAGTCGAATCGAGCTTTCTATTCTCTTTTTCGAGGGGTTAATTCACCAGATATCGAGGTCTCCACAATTTGACTTTGCAACAAAAATTTCAAATGCTTATTCAAGTGTCTTTTAATAGTTCTCGCACTCTTTTTTGTCTTCTTCAATTTTTATGCATATGTATTCTGCAAAAGTATTTTCCAAAAAAAAAATTGTTATAATTTTTAAATAAATTCTATTTCGACTTGTATTTTATTCTTTTTATATCTATATATTTTTGTCTTGTCTTCTTCTTGAGTTATACCAAATGAGTGAAAAAATCGCCTCTGAAGAACTCAACAAAGAAGAAACTCAAAAATTTGTAGTGAATGCTTGCCAACAAAGTTGACAATTTTTATGGTCAAAGACCTGGATCAGAGAGCATGACTTTGTGCAACAGTGAAGTGGCCGAAGGCTCAAACTGATTTGGTACCAAATGAAGTGAAAAAAGTTCCTTCTTACATTAAATACTCCAGAAGACTTGGAATATCAGAATCATGGAAAATTTTAGGGGCTAATATTCGCAGGTGGCCTAATTTTCCACGATTTTTCCAAAAAAAAGATTCGCCAATTTCCATTTTTTATAAAAATGATTCGCCCAAATTTACAATATAAAATTATTTTACGTTAAAAATCGTCAAAATTATATAGAGAGTATATATAAAATCATTATAAATTTCAATAATTTTACAAATACATCAATAAACATTTTATAGTTTGCATATTAGGTACTAGTGAGATTCGCCATTTTTTTAAACTTCAAAATAATTTTCCATCCTTAAAAATTTTCCTCATTAGAATATCCATTGAGGATACAAATATTATATTAGAAATTATGATGAATGAATTGATGATAAATGTTACAAATGAGGCCTGCTTATATACCTAGGCAGGTGCCTCTTCACGGAAGGTCATGTCTCATTTAGACATGCCCCTTCAACCTAATTACTAATTAACTAATAAATCATTAGTTATATTATTTTATTCATTACATCTGCAAACACCATCTCACCCATTCTGCTAGCGAATTAAATCCCACCGAAATTCCATGTGCTTCGGTGATCTTCTCATTGCCATTTCCTCCAGCAAATTAAATCCCACTGGAAGTCCATCTGCGCCGGGTGATCTTCTCGTTACCATTTCCAGTAGCAATACATGTCTTCCTTTGCATATATTTTCTCGCCATATCCAAATTCTATAGTATCCATCGACGTCGCAGAAAACAACATAAATATGAATCCAAGTATTAAACTAATAAATACATTCACATAATAATACAAAAGACTCACTAGGTGCAATGTAACTAATGGATCCTCAAACGGTAATGGAGAGTGTGCCTCTGATTATTTGTGGCTCAATTATTCTTGAAATTCCAAAGTCACAGATGTGGGCTTCCATGTATTGATCAAGAAGAAAATTGGCAGGTTTTAGATGGCAGTGAACAATCTCTCCCATCCCTGTTTCGCTGTGTAAGTAAGCCATAACTTGCGCAATTCCAGGTAGAAATTTTGTACTGGTTTCCCATGTGAGTTGAAATTATAATTGGGAGTGATGAAGATACTTCCTCAGGATTCCATTAGGCATGAACCAGAGCACCAGAGCCCTTATGTTTGAATTTGAGAATGCCCCAAAAATTTTCACCACGTCACAATGTCGAATCTTACCAAACACCTCGCATTCCTTCTCAAAATTTTGCAGTGATTTGGTGCAATTAATTTTATTGATTCGTTGCAATTCATTTTAAAGATTTTGATAGAAACCGCTTGACCGTTCTTAGCCCTTTCTATATGGAAAATTGTGGTGGGAATATGTTTTAATGTGGTGGCGAAATCTAGGGGACCACATGAACCATTAGATGGGCATAATTGAAAGAATTCCAGCCATTGGGACTTACATGCCCATGATCTGTTTTAATGTCGTGGAGCCTGCCCAAGTGATACCTTTTTCCCATTAAATATGAAACAAACTGACTAGTAAATTTGTGAGCATTTCATAACTATATTTGAATCCAAAACTGCAATGTTGTAAACAAAAATATTTTTTTTATGATATAGCAAAAGCAAAGAATAAATTATATTACCACCACCAAATTCATTTTAAAAAGTTTGGAAAATGTCTAAAGAAAGGCTTCTCTATTTTCAGATATATCTATGAATGCATGATTAAATGCATTATAGGCTCTTTGAAGCAGTGAATGAGGGATGCAAGAGGTTGAACTCATATTTGAGTTCAAGAGGTGATGCAATTTCATTCCTTGTCTGCTTGAATTTGGCCATGTTCAGACTCTTGTGATTGAAACCATAAATTTGAAGTATTTAGTTGTCTGCAAAATTGAAGGCCCTTTCCATAATCTTCGGACATCACTCAATAGGGTAATCTCTGTAGCTACCACAAGGCTCACATCCAACAAAATGAGTGACAAAAGGCCACCTTTCATCTGCAATTCCAGGATGGTAGGTCCAGATCATGTCTTCGTACTTGTCCAATGCAACAACCAAAAATCCATGAAGAAAACATGAGCTTTCCAAAAACACTTTGTCACCCCAGAGAGTTTTTTGAGAGATCAATAAATATATCAAATCATATTGATCATCTACCTAAAATTTCGTTTTAACCTCCAAAGAGCAGTCAAAACCTTCCCCGCTTCTTCTCTGATCTTACCCTTTGGACTTATTGGTGCCCATGCATCCAATATATCTAAAGACCATTGACAGTTCTGAATAAGTAAGATTCCAGTATTCAATCTTATCCAACGACAACTCAAAAACCATATTAGTGGACATAACATCATTGTCCATCCACCATATCCATTCCACTTTTGGATGTGACAACATAAGCCTTCGGAGCAGAGGCAACTTGGCCCAATAACCAACCATATCGAGCAGAGGCAACTTGGCCCAATAACCAACCATATCCTTATCCAAATAAGCCATGTTATAGAAAATCTCAATGCCATGAAGCTTGAAGTGATCAATCTTATTGATTCCCTTTAGAAAATAATGATCTTTAATTGAGCTATGACATGGGTTGGGTTGGGACCCAGTGACAAGAAAAATCCTAGGTTTCCCATTCACATAACTGTGAAATTGAGTAATTTCCTTAAGGAAATTTATCCTTTGTTGATCCCAGTCACTGATTCGGGGTCCCAAAGTATATGTTACATTAGGATAGGTTGAATTATTATCAATCTTAATCCCCAACTCATTCTCTTCATCAGGGTCTTCCTTACTACTGATCTCTTCTAGTGCCCTGGAATTCTCCTCTTCCCCCTTTTAGATTTCTCCACCATCCCCCGTATCCTAGCCACCAAAATTTCCTACTCCTATGGTGCCCCTCAATACAATAATCATGAAGAAACCACACAAAATTGTAATTTTCAAATTATTGAAGGTCTTCTGGATCGACCTTGCTTTGGGAAAAGCCAGATATCTACCATTGGAAGCCTCCCTCATAGAGCGTAGACTCCTCTTGACACTCTCCCTCATCAAATCCCTGAAAAAAAATCCCATATCTTTTTAACTTTTATTCTATATATCTATGTTTTAAACAAAATTACAAAAACATAAAAATTCCTCTTACCTGAATGCTCCTGCTGATGGACCTCTGAAATTTATATAAAACATGAACTGTTAGTGCCTAGGTCAATCCCACTGGCATAGTGGATCTAGATTTTTTTTTCAATGAAGCTTCTCTTAATAAAAATCTCAAGCTAAAAACAATGGGACCCACCTCGAGTCTCCCATAGCCAGGGCTACTGGACACCAAATCTGGTCCTCTTGTGCCAAAATTATCATGTAACCAACAATGAAAATGAGGTTAATTTGCCTCTAAGGTCACTATCTTGGTATGCCCACCATCAATTGTACTCCTCTACAACAAACACCATGTTGCCCATTCCCAATCTTGGAAGTCGCTAGAGTATGAAGTTCAAAATAGGTTGGATACTGAGGAATTTATTCATAAATGAGCTCACATGAATAAAAAGTAATTTTCCTTATTATTGTTGTTTAACTGGATCCTCTATTACTTTGGCCTAGGGTACAATGGCGACCCTCTGTCTCTTGTTTCACGAGTCTAGTAGAATTTAGCTGCTTTTGCCATTCAATGATCCCTTCAACAGACACCATTGATTTTGGGATCATGCCCGACGTGGTAAATAGTTGAAGCCAACGAATGAACCCTTTCCAAGTGATACCTATAACAATTGATACAACATTGCAACGGTGCCTTCATTTTTAAATTAAACAAAAGCAGTCAATCACAATATTGAAATATCTGTATAACCTTTGACATTAATTCAGAACATTCTCCTTAAATACTCTAATTTCATGTTTACTCATATTTTCCACATTAAACGAGAAATTAAGGCGATCCTCACGTTCATTGAGATTTATAACTTCCATTTCCCTTGCCACCCATAGCATAATGACAACCGCTACTACAGATGGCACAAAATTCAAAATCTTGGTCTCAGTAACCAACTAATCCTTATGTTATTATCAACCAACTATTATGTTAGTATTGGTAGATCCTACTATAGAGGATGTAAACACTGATTTTCATTAGCCAATATTTATTTGGAGATGATAATACAAATGATATACATGCTAAAATCCCCATTAACCCTATTTATTTGGACACCACTCACTAACAAGTATTATGGTAAAAACATATATTCTATGTATAGCTCAACCAAACTATTTATTTTTCAATTGGGTCAACATTGTTGTTTATTAGTCTCTATTAATTACACACTAATAGAAATCCAAACTAACTAACTAACATTATGTTTTCCAAAAGAACATTATCTCTGTGGAGACTCCATTGACATAAGGATTATGATATGATATGTTGGAATTATTATGATGTAAAGAGCTAGATCTCATAATCACCAAAAAAAGTACCACATTTTTATCATCCACAGCTATTCACACACCTCCCCATCCACATTATAAAAGTCACACAAATAAGGTCGGCCAAGCATGGACACATTCATCAGCACACAAGAGGAGCACACAAGACGAGAGGAGAGTATTGAAGTCCAAGTCCAAATTACCAACTAAGTCCCAAACTATTTGTCATTCAATATGATTCAAACACTAACCCACTTAACAAGTCCTGCAAATTAGGAAGGCTAAACAACTCAAAAATTCCTCCAAACGAGGAACACCATAGAAACACATTCATCCATGACCAATCAACATGAGGTTAGTCTGTTAGTAGTTCCTAATTACTAAACATGGAGTAACACATTGTTCATTATTTACTATTATTCACACTTACTGTTATTCACACACCTATTCAAAAATTCCCAACTAAAGAGGAATACCAACCAAGCACACAGATGCCTCTTCAACCAATGAACTAAAACAATATTCATTTTTCACACAGTCCTAGACAAAAAGTCCCCCAAAGGAGGAAGACCAACCAAGCTCACATATTCATCTCCAAGTGATACCTGTAACAATTGATAACTACTGTTAACAATATGTGGCAAACATAATGTTAGTTAGTTTGGCTTCCTATTTTGTAGACTTCTTTAGCGAGATAGTGTGTAATTAACAAAGAATAATAAATGACAATCTTAACCCAATTGAAATAGAAATATTTGGGATATTTTTCATGACTTTCAAGACACTACTCTCGATTTGTGTACTATCTCCAATTAGTTTTTGGGTCCAGTGCTACATAGCATATATTTTTTTACCATAAAACTTGTCAGAGAGTGGTGTCCAAATAAATAGGGTTAATGGGGATTTTAGCATTTATATCATCTGCATTACTAGCTCCAAATATATATTGGCTAATGAAATTCAATATGTTTACATCTACAAATACTAACATAATAGTTGGTTGACACTAACATAATGATTAGTTGGTTACAGAGACGAGGCTTTTGAATTTTATGCCATATGTAGTAGTTGTTGCCATTGTAGGCTCTAGGTGGCAAGGGAAATGGAAGTTATGAATCTCAATGAATGTGAGGATCACTTACTTTCTCGTTTAAAGGTGGAAAAAGTGAGTAAACATGAAAGTAGAGTACTGAAAGAGGAATGTTCTACATTAATTTCAAAGGTTATACATATATATCAATATTGTGATTGATTGTTTTTGTTTAATTTAAAAATGCAAGTGCCGTTGCAATGTTGTTATCAATTGTTGCAAGTATCGCTTGGGCAGGCCATATAGGATCATTTCCTTATATTTTTAATGGCCAATAAATTATAGAGATCTTAAAGGACATTATTCATCATCAACATATACAATATTATAAACTAAATCATTTTTCATTATTTACATTCTTAATATAGTAATGATTATTTTTTTTTCCATTTCAAAATGAACTTTCAAATTATATATTTACAAATTTGTTTTTATTTTAACCATATAAATATAATGATTTTTAAAGAAATAATAATAATAATAATAAATAGTACTCTAAATTTAAATTATGGTTAGCCCTAATTTTATAATACATTGTTTTTTAATATATTTAATTATATTATTAATTTCTCTAAATTTAAATATAATTGATTTATCTAATAACATCAATAATATTTAATATTTTAATCCAACATTATTATCTTTATACTACTCTTTTTTAAGTGAATTTGATTAAAATTTAATATATTGTTAAGAAGCTTTTAATTTAAATGCTTTAAATTATTGTATTTATTTATGCATTCTAAAAATAAAAATTAAATAAAGAAAACTTTTAATCTCAAATAAAACAATCTTTTGAATTTTTAATAAAAATGAAATATAAAACAATTTAATTGTATATTTTATAATTTAACTATTTTATATTTATATATTTATTTTTTTATTTTAACTATATCTAAATAACTAAAAAGACCAGTAAATAAAACATTAAAATTATATATATATATATATATATATATATATATATATATATATATATATATATATATATATATATATATATATATGAAAATTTTAAATTTTAAATTATTAAATTTCTATATTTATTTTTGTATTTTAAAATTTAAATATAATAATATTTATAAATTTTAAGATATAATTTTATATATTTTTAAAGATTATGTAAAATTAATTTTTTTTCATGTTCATAAAATTTAATATTGAAATTATGCACATGAATTTTTCAAGTTATTAAAATGAATTTTTTAAGTTATTGGTTTAAAAATTACATATCAAATTGTTAAATGATATTTGTTTTGGTAAATTTTCTATCAAATATATACCTTTATTGTAATTCATCAATATATAAATTCAAATGGATTCTATTTAAATATGGTAACATAATAAATAAAATGTAATTAAAATAATAAAACATAAGAAAATGATGTTGTAAATTTTAAAAATAATATTAAAGTGTTGTAATTGAGTGATAATATTTTAAATCTATTTTAAATATAGTTTTATTGGATATTAAGAAAATTAATTTTTGTCACTTGGATTTATATAGGGTTGTTTGGTATAATGGTTGTTATCTTTTCGAACTAGGTTCAAAGTCTGCCTAGTCACATGATGAGTATACCTTGTGAACCCTTGAGTATACAAGTAGGTTGGCTTGGTATGAAAAACTCACTTTAGAGAGAAGTTGATTTATTTATGTATAAACACAAATGATTTTTTTTAAATATACATATATATTATTTAATTTATTATGTTTTAAATTCTTTATATTAAAAAAATTACGTATTAACAAATTTAGCACTTTCCTATGTTTTATAAATACAAATCTAAAATGAATTTACAAATATTTAATTATTTTATATTTAATTATTACATTCATAAGTATGCAATTATTTAATTTAATTTAAATTTTTTTTTAAGATGGAGATGAATTATAGCAATGAATGGAGTTGAGGAAGTCATTTGTGTTTTTATTTGAAATTCCAATAGGCATCAAGTTTTGAAAATTTCCATGTTTTGTTTCAAAACAAATTGTTGTCCTTTTCAACATATCTAGTCCTCTAACCTTCATTTTATAAACTTTGAAACAATAATGGGAGCAAGTAATCCCCTTGTTGCCCATCCAAAATCACGTCATGATAGAAATACTCATGGATTCCTTAAATTGCGACAAAGAAAGACACCAATTCAATTCGTTTAGGCTTTTGAGAACCTTATGAAATGTATGTTTCTCAATTGTTTTTTTTCTCCCCCATCCAAAACACCTCATCATAATAACTGTTGTGGTGGATTAGTCGCACGGGTGTATGAAATTGCACCAGCTTAAAGAGTGTGGTCTACTCTTTAAACTATCGGTAACAGGCAGAAAGTGGGGGAGCTCAAAAGCATAACATTTAATGAAAAACAATATGCCAAAGTATGCTATGGTTAAACTAAAACTAAAACAAAAATATACAAAATCTATAAAGCGAGTCAAAACGATAATAATGCAAATGATGGCTCGATGGCCTCTTCTTATTAAATGTTTAAAATGGAGAAGAAATTTTACCCACTTGCCAAAGGGCCCCTAGGCAATGGCTCTAGGTCCCGATGCAAGGATGTTGCCTTCCAAGCTCTGCCTCTGATGGAGTCTCCCTCTCTTTCTCTGCTGTGGTGGACTAGGATGTTGGGTGGCCAACTATCGAGTCCTTTTTAGCTCCAGCTCCGGGTCACACACTGCTGGTGTTTCTTGGGAAACTTTGGCCAGCATAACAATGTGATCACCATTTCTTCATCTCTTGGTGGCTTTATATAGGTGAGTTTCAAATCCTCCTTCCCTCCCTTGGTACATGATGGATAGTGACCCAAGGGAGAGGTATGATTCCATTGTGTGCTCAAATATTCTTGTGTGTGCTCACATAGTGTCTAAGGAGGCATTGGTGGCTATCCTTAGGCGACTTTCACATAAGGAGTAATTGTCCTTTTCTTGATGTGGTCCTGGAAAGTGACTTTTTTCCATTTCCAGGAATGCGTGCTTATCGGGCAAAAAGGCACGCAGAAGGTGTCAATCTTCTCGAAGGTTAAAGCGCACAATTCAACATTTATGACTAGTTCAAATCTGATTTTCTCAAAACCTTAGAGATTTTAAATATTTCTTGATTCCATAATGTGTTCCTGCCCTATAAATCCTTAGGCTTGACATTAGTTGACGTCGTATTCTGCTGTACGATTTTCCAGTGTTAACAATTGCCCCCTAATGTGTGAGGTCTAGGAAGAACTGTATAGCCGAAATACATTATAGTTTCTTTTCTGTATCGTACGCACAGAGAGAGAGAGAGAGGGGGGGGGGGACTGCGTGAATTTTGGAATTGAAAACACCTTGCACCATTTCTGATATAACCATGGCCTAAGGGACCCCCTGCAAGCAAACAAAATATACAACATATTTACAAAATTTCAATGAGGCGGGCATGTCCCGTGCTCGTGATTCTATGGCTAGTTAAACAAAATTGATAGATACATGTGCTGTCTATGCCACTACTGTGGTTGTTGACGACAACTGTTGATGCCCTCAAGGGCATTTTTTATTTGACGATAGGTGGAAAGTGGTACCCATATGCATAATCTTGGTATGGAATATCACTGCACAATGTATGCATATGTACTGGTTGGGACCTTCCAATGTAAGTATTGTTGTTAGAGACGCTTATGGAGGCACGGGTCTTCGACGGATCATATCAAAATGCAATGGTTGTAAGGTACGATACCATCGTGACATGAAAGCTTTTTCTGTAGTTGAATGTCAGGACGATCGATGACATCAGTGGACAATGATGTCTCCCATAGTGCCACTCGAGGATACCCCTTTGCATGGGGAGGGGTAATCCAAGGTATCACTACCTTTTTGGAAAAGAGGTGTCGAGGTTGACAAAAAGGAAACTTTAACCAAACCATGGGTCGCCGACTTGAGGGGTTGGGGACTTAGATGTGATGGGTTTAACATAGCATGTTGGTGAGAGGTGACTGAAAATGGATGATGGGGATTCAATGGCCCGAGGTCGAAGTATACTTGAGCAGCTTGGTAGCAGTCATAGTTATTTCTGAAGGGAAAATCCCTGGGGTCGGTAGGACTTCCAGGGTAGGTGTGAATTGATTATGAATGTCGTGATGGTGTGTGCATGGGGGGTGAAATACTTCGACCAAGGGAAATGAGGGATTTCTGCCATGGGGGAAAAGGTGAAATATGAGGGCGAAGTGGCGAAGGGCATCATTTGCGGTCTTTGTGCAGTTAGCAAAAGAATAAAATAATGAGGTTTGGTTTGTACAAAACATAGAGATGGGTACCCCAAAATGTGACAAGGGGTCGCTCACTGAAGGTGTGAGGATGGTGTTTTGTTGGGGGTAGGGGTCCCATTGGTTGGTCTCATGTTCAGGGTTGATGAAGCGAAAAATTTCGCAGATGGGATTATGTTGATGGAGGTATGGTGGAACAAATGCGATGCGTGGAGGTGCGCTTTCAATCTGCTTGTACAACCTAGTTGTTCGGGAAGGGGGTTTTGAGTTTGAATGGTAAACTTGACCTTATGCATGATAGATGGATGGGCATGAGGTGCTTCCCGAACTGAAATGGTATGGCCATGGCATCTCTTTTACGGTGATATATGGTCTACTTTGGGTGATTAGCACCATGGAGGGGAGGCTCTACTGACCAACACGAACGTTTATCATATGTAGGTTGAGGTGATGATAAACGTGGTTGGGTATGAGGATCCTATGGTTTATTTATGATGGGGAAATGATGTCAGGATATGAAAAGTTGTCTGGGACTCTATCATGTTGAGGGTAGAATGATACCTGCTCTGAAACTTTCAGTGGATGGTTTGCGAGTTCTTCCTGCAAAAAAAAACTACCTCAAGTGAAAGCATCTTCTTTTCATCCAATATTATTGAAAAATATGAACTTTGGAAAGGAAGATGGGAGGGCGCATACCTGCCGGCACTAAAAAAAAAAAAAATTTGGAAAAGCGAATGTGTGGCATCTCTTTCATTCGTCATGGCATACTGATGATGGTGCAACTTACGGTTTGCAGAATGGACCTTCTGATCTTCTGTTATTGACCTCTGAAGTTCAGGAAAAGGGTGATAAATATGGGATTATGGTCTTAATCCTATTCATTTGTACTTGCTGAGTTTTGGGAGATCAGAGGTGATTGCAGAGCCTTTCTTGTCGTTGCGATCAGCCTGTGTACCAGGGATTAGCGATATTATGCCAAGGTAACTTTCATGATGTCCTGCATTTCAATTTTTTTAGTTTGATGGTGCCGGGGGCCATACAAATTGGGTTTGTACAGCCTCAAAGGGACTGCTTTCCCTAGATTGCGCGGGCGATCTAAGAGGTGCCCCCTTGTGTGAATTTCTGAGGGACAGACGCGCGATTGTGCATTGTTCCCTCTTTTTTTCTTGCAAGGGCGTGCTTGTGAAGGAAACAGGTGCGTCAGGGCGTGCCTATCTGAGAGACAGGCGAGAAAAGGGCAGGGTGCCATAAAAATTTATGTTTTTGTCTATTTTCTTCTCTGTACTGATGGGTGCTTGTGTTTCTTGGCAGGCTGGTGTGGAGAGAGAGAGATTGGCCTAAGATACAGACTACTCTAGCTGCTGATGCTGGGGTGCATTATCAGTTGGCCACATGGGGCCTTCTGAAGTTTGTTGAGAATGAGTTTCTTTGATCTCAGGACCGATTGTTACGTTATATTATACAACATTGGTGCATTAGGCATAATATGTTTGTACTGATGGGGATGAACTTTATTATCCTTACAAAGACAGATATATACTTCATGACCGGGTTATTGCCTCAGGGTGAGGCACTGAGGTATCCACTCCCTGTTGGGAGAGTGAACCCAGACAGGTTCTGGAAGAGGCATTGCTGTGGTGAGTCTCTTACTGAGGGGTGCATCAATATTTCATTAGTGACATATGTGGCTGAGCGATGTGATCTGGCCATTATTGTGTGACTGGCGAGGTCGTTTGCTCCACATCAGGCATCAGGTCCACAGGTGGGAGTTTTACGTCATTTGAGGGGTGGGCATTTTTTTTATTTTTCCCTATTTTGTTTTAATGGTATGGTGTTGCCACTAAACAGGGTCTAACGTAGATCTAATTCATTTGTGTATGCTAGCATCTTGTGCAGCATTATGTATGAGAGGGTGGTGTTGTTGAGGCCCATTGTGGCGGTGCCTATTGGGGGGCCGCGGGAGCCACGCATGAGGAGGTGGGCTCCTATGATGTCGCGTGGCAGTGGTGGCATGGTGAGTTATTATTGGAACGACACGAAAAAAGCCTAGTTTGAGGCCAAACCGCAGATTTTTTTCCATACCCGTATGCGAGGATGGACTTTTAGGGTGATCCAGATATCGGTCTCCCTTTCGGTTATGTTTGGGGTCCTGCAGGTATGTGCTATTTTTCTGCATTTATTCAAGTTTTTATGTATCTATGTGTTTTTTTATTGACACTGACACTATTTTGTTTACTCGTGTAGATGTTGGTGAGGTAGGTTGCCCAGTGGCCCATTTGGTGGGTCACGATCCTCCGTTATGACCTCGAGGTGGTCAGGGGGGAGGTGGCGCAGGTGGATCGGGTGGTAGTGTCGGTGGAGCTGGCGGGGACAGTGTTGACATTTCTAGTGAGGGCAACAGCTCGGCTGTAGCTGAGGTTGCAGCCGAGCGAGCTCGTATAGATGCGACTGAGGTGCGCATTGCAGTACTTACGGCTCAGGTGGCCGCTCTAGAGGACTTCTGGGGTCGATTGGACCTCTTGACCCAGGGGATTCCTATTCGAGGTTTCATGGATGACTTCGAGGCGGTTTGGCTAGAGACGATGATGGCCCGTGAGAGGGATTATCGGCCCACTCTACGATGGGTAGCTATTGCAATGGCGATAGCAGCTCCAGTGGTGGCACTAGGAGCAACAATGGGTCCAGGTGCTCCTCTTGAGGGGGCACCCCCCTAGAGTAGTTTTGTACACAGGGAAAGCACCCGTTATGAGGATGCTTCCCTTATTTTTTACGACCTTTGTATCTTTGGGCTGGCCAATGGGCCAGTGATACTATTTTTTCTACTCAAATACACATATTTTCTGATATATATATGAGAGATATTTTTGCGGCTCTACATGGTGTGCTATCTATTTCGGTTTATATATTTTGTGTTATGTTGATGGATGATCTGAAAATGAAATTATTTATACTGTTGTTCAAAGTATTCATTTCCATTAAATTAAGTGTGTAAAGTGTTTGTAAGGTCTTGCAAGTAAAAAAAAGTGTTCTTGGTAATTGTTTATGAGTTTAAGTGTGAGGGAATGTTGTTTAAATTTATTTTTTAACAACTTGAATCTCAAATACACAGCAAAATAACTTCACCATAAACACACAACAACATGATGAGGCAGTTCACCTCTCCTGGGCTACATCTGTCGGGTTCAAGGCTCCCAATGGGTATGTCCTTGATATATTATGATGCTCAAATTGGTTTTACAGTGAGAAAGAAGCCTAAAAAAGCTGAAAAAGCTGTGGAAATGAATTCAAAAGATATAAATAAGCTAAGTATGGCTTTTATTTCACCTCAAACATTGAAGTGTAGCCCAATGCAGCTCCATTTCCCTCATGGACCTTATGGCTCTCCAAGATTCCCTGAAGAAAAAATGGCTGAAAGACACCTCTGTTGGCTTTGAAACCTATTCCAATGGCTCCAGAATCCTTATAATAGTCGAAATTGACTAATATTTCGTCCAAAAAGGTTCAATATTGTGAAATTTATGGCAAAAACAGTATTTTTCCCAGTGGCACTAGAAAAACTCCTCCAAATTTGGGCTAACTCCAGTTAGCGCTCCAAAAATGGTGGTCCAGCATGAAATGGAAAAACCAAGCTCCATATTTAGCAGTAGTATTTAATGCTGGCTAGTTTATAAGTGGCACGTTCACATGCGAAAATGTCAAAAAAAAATTTGGTGAGCGGTTAGGTTTTAGCCCTTGGTCACAACATCTAGTCACGGGGTCTATTGCCCTTAGCCCCAGAGCTTAAACAAAAATTCCACCCAAACGATGTGAAGGCCAACCTGAATCCACATTCAGGCACCCGACTGGCCTCTGCACGAGCCTTCATGCAGCTCTGCCTGCCGTGTTTAGCTCTGCTAGTCTCTGTTCAGGTCTGCACAAGGGTTCAACAAACATCCGCTTGTTACTTCTCCACGACTCGACTCCGCTGCATGAGCCTTCGGTTGCTCTATGCACTACCCTCATTTACTCACCTGGATCTTCGTGCAGCCTTTGCACGAGGCATGCAAAATCCATCCAGATGCCAGTTCAATACGCACACGACTCGCTCATAGTCACCCAACTCGCCCTTTGTTCAATCAAACGCTCTAGACGGGTCGGTTGGGTCGGCCCTTCCCAAACTATCAAGTCAAGGTTTGAAACCCATGAACTCCATTTTTTTTTTAATTTGACTTTTCAACCCATGGCCTGGGGCCACGTGGCAGACTCCGGGCAGGCCATGTGGCACCCACTGATAGGCCCTTAAAAACATAAAATAATTTTTTTTGCCATGTATAATTTTTGAAAAATGAGAAAATCCTTTTAGTCAAAAAGTCTTGTTTTGAAGGTTATTGGGCATTTTAAAACTTCAATATATTCCTCATATGACATCGGATTTGGGTCCCGTTCATGGCGCCAGAATTGTAGTGACGAGGCCTATCCGGTCGTTTAGTTTGCAACCAATTCTGAGCAGTTCCAATTTTGAAAATTATTTTCCTCTTGGACATGATCACTTGATCACACCTCCCCATTCGGAAGCTTTTGGACCCAAAAAGCCTTCAATTACCTGTTAAGAAGATGAGGGTAAAGATCCCTCACCTTTTCCACCTCAATCCACTTTGCCTTACTCGGTTTTTTGCCTTTAAGACCAACCCGAACATAATCAACATTTCCCCTCCTCGAAATGTGTGTCCTTCTGTCAAGGATAGTATCCTCTTTCAAATCATCCAAAAATTATGGCGAGAAATCCTCTATGGATGGTAGCTAAATGTCACTTTCATAATCAGCAATTAAAGGAGGTTCATACAAACGTAAATTTTCCACATTCACAACGGAATACATTTGCATATATGAAGGCAAATCTAGTTGAAAAGTATTATTTCCAACTTGTTTAAGGATCTTTAATGGACCATAAAGAATAGGCTTCAGCTTTTTACCTTCTCCTTGCATTCTTTCCTTACTAATATGCAACCATACCTCATCCCCTTCTTGAAACTTATGATCATCTCTGTGTTTATCATGCCTCTCCTTGTACTTGCCTTGAATTTTTTCAAGCTATTCTTGAACTTGTTGATGTATGAGTTGAATTCTTCCAATGAAAATGCGAGCTTTGTCAATGTCACTATGCCCATAAATGGGCACATCCTTCTCAAGAATGAAATCTAAAGGTGACTTAGGAAAATACCCAAATCAAGCTTCAAAAGGTGAAGTATTTGTAGAAGAGTGATTGGCTCAGTTGTAAGCATGCTGAATGTAATGCAAGTGCTCATCCCAAAGCTTGGGATGCTTACTGCAATAAACTCTCAAAAGATGTACAATGGGTCTGTTCACTACCTTTGTTTGGCCATCTGTTTGTGGATGGAAATAAGTACTCTTCTTCAACTTGGTGTCCATCATCTTCCATAGATTGGACCAAAAATTCCCAACAAATTTGGAATCCCTGTCACTAACAATAGAAGTAGGCAAACCATGATGAACCCATACATGTTGAAAATATAAATCAGTAGTTATATATTTCTTACATGGCATAAGAATACACATCTTGCTGAATCGATCAACTACTACATAAAGATAATCATGTTGCTTTCTAGATAATGGTAGACCTCCAACAAAATCCATAGAAACACTTTCCCATGGTCTAGAAGGTACCGGAAATGGCGTATATAAACCAAGATTCCTATTGCTAGGCTTGCTTGTAGCACATAATGAACAATCTCTAGTGAAACATGAAACACTATCTACCATGCGAGGCCAATAACAATAACTCTATAAATGTGCCACCGTTTTGCTTACCCTGAAATGTCCAGCAATAAGAGAAGAATGAGATTCTCTCATGACACTTAGTCTCTCCCCCTATGGTATACATAAATTTCCCATATGAAATAGAAAATTATTATACAAATGATAATCATTCTCCTCAATATGATTCCCTTCACTCAAGTTAACATACACATCCTTAAAATCAACATCTGATGCATACTGTTCTATGTAGCTCTCATGTACAATAGAATCATTCTTAAGTAAAGTAGTAGCACTAATAATAGGCCTTGAAAGCATATCAACAAATTTATTGTAAATACCTTTCTTGTACCTTATTACCAAGTGAAATTGTTGTAGGAAGCCCATCCATCTGAAATGTCGTGACTGCTGCAATTTACTTTGCGATTGCAAATACTGTAAAGGCTGATGGTCGGTATGAACAATTGTTTCTTTGCCCATCAAATAGTGTTTCCATTTTTTGACACTTTGTACCAACGCATACAACTCTTTATCATATGTAGGATAATTCACAACAACACCATTAAATGTCTCAGAATGAAATGCAACAGGCTTACCATGCTGTAAGAGAATTGCACCCATGGTGTATTCGCTTGCATCTGTCTGAATCTCGAATGGCTGTCTCAAGTCTAGTAATGCAAGAACTGGAGTTGAACTTATCTTCTCTTTCAAAGACTCAAAATATTTCTGTTGCTTGCCTCCCCATTGGAAAGCATGCTTCACACTAGTCATTACATGCATAGGAGCTGCTATGGCAGAGAAGTTAGAAATAAACTTCCTCCAATACTGAGCTGCACCCAAAAAACTTCTTACCTCTATAATGGATTTGGGAGTAGGCCAATTCACAATGGCTTCTACCTTAGAAGGATCAATTCTCAAAGCACATCCTCCTACTATGTGTCCCAAATAAACCAAAGAAGTCTTTCCAAATTCACACTTTGACATTTTAAGAAACAACTAATTTTTCTTCAAAATATCAAGTACTTTCTTAACATGCATGACATGCTCTTCTCTAGTCTTGCTGAAAATTAAGATGTCATCTAAGTAGACAATAACGAAATCATCAAGAAAAGGACGTAAGACATCATCCATTACCTGCATGAAAGTTGCAGGTGCATTGCATAAACCAAATGGCATAACAAGCCACTCAAAGAGTCCCTGTTTGGTTTTAAATGATGTCTTCCAAATGTCACTTTCTGCAATTCTAACTTGATGATAACCACTACATAAGTCTAACTTAGTGAAATATTTAGCATCTTTCAGCTGATCTAACAAATCATCTATCCTTGGGAGTGGGTAACGATTCTTTACCGTTATCTTGTTCAATGCCCTGAAGTCCACACACATGCGCCAAGTTCCATCTTTCTTTGGAATCAACACTATCGGTGACCCACATGGCGAAGTGCTTGGTCTTATGAATCCTTTGTCCAACAAGTCTTTAATTTTCCTCTTTATTTCAGCATTCTCCATGATAGACAAGCGGTACATGCCGATGTTAGGAAGAGGAAAATCTTGATGTAAATGGATCTCATGCTGAATCTCCCTTTTAGGAGGTAAACCTGTCGGTTCCTGAAACATCTCATGATGTGCATCAACTACATCATATAAATATGATTTAAGCTTGGAATCACAATTTTCAAATGACTCATGATTCACATCAACCTTGGGCTTAACCATAAGAAGTACAAAACTCTTACTAGAATTCACTAGCCTTTTTACCTGTCCCGCATTTACCATCGCTATATTTTCCTTCTTGCGATGTGCTCTGACAATGAACTCCTTGCCATATTTAAAGAGATGATACTTATTTTCATGGCGATGGAAGATCACTTTCCTGTCAAATAAGTAAGGACTTCCCAAAAAAATTCCTGATATATCAAGCGGTACTACATCAAGTTCAACTGTGTCAATAAAGTGTGCAGTAATGGTAAATCACAATATGTACTTTCTTTAGACTTGTAATTTTCATGCTTTCGTATCCACCCAAGTGGATAAGGCTTTGGATGTGGAATGGTCTCAAGTTTAAGTTTTTTGACCAAGTCTTATGATATGAGATTTTCTTGTGACCCATTGTCAAACAGTGTGTCAATTTTTGTATGTTTTGAGACTACCCTCACATGGAACAATTCAATTCTTTCTTCCTCATTTGGAGCTTGTACATGACAGTTTGAAGTACTAGTGCTTGGCTTAGTTTCAGTTTCCTTTCCCTTCATACTTTTCAAACCCATGGCTGCAATTTTGGTTTCGTCACCTGAATCATCACCTAAGTCTTGTGGTGTAGTTGTAGTAGCTACAGTTTTCTTCTTTCCTTTGTTTTTGTTAAACTGAGTTCTTTTTTCAGGATGTAATTTCCAACAGTTTTTCTCTTCATGGCCCTCTCTTGAACAATGTTTACATATTAATTTTTCACCCTCTTGTTTGATAGATGCATTCTTTTTTCCTTTTCCCTTAAAGGTTTTATCTTTGTTCTTCCCTTTAAAAGGCTTGTTTCTACCCTCATCAAAAGTGTTTTTCCCTCTAGCCTCTAAATGCGTAGCTTGTACACAAACTTCATCTAGACTAGTAGGATTGAACATAAGGATAGTATGTTTAAGGTAGTTGTGCAAACCACCTATATATTTCAGCAAAGTATCTTGACTTTGTAAGTCTACCCCTAATAAGAGTGCTCTTCTCCTAAACACTTGGGTGTAGTCTTGTACATTTTGTCCCTTAAGCTGTCTAAAGTTTTTCCAGTTCATGATAGCCTTTTGTAAATGAGCTAATGGATAAAATTTATTTTTAATTGCAGTAATAAATTCAGCCCATGATAAAGTGATCTTATCATGTTTTTTAATTTCATCCTTGGTCTTGGCTTCTCACCATATGAATGTTGCTCCATCCATTCTCAACGAGGCTAACTGTATCTTGGTGTCGTCATCATGAAGGTTTTGTATCCTCAAGTAAACTTCCAACTGTATGATCTAATTTTCAAGTTTCTATGCATTGACTTCACCGTTAAACATAGGCAACTCAAATTTTACATCAAGCTTTAAAAATGGACTTTTACCAGTGGCTTTAGACTTGTGACATTGATTCACCGAAGTTGAGGATGACGATGTAGAGGAAGAGGATGAAGATGGGGATGGTGGATCACCATTTCCTCCGTGTCCTTTCTTTGACTTTTCATCACTTTTCTTTCCTCCTGAAGAACCCTCTCCTTCTTTTTGGTTTTTAGACCCTTCTCCAACAAGCCTAGCATTCCTTTCTTGGTAGATTATCCTCATTGTCTCAGTCATATCCAAGAAAGCTTTCCGAAATACCCATTCTTCTCCCTTGGGATCCATATCTTTAGGAGCTTCTCCCTCTCTTGAAGACATGATTGAAGCCGCTTCTATGGCTCTTGGAGGTGGCTCTTCGACCCTTCTTGGTTGTGGATTGCTTTGTGCACTAACCAAGTGTCCTTCACCTCCCTTGAGTTTAAGCCTAGTAAGCATCAAAACTTGCAAACAATCAACTATATATTTGCACAAAACAAATGTTGAGTAAAAATATAGCTCCTAAGGCTCAAATACTTAGCTATGATACCATTTGATCTGAAAATGAAATTGTTTGTACTGTTGTTCAAAGTATTCATTTCCATTAAATTAAGTGTGAAAAGTGTTTGTAAGGTCTTGCAAGTAAAACAAAGTGTTCTTGGTAATTGTTTATGAGTTTAAGTTTGAGGGAATGTTGTTTAATTTTTCTGTTTAACAACTTGAATCTAAAATACACAACGGAATAACTTCACCATAAACACACAACAACATGATGAGGCAGTTCACCCCTCCTGGGCTACATCTGTCGGGTCCAAGGCTCCCAATGGGTATGTCCTTGATATATTATGATGCTTAAATTGGTTTTACAGTGAGAAAGAAGCCGAAAAAGGTTGAAACAACTGTGGAAATGAATTCAGAAGACAGAATTAAGCTAATTATGGCTTTTATTTCACCTCAAACAGTGAAGTGTAGCCCAATGCAGCTCCATTTCCCTCATGGCCCTGATGGCTCTCCAAGCTTACCTGATGAAAAAATGGCTGAAAGACACCTCTGTTGGCTCTACAACATGTAGCAAAGGCTCTAGAATACTCAGAATAGTCGAAATTGACTAAGATTTCGTCCAAAAATGTTCAATATTGTGAAAGTTATGGCAAAAATAGTATTTTTCCCAGTGGCACTAGAAAAACTCCTCCAAATTTGGGCTAACTCCAGTTAGCGCTCCAAAAATGGCAGTGCACCCTGAAATGGCAGAACAGCACTCCAGATTTAGTGGTAGCATTTAATGCTGGCGGTTTATAAGTGCCGCGTTCACATGTGGAAATGTCAGAAAAATGTTTGGTGAGTTGTTAGGTTTTAGCCCTCGGTCACAACATCTGGTCACGAGTTCTATTGCCCTTAGCCCTAGGGCTTAAAAAAAAAATTCCACCCAAACAATGTGAAGGCTGACCCAAATCCACGTTCAGGCACCCGACTGGCCTCTGCACGATCCTTCGTGCAACTCTGCCCGCTGCGTTCAGCTCTGCCAGTCTCCGTTCTGGTCTGCATGAGGGTTCAACAAACATCCGCTTGTTACTTCTCCATGACCCGACTCCACTGCATGAGCCTTCGGTCGCTCTGCACAATGCCCTCATTTACTCGCCTGAATCTTCATGCAGTCTCTACATGAGGCATGAAAAATCCATCCAGATGCCAGTTCAATACACACACGACTCGCCCATAGCCAACCGACTCTCCCTCCATTCAATCAAATGCTCTAGACGGGCCGGTCGGGTCGGCCTTGCCCGAACTGTTGGGTTAGGGTTCGAAACCCATGAACTCCAATTTTTTTTTAATTTGACTTTTCAACCCATGGCCTATGGCCACGTGGTAGCTTCCGGGCAGGCCATGTGGCACCCACTGATAGGCCCATAAAAACATAAAATAAAATTATTTTGCGATGTCTAATTTTTGAAAATTGATAAAATCCTTTTAGTCAAAAAAGCCATGTTTTGAAGGTTATTGGGTGTTTTAAAACTTCAATATCTTCCTCATACGACATCAGATTTGGGTCCCGCTCATGGTGCCAGAATCGTAGTGACGAGGCCTATCCAGTGATTCAGTTTGAAACCAATTATGAGCAGTTCCAATTTTTAGAATTTTTTTCCTCTTAGACATGATCACCTGATCAATGGATATCTATGTTTTTGGTTTTTTATGTATAATGGTTTTTTTGTGATGCATTCCAGTCTAGGATATTGTTATGTATGCATTCAGCTTCTTGGTTTTGATTCCTTGGTACATGTGAAAATGTAATGTAATTAAAATTTCTTCTTAATCTTTTGGCACGCAAATATTTTCTAAATAGGTGCATGTATCAAGTCTCAAATGTTTGGTTCAACTGCGATACTAATAACTAGGAATCGAGGTAGACATGCATATAGCGGATGCCTTGATGGAGGGCCTCGCACATAAGTCTGATAACGACATCATATTCTGCCTGATTGTTTGTTGCTGATCCGATGCACACACCGTTTGAACACAGTGGTGATCGATCAGGGTGGTAGATGACCTAGGCGGCTGCAACTAAGTTTTGAGACCATCGCGATGCTCCATCAACAAATCCAAAATAGGGTTCAAGTTGGTGATCCATGGTGTCACTTTGAGTGTGTTTTTTACATAATTCTTTGGGTCAAAAATATTTTGGTGTTGGCATTATTGCGTACTCTAACTCTATGGGACAAGGGATGCTGGGGCCCTTATGGGTAGAACTTCTTGAGGTAAAGGCTGTTGACAGGGTTAGTGAGGTAGGTCCCATCCGGTTCTGTCAAGATGTATGCCCCTTGTCGAAGACAATGTTTGATGATATAGGGTCCTTTCCACAAGGTTTCAAATTTTCCTAGACCTAAGGCCTCTTTTGCGACATCATAGTGAAGAAATAACTCTCCCTCGGTAAATGAGCGAGGGGTGATGTGGTGGTCGAATGATTGTTTTACCCTTTTCTTATGGGCCTCATTGTGTTGCAGCGATTGTCGCTAACTTTTGTCAACTAGCTCTAGTTGTACTAGGCATTGTTCTAGAGGTTGGGTGTCATCAATAAGTTTGATGGCGACGTGAAAGTTTGGGATCTTGCGTTCAATGGGAATCACGGCTTCGATCCAATACACTAAGTGGAAGGGAGTAAAACCAGTGGAAGTATTAACAACTATGCGGTATTCCCACAGGGCGGAGAAGAGCATGTGGTGCCAGTTGGTTTTGTGGTTATTCACCATGAATTGTAACATAATTTTGAGTACTTTGTTAATGGCTTCTACCTGTCCGTTGGACTGGGGGTAGTATGGTGAAGCGAATTTGTGGGTGAATCCGAGATGATGAGATAGCTCCTCAAAGACTTCATTTTTGAAGTGTTTTCCGTGGTCAGAAACTAACTCTTTAGGGACACCAAATCGGGCGATCACATGGTTGAACAGAAATCGAGCGGCAGTTTCTGCTATGTTGTCATATGTGGGCATGGCCTCGACCCACTTGGTGAAATAATCAACAGCCACGATGATGTTTTTATGGTTGCCTAATGAGGCCAGGTTACAAGTCATGAAGTCGATTCCCCATTTACAGAAGGGGCCGGCTACAATGACAGGGTGCAGAGGGATGGGTGGTGCTCTTACTTTGTGGGCGAAGCGTTGGCACCGCTCGCATCTTTTGACTACCATGATACAGTTGCGAAATAAAGAAGGCCAAAAATATCCTGCCCATAGGAATTTTTGGGTGGTAGTCATTCCAGATAGGTGGCCACTGCAAGCACCTGCGTGGCAGTCATTCAGGGCTTTCTCTGCTTGCTTGTTAGTGAGACATCGTCGTAAGATTGTATCGATGCCTCTTTTGTATAAGACATATCCCATGAAGAGGTATCGAGGGGATTGCTGACTTATGCACCGACGGTTGTCTCACGTGAGGTGAGGTCTGAAATTTTGGGTTCGCAGGAATAGGATAATATCCCCATACCAAGGGTCATCGATTGCTACAAAGAAAAGGTGTTCATCCGGTAGCGAATCATTTACTGGTGATCCTTTGGAATCTCCTGGGAGGTCGGTAATGAACTCTGCTATGGCAAGTGCCTTTTTGCTTTAGGGAGAGCGAAACTGCAAGTCGTATTCTTGGAGAATGACTATCCAGTGGGCATACTTGTGGTTCATTAGTCGACGCGTGAGCAGGTACTTGATGGGATTAGTATCTACTATAACTGTGGTAGTTTTCAAGATGATGTAGTGGCGAAGTTTTTGGACTGCGTGGATTACTGCTAGGGCAGTTCTTTCTTCGGGCTCATATCTTAATGTTGGGCCTGATAGGGTTTTTCTGACCTAATATATTACGTGCTCCCTCCCATCTGGGCCTTCTTGAACTAATACTCTAGCCAATGTGGAGTCGGAGGCTAATAGGTACAAGATATAATCCTTGTTGTAGTCCGGGGGACTAATAAGTGGTGCTGAAGATAATGTCTCTTTCAACACATCGAATGCTTGTTAGGCATGATCATCCCATTTAAACAAGATGTCTTGGTGGAGGAGGCGCAAGAACCCTTGAGCACAGGTGGCATAATCTGTGACAAAGCGTCTCAGAAAATTGACCTTTCCTTGTAGGCTTTGGAGCTGCCTAAGGGTTTGAGGTGGGGGGACTTCTTTAATGGCTTGAACCTTTAAAGTGTCGACTCGAATCCCTTGTCGGGACACAATAAAACCTAATAGTCTCCCTGTGTTGACACAGAAGACGCACTTAAGAGGGTTCAAGTACAAGTTGTATTAACAGCATCGTTGGAATACAAATCGTAGATCCTCGAGATGGTCAGAGCGCTTCTTGGAGTGTACCATAAGGTCATCCAAGTAGGCGAGGATGAGGTGTGCCAAGTCATGAAATATGTAATTCATGGCCCTTTGAAGGGTGGCTTCGGCATTTTTTAGGCCGAATTTAATTACCTTGATTGCGAATGTGCCCCAGGGAGTGGTAAACGCAGTTTTGTACCGATTTGTATGGCAGATCTAGATTTGACTATAACTGGAGAACCCATCCATAAAGGATAGAGCCTCGTGGCCAGCGCAAGCATCGATAACTTGGTTGATAAATGGAGTGGGATAATTGTATTTAGGACAAGCTTTGTTCAAATCCCAAAAATCGGTGCAAACACGTATGTGCCCTATTTTTTCATGACGGGAACAGATTTAGAAACCCAAGACATATAGGCGATGGGGTAGATGAACCCGGCTTTGTGAAGCTTGTCAATTTCTCGTTTTATCGCTTCTGCCTTGGATGGGTGCAGTTGACGTTTTTTTTGACGGAATGGGGTTATGTCTGGTCAAGTGTCAATATGTTGCTCTATGATAGTAGGACTAAGCCCAGACATTTTTGAGTAGTCCCATGCGAAGATATCTATATACTCTTGTAATAGTTTGGTATAAGAGGTTACCTCTTCTGGAGAACATGCTGCCCCCAGCGAGATTTCTTCAACCTTCATCGGATTTCGGGATATTTTCACCTTGATGGTAGGTCAAATATTCAACATATTTCCTTCCTCAAACGCATCGGCACTAGGATGGGGTTTTTGAACCAGTCGACCTTTCTTTATGGCAGGAAGTCTTTTGATTCAATCACATATATCTCTGGTTCAGTTGTCCTATCAAGACTGATTGTTTTCTTGGGGAGAAACAACGAGTGGTGATGCATTGCATCCATGGGTAATTAGGCTCCATCATGGTTTCTAGGATATCCTCATCCAAATGAAACAAGGTCCCAAAGGGGGATTGTTCTTTTGTAGGATTATACCGAATGGGGTTGATCCAGGTGGAGCTAGTTGAAAAGCACGACAAAGATTCCATCGTGGACGTGGTGGAACCAGACGCGGTCGATAGAGCATAGATAGGTTGGGTCTGTACTGTCATAGGGACAAATACTCTTGTAGCTCCAATTGTCTCAACATCTATGGTAGATAAGCAGATAGCTTGATTCATGGTTCCGATGCACGATGTCATGAATTATATGTGGTGTGTCGTGTCGTCAACATTTGTCGGGGGACGGATTTCCATAATTGGTCGTCTTCCCAATGGCCATGACGGGGTGGATTTATTTGTCACATCCTCTTGGGTTCTCGAATTGTCCATGGATTCCCAGTCCACACCATCTTCTTGTGAGAGGTGGACGATGGTTGATTGCATACAGGCTAAAGTTGTGTGGAATCTTGGCACATAGTGATAACGATGTACAGGGTGGTTGTCATCACATATCTGACATGAATATTGGATTTCCATGTTAGCACGGTATACTACATGGACTGGGTACCATCATTGGAACATTTCCAAGGCTAGGCATTCAATGATGAAATGATCAAGTTCATCGCAAAGTACGCACCTTTCGTTTGGGGGATGTGGTATGGCGGGGGGCCTTTCAGGTCATTGTTTCTCTTCCTGTAGGTACAGGATGATACGAAGGCTTGTCACCGACAGATGGGATGGAGGGATCCTCATGATAGGATCGCTCGACCGCATGTAAGGTGTCCCTATATCGTGGTATTTCTAGACAATGGTGGGTATAGTGCCCATAGGTGTCATAGAGCGCACATGCATGATTGGTACGCAACGGTTTGCCTTTACTTTTGGTGGCAAGTTCATTTTTATGGGAACGCGGCATCGAGATGTCTGTTTCGGAGCCGAGGAGTGGTTTTAACTCATCCAACTCCAGACATATGTGGGTAGGGTTTCCTATGACATCACATATAGCACAAACTGGTGAATCCCTCTGCATTGTGGGGGTCACCACTTTCTTTCCTCTCTTTGTGGTTTTCTTAGCTGTGGTAACTAGTTTCGCAATGGGAACTTCCCTTGTGGGGGCGGTTTCGACTGTTTCTTGGGTAGGTTGGGGCTCCTTGGGACTGAGGGGCTTTAACCCTACAACCATAACATTGGTGGCTCCTATTTCAGAAGGGGGAACGAGGTACCAAATTGGGGATGCCAATGATATGTTGGGTAATACCAGTGTTGCCAAAACCTGCTGGGAGACGAAGCCAGGAGGAGGGTAGAGAAAAGGGGTCTGGGAGGCAGCATAGGCTAGAGAGGCTGTCGTGGTTGATGCCTCGGTGTCGTTACTGCTTGAGTCTGTGTCCTGACTCGCCTCGGCTCTTGATGTGGACATCATGCACATCGGGGGCCCTGTGGCATTGAGCAACGCCTCAGGGATAACGGGAGGATCTCCTAGGAATGACCCTAGGACGGACGACGGTTTGAATTGACCGGGGCCATATTCTTGGTACCGTGAAATACCATATGCGGCTGTCTCTACATAGGGTAGAATTACATCCATGTTGGTTAGGGGACGCTTTTCACTGTGTGTCAGCTGGTCTACTGTAATGATTCAATCCTCGTGGGGGAACATCATAATGCGGAAGATGGAGGATGCTATGGAAGACATGGCATACATGTAACTCCGCCTGAGGAGTATGTTGCAATCCACGTGAGCGCTGAAGACTTTGATGTCTATGTGGACTATCTTTCCGGCTAAGTAGACTGGTACATTTTGGTAGAGGCTGACGGGAATCGAGGGACAATCATTGTACGCTCTGAGTGTGATGACGAAAGGTTTGAGTTTGGGGGACCCTAACTTCTGCCACACATTTTTTGACATGATGCATATGGATGCACCCTCATCTAGGACACATCAGTGAATAGTGATATTCTGTACCGATACTGGTATCTGGAAGGCAACCATGGAGGGAAGCCGAGGGGTGACTTTTTCTAAGTCAAAAGCCATCATGTGCATATCAGCAGGATTGATAGCGCCTATAGCGGAAAGTAGGGCTTTCTATTTCTTTGGGCATGACTGTATTACTTCCAATGTGGACATAGTGGTAGGTGATTGAGCTAAATTGTCCATGATGCTATAATTATGGGCTGCTTTGGAGTAGTTACTTGCTCTCCTATTAGGCCCTTTTACCATTTTTGGCAATAGTTCCATAGAAATATTTGGAATGGTCAAAGGTGTAGTCGGTGCGTTAGTACTAGCCCCTGACGTATTGGTGTCTGGTGGGGTGTTGTAGTTGCGATTCCGAGTCTGGAAAAACATTTCTTCCCCGGTAATATAAATCTCATAGTTGTTTTTCCTAGAATCATCCGGGTTTTGCTGCTGAGTGCTGATGGTCCCTTGATGGGGAAAAGGTTCTTGCATCACCACAGTTTTTTGGGAAGACCTTCCTTGTCCTCGGTTTCTCTGTAGCTTTTTAAGCTTAGGGAGTTCGGGACAGTGGTGAGTATAGTTCCTGTACTCACCACGTATTGAACAAGAATGGTTTGTTCAAAGAGGTGGCCTTTTGCCTTGCCTTGGGGTAGTGCTTGGCTCCAGGTTCTGATTCGGTTGGAGTTACCTCTAGCCTGGGATCGCAGTGGGCATTGTTGGTTGCTTCCCTCCTGTCCAGGGTTCCCTTTGGGCTTGTTTTTTGTCTTTTTCTTAACCACGTTGGGAGGGTAGTTCTTCTGATCATACTAGTGTGGTTGATTTTGGGATGGCTGCACAAAGTTCACCTGTGCATTGGTTTGCATAGGTGGGTTTTGTGCTTGGGACTAAGCATAATGTTGTCCTGTGTTTGCACCTGGCCATTGGGGGGAGCTCTTCCATCAGTGTTTCTTCACACGTACTGGGTCCCCTCAGCCGGAGGGTAAGGTCCTCCTTAGTGATACTCTTGCGCCCTATTAGTCAAATTTTGCTGCGGCATATGATGACTTTGAAATCTGGGTTGAGGCATATTCTAGGTAGAACTATGTGTGTAACTGGGATTTTGAATGCCACAGCCTAGGTACCCTTGGGTCATTGACCCAATTAGTCAGTCTGCAGAGTTAGACGCGCCTGGAAATTCTTGATAAGTTTGTAGACGCGGGGCGTTAGGAAGGATATAGTAGATGTATCCTAACTACATCTAGATCAGTTCAAGCTGCTGGGCTTTACTGATTGTGTCCTCTTCGGATTTGGGGTTGCGTTGTGCCACATCCTTTGAAATATCCACCATCAGAGTTTTCAAGAATAAATCTAAAATGACTCGGTCGTCGAGTTTAAATTTTTCATAAACTGCGACGCCGCCTCCATTCATGGAGATGCTCTGAGATATGTATGGAGGGGGATTGTCTGAAATGAGTCAGTAACTCCATTCCCGAATCGTGGTGAATGGGAAACTGAACGTATGTGAGGAATGCGCTAGCAAGGGAGCTAAAGGTTCCATGTGAAGCAGGCGGTTGCTCCACGTAACATTTCGCGGCTACTCCCATAGGAGTGCGTTGAAATAGCCTCAACCGAATAGTATTGTCAATGATGATATTTGATGAGCACCATAGGTGAAAGGTCATTACATGATTACTTGGGTCTTCCGCTTGCTTTCCTTCAAACTTTGGTATGTCCGAAGGAAGCTTCGTGGGCATGGGAGGCCAATTAGGGTCATGTACGATGGGGTCATTAGTGAGCTTGGTTAAATCGAGTAGATTCAACGCCGCTAAGAAGGGTGACTAGGAGGTTGACGCCATGGAAACATGTGAAGACACGAAGTTCTAGTTAGAATTAGGGTTAGTCTGTGACGTACCCTGTTGTGAATTCAACTACCTTCCCGTATGGGATGCGCTCTTCTGCCCCCTAGGGGACGAGGGGGGAGTGGTGTGCGGTGTGGTGTTGGGAGACCGACTAGGGTTCCCAACTAAGGTTTCTCCAAGAAAGGATGAACCAATGACTGTGGAAATGTTTCATCTTTGACGCCTAAATGGCGAAAGACTTGGAACCCCTCCTGGTAATGGGGGGAGGTCTAAAAAGACGCCTGGACTGACGAGGTTCCATTGCGACTGTTTGAGTGTCGACCAAGTTAGGTTTTGGAAAAATTTGAGGGGATCGAGTCTGTGATCATGAAAAATTTATGGCCACATACATAAAACAAAGTGAAAATGAAATGAATTTTCCCTTTAATTTAATCTATGTGATCAATCAAGCAAAAAATGGTTTTGTTTGTTTGTGCGTGATACTCAAAATCCTAGAAGACCTATTATGTCCTCACACACTCAAAAGTAACTGGGCCTTGAGAATATTTCTTGTGAGTGCTGGCACAACATCCCGTAAGGGCTAGCGATGCCCCCAATCAGCCGAAGAGAACCCACCAAGGTAAGGGTAAAGGGTCTAGCTCTTGCCTGCACCGTCACCTATAGGGTAAAGGATGCCCTATTTTAGGCCACTAAGAACCACTGTCTCATGTGAGTGTTTGAGTCTTGGGCTTCTTGGTAGTCAACTAATAGAAACGAGTATCAGCCAGGTCAAGTAGTCCTAATAGATATCGCATGCACTGTGCCTAAGCCTAACCCCCTCTGAATCGGGTCTCTCCCGCGCTCGGGTTTTCTTTTCTGTGGGATGATAGGTGGATTTTAAAGCTCCCTAAATACACAACTTCTATGTTTCAATGTGAAGTGTGATCAAGTCGGCTTATTGGATGCCTACCCCCTTGATCCTAACTTAATCTATAAATTCTTTTGTGGCCCTTGTGGGGAGAATTTAGTGAGTTAGTTTATGTTAATTTTAGGTGGCTTTCTTTACTTAGTGGGTGAGTGTGTGTGAGATTATGGTGAAAAATATCATAATTTCAACATATGGATATCAGTGATTCTTTACAAAAAGTCCCCTAGTTAAACTATGTGACGTTGTTCCTTTCTCAAATGGAAGACATTCGCAGATAAGGGGTCGCTTCCAAATCTTCCTAGTTAATCTATGTGAGTAACTAAAGGGAGACGGCGAATCGAAAATGTAGAGCATTCATATGCTTTCCTAGGGTCACCAAATGGTGCAAAGGCAGCAGAGATTACTTGCTCTAATCGGCGATTCAAACCTAGTCCCACAATTTCCTAAATGCAAAAATTGAATTTAAACTAAACAATTTCTACACTAGCTTATGCATGTGTGGTCTTGGGCCACTTACTTGGACTAATTAAACTAAGTGTGCATACTAGAATTTGCAAAAAAACATAAATTGTTTGGAAAGCAATGTTTAATTCACTCCCTACTTAAACGATGTGAAGAATTTTTGCAAAAAACCAACTTAAATGAAAACTAACTCAATGCCTACATAAAGTAGGAAGAAATGAGTTCTCAGAAGCTATGGGGTATCAACAAAAGTGCTGGCAGATACATTAGGGGTTGCCCAGCATAATTACAAGTAGAAAAATGCAGAATATGGGGAGAAAAATATTAGTCTGCAATTTGCGTGCAAAAATCCTTGATAGGTGTGCCTTCCTGCGCGCAAGTCAGTCCTGAACGCGTGCAATGTGCCTCTGTGAGGAAAAACTGTGCACAAAAATCTTGCAAGTAAAAATATTAGGAGCTGCCTTCTTCAGTCTGTCACTTCAGTGAGTCTAGGGATTGCAAGATGGGTCAGAGGACTATCAGATCCACTCCAACATAGAAAAAGTTTCCCTTGAAAAAGATGGCACAACCACATAAACTTGGAACACGTCAGTGGAGTCACCAATCTTGTTGTGGTGGATTAGTTGCACGAGTGTACAAAATCATGCCATCTTAAAGGGTGTGGTCTACTCTTTAAACTATCAGTAACAGGCAGAAAGTAGGGGAGCTCAAAAGCATAACATTTAATGAAAAATAGTATGCCAAAGTATGCTCTGGTTAAACTAAAACTAAAACACAAATATACAAAAGCTATAAAAAGAGTCAAAACGATAATAATGCAAATGATGGCTCGATGGCCTCTTCTTATTAAATGTTTAAAATGGAGAAGAAATTTTATCCACTTTCCAAAGGGCCACTAAGCAATGGCTCTAGGTCTCGATGTAAGGATGTTTCATTCCAAGCTCTGCCTTTGATGCAATCTCCCTCTCTCTCTCTGTTGTGGTGGATTAGGATGTTGGGTGGCCAACTATCGAGTCCTCTTTAGCTCCAGCTCTGGGTCACACACTGCTGGTGTTGCTTGGGCAACTTTGGCCAGCAAAACAATGTGATCACCATTTCTTCATCTCTTGGAGGCTTTATATAGGTGAGTTTCAAATCCTCCTTCCCTCCCTTGGTACATGATGGATAGTGACCCAAGGGAGAGGTATCATTCCATTTTGTGCTAAAATATTCTTTTCTATGCTCACATAGTGTCTAAGGAGGCACTGGTGGCTGTCCTTAGGCAGCTTTCACATAATGAGTACCTGTCCTTTGCTTGGTGTGGTCCCAGAAAGCAACTTTTTTCCATTTCCAGGAATGTGTGCTTATCAGGAAAAAAGGCACGCAGAAGGAGCTCTTCTCGAAGGACAAAGCGTGCAATTCAGCATTTATGACTAGTTCAAATATGATTTTCTCAAAACCTTAGAGATTTTAAATATTTCTTGATTCCATAATGTGTTCCTGCCCTGTAAATCCTTAGGCTTGACATTAATTGATGTCGTCTTCTGTTGTACGATTTTCTAGTGTTAACAATATCCAAGATGTTGTTAAAAGAAGATGGTAGAATATCACAGTTATGTCTCCTAGAAGATTGCTTCTAGTTTAGCTATGAGTTCGGTGATACAAATAGGATATATTGAAGATTATATAATGCACTTTATCCACTTGGAAAGCTCTACTTTACCAATAATTTAGCCTCTTGATTCCTCATGCCGTCCACATCCACATCTTTTTTTACTATAGTGCTACCTTTGTGTTACATTGCATTCATATACACTTCTATCAACATGTCTTTTCACTCTTTTGATGCAAATAATAGTATTAATATGGTGTCTTTTTAACCAATAACAATTAAATCATCCATTAAAATGGATAATATCTACATGTGCACAATATGCAATTGGGATATGGCTCATTGTTATTATTATTATGAAATTTTATTTGAATTAAAATTACAAGTACAACCATGTAATAATATCAGGCTTCATGTTATATAATTTTATCATTACAAAAGGTAAACCTGAGTCATTTGAAATGTTTGAAAGGTCTTTGTGTGTATAATATACATTTTATTTTTATTTTTCAATATTTGAAATGGTTTGTTTGTATTATTTAAAAGTATAGTATTAATGAAAAAATTGGGATGCTTGAATTTTCATTGGATTGTTCTATCTTATTCATTTTTTTTTCATTTCCAACTTAATTTTTTTTTTTTCCAAATATGTCTAGTTTCTATTATATTGTACAAAAAGATACATCGATACAATTCAAAATTCCCACCTAAATTGTTGTGTTAGCCAATTCTGGCGGGAAAGAAGATGTTCAAAAAATAAAAAACGGAAAACGGGGCTGCCCCTAGTGGGGAAACCAACCCAGATGTTAGACCATGTAGTAGGAGGGGCGCTGCCCCAAAATGGGATACCAGCAAAAAACATAAGTACCCATAAACTAAGTTTGTTGTGTAGAAAGTAAATAGACATAAAAAATGAAATTGAGTTGTAGCGAACAAAATAAAGAGGCATCGTGGCGCTAGTCTTTCTGGTTTTTGTCATTCTGAATTGTTTCTAGAGGCTGCTCTTCCTCAATGAAAAATTGTAGTCAAAGAGGTCATCCTTGGGCTTGGATAACTAGGGAGTCTACTTCGAAGTTGAGGCTTAGCGTGCTCCCATAGCTGCTTCATTTTCGTCCTTTGCTGAGCTATTATCGATGTCATTAACCGAATAATTCTTCGTGGACTTGATGGGCAGAGCCATTGATTTCCTGGGCTGCTGAAGGATGGACGACGCCATCGTTGATTTGCAAAATCTCTTCCTTGAACCTGAGCCAGAAGAGTTGGATGGGGCTTCAGAAAGGCAGAGGGAGATGAGGGTAGACATGCTCTGCTGGTCTGGAGCTTCAGATGAATTCACATTAAGGGTAAATTCCATTGGGCATTCCTCTCGGACATGAAGCAGAGGATAGGAAGGCTGGCCTCGACCTCTGCCTCAGCAGCATCTCATGCGATGGCAGTGTGGCATTGAGGCTTCTGAATTCGATGAATGAAAATGAACATAGTGAAGGTTGCAGACAGAGAGGCGACATGAGGCGCTGAGCGGGTGGGCTAATAGAGAATGAAGGGCAGAGTGATGAGTGGAATAGCCAGACAGATAAACATAGAGACCGAGGGAAAAATATGGTGGAGAAGCAACGTCATTACCCAAGAAATACAGAGGTGTTTGGCAGCAAGGACAGGCGATAATGAATTCAGAGTAGTTGACTTGAAGGGGAGTAATGGCGCCAGGGTGTGTGACTTCATATTTAATGACGTCCTCGCCTGGGCCATGCGCTTCCCAAGCCATGTGGCTAGGAAAGATGCCCTGCAAAGGGGGTTCTATGTAGCATGAGGAGCCGAGATTAGACACCTGAATCTGGGGTCCAACTTTAAAAAGTTAGGAGTGGGCGTGTTTCTAGTTTTTTTTTAGTAATTTGTATTTTTGTTAAGGTAATTAAAGTATATTTTTATAAAATTATCATTAGAAAAAACTCAAAAATAATACAAGTTTATTTTTAATTTGATATTTTTTGGGGGAAATAAGTAATTTTTCTTATATTGCAGTGCTTTTGGTCATTCTTGTTCCTCTATTTACTAGGCCAAACCCCCTTTTCATGACTAGATTTCTTAAAACTATCAATTTACAATAATTCCTTATTAGGGGTGGATTTTGATTCTTAGTGATTTGTTGGTTTTATCCCTTCATTGGATCTTCATTCATGCAAGTCATCCTCAAGAATATATTGACCCTTCTTAACACTTGGGAAAAGGGTTGATTGAATGGTGATTTTTAAAGGTGATAACTTTTCCATTCAAAAGTTTTTTTTTGGGTTGGGGGGCGGGTGGTTAATATCTCATGTTTTATGCACATGAATGATTAACTTCTACAAAATTAGTTTCTATTTAGAAGGTTCATCCAACCTTTCTTCCAAGCTTTTTCTACCAACCCTTCTCCTTAGAATTTTTATAATACCCTTATTTAGAGAAGGGTTAGTCAACCCTTCTATGGAGAAGTTTAAACATACCTTTATCCCTTTCAGGGGGAAGGGTTCATCTAATATTTCAAGTGACATAATTTTATGCTCAAAATGTTTATTAGTCCTTCTCACTATAGGTTTCAAATGATGAATTTTAAAGGTTGTATCATTGCCATAAAAATATAAATTTTATAATTTATTTTTTGCTTTAGAAAGAAATTGCATGCTCTATAAACTAGAATTATTAACTCATGTAAATTTAATTCGTGTTAGAAGGGTTAGATAGCCTTTCTTTAGAGAAGTGTCAAACAACCCTTCACTATCCAAGTTTCATAAGACCAGTCACTTAAGAAAGGTTGGTTGCTCCTTCTCTTAAGAAGGTTTGATTAACTCATCTCCCTTTTATGGAAAAAATTTGGTTGACCCTTCTTTCATGACATAATATTTGAATTGCAATAATTTTTCGCTAATCCTTCTCACTAGAACGGAAGTATCTATGAACCCTTCTTAGTACTACATGCAAAGTATGTTGAATTTCAAAAGGTCATAACTTTACTAGTTGCAGTACATTTTTTATGATTTTATTTTGGATAATTTTTTCCTATACACTCAACAGATTTATATTATAGAAGTTGATCCTTCTCTAAAGAAGGTTCAACTTACCATGCTCCCTTCTATGTGGAAGGTCCAAATAATCCTTCTGTAGTGACATAACATTAAGTTCCTACAAATATTAAGTAAATGTTCTCACTACGTGTTAATTTGATCCTTCCAAATGCTACTTAGAATGTTATTAAATATAGGTAGCATTGGAATGAATTAAATATTACAAGTTTCATGGAGAGATTTCATTCAAACTTTCTCCAAGCTACAGGGAATTAAGTTTGATTTATAAATGATCAAAGTCCATCAAAGGAAAATATAGATGGTGAATGGTGGGTTTCACCTTCTCCTTTGTTCCTTTAATCATATTAATTAGGGAATTAATAGTTTATAAACATGAAAATGAAGAAAAATAGAATATTCAACCAACCCTTCTCTATTATACATGGCATAAAGCTTTATTAGTCAATAATTCCTCAACCTTCCACTAGATAACAATAATCTAGGTATCCATTACAACCATGTATCAACAAGAAAATCTAAAATAAACTTGGAGAACATTATGAAATTAAACCATAGATGGATAAGGGTTAGTTGACCATTTTATTATGTGCTTTATACCATGTTAAATAAGTGAACTATTTAGGAATATAAATGGAGAATAATTGATCAACCTTTCCACATTCAACTTCTAAAAAAAGTTAAGCTATGGAATGTGAGGGTACATAAAAGGAAATTATAGATGGAGAAGGGTTTTTTAACCATTCTCAGTGTTACTCATAGATGGAGAAGTATTGTTTTTCCTCTATTGATCTAAAAGGAGTGTATTAATTTTTCTATGTTAAGTGTCCTTTCAGTAATAAAAACTTGTACAATTTGTCTCAATTTTTTTGCTTATGAAATGAGTTTTTTTTTAACCATGAAACATAGATGAATTTGTGAGTTTTCAGCACGAAAATAAGCCTAAATAACATTAAAAAATAGTGTATAACAAATAAATAACATGACACATAAGTTTTACACAACAAGCATGATGAAGCAGTTCACCCCTCCTAGGTTACATCTGTTGGTCCAACTCCCAATGGCATGTCCCTCTTTGTCATTATGCTCAAAATTTAAAATATTGTTGTGTTTACAAGCCTCTAATGGTTGTTTTCTCTACACCAGTGGCTCCAAAATGCTCAAATTAGTCTAAATAGACTCTTATTTCACCCAAATTGGTCAAAAATTGACCTCCCAAAGCTTTTTCCCAATATCAGCTAGAAAAACTCCACCAAAAGTGGAGGACTGCAGTTAACTACAGTTAAAATAGGAGAAATCCGCCTTTTTTTTGGTGGTGCACTATTAAATCTGCTAAACAACTAACAGCCGCATTAAATTTTAGTGGTTAGGGGCGGGGGTGGCCACATGCTGACCCCCAGAACCCCCGCGATCACGGTTAACAATTTAAATTTCGTGTTGAAGTTTGGAGTGGAACCATAATTCATAGTTTTGAAACCACCGGATTTAACCATCGGCATTAACACGTAATGAAAATTTTCCATGTGAGGAGTATTGGAGTTATACCCGCTGTGGAACCGTTAGAGCAATTTTTAGTAACCGTCGACAAACATTTATTTAAACCGTGCCTTGTGAACATGTTTAAAATCGCCGAAAGTCTGGTTTGGTTAGCCGCTAGTTACAGGTTTGATGTCACGATTTAACTTGCCATGTGAACATGTTACAATGGAGCTACCAGCGGGTTGGGACAAAGCACCCCCCCAACTATGAAACCAATACAACATAAAATGTGTTGGCGCACTATAAGCTTCACCCAGTAGCAGAGTTGGTTGAGACCTATGCAGGCGTGCATGGAGGTCATGGGGTTGAACCCCCTGGACTCCACCAAAATTTTGGTCAACGACCCAGGGGACATGTGGCAGCCTCCATTTTGACCACATGTCACCCATCCAACGACTTCTAAACTTTGTACAACCCATCAAATGGCCAGGAAATTGCCACTTGTCGAAACATGACTAGATTTGAAAAAAGGGAATATTCCCAGTATATGCCACCCATGCTGACTGTAACTGCATATTGACTGGGCATCCCAGTCACTCCTGTCACAAAATTTTAGCTATTTAGGAAAATGATCAGAACGCAATATCTTCCTCATATGACATCGGTTTTTCGAACCGTTCACGGCATCGAAATCACAACAACGAGATCTACGCGGTCGTCCAAGTTTGGTACAGTTTCAAGCACTTTAAATTTTTAGAAAAAGACATGATATCCTAATCATCTATGGATTTTGGAATTTATTCTCATGGCTATTCTAGTGAAAAGGTATTATTCGACCCTTTTTTCATTTTCTAATGAAGAATATGGGCATGTGGTTCCATTGGAAATATGGATAAAAGTGAAATATAATATGAAAATAATACGTGAATATCCGTCATTCCTCAACCTTATGATGGTGAAGACTAATGGAGTTGTCCCTTTTATTATAGGAACAAATGATGTGGAACATTATGAAATTAACCATGGATGGAGAAGGCATAAATGAGTACTATCCTATCTCCTTTACATCATCTTAAAAATAGTGAATTGGTTAGGTGATTAACATGTATATAGAAATGTAAATGGAGAAGAAACAAGAAACCATTCTAGATTCAAAATTTTAAAAAGTTTAAATATGGGGATCATTTTCTTACCCTTCATATTCTACTAGAGAAGATGAGTAGAGGGATACATTATAAATATGGGTAAAATTAGAATATAATAAGACAAGGAAAAGGATTGGTAAATTCTTCCTCAACCATCCACTAGAGAATATGAATTCATGTATCCATTACAATTATAGGAAAAAATGAATCTAAAAGAAACATGGATAACACACTTTGAAGGAGAGCACTCTTCTCCATCAAATCCTAAAATATTGTATATCTAAATATTAAAAAAAGAAAAAAAGAAGTAGAAGAATAAATCATTACAAGAAACATTTAGTATAGAATGATTAGCTAACCATTCTTAATTATACTTATAATGAATTTATATCCTATTAGTTTATATAAGGAATCATATAACCACTCTTATACATTCAACTCCTAACAAAAAATATATCTAGGGTCCACTTGAGTCTACATAAGTAAAACATAAATAGAGAAGGTTCTTGGAGAAGGTTTTGAATTGTATTAGTGGAGGTCTTGGGTAGTGGATCCTTCAACTCTTGCACTAGTTCTTGTCATAGAAGAATGGATCAGTGACACCTTGTTCGACTTGTAATGAAAAAAACTATGCTTGGATTAATGCATTTTCTTTTGTAGTCATATCACACAATAGAAAAAAAAGTTTCCATACCTTGATAAATGTGAGAAACATGGGAACCCTTTGATTCTAGTCATTTTTGTTTTCATTCTTACAATGATAGTAATGTTTTTATTTTTTTCAAAAGGAAACACATCTATATTATATATATGGGGTAACTTGTCTACTAAAAATTTTAGCATACCACCAAATGTGCATAACAAAATATATTATATCTTTGATATGGACTATAATATCAAATTGGAGTTCAAACATTTGCATACTTAAAAATTGTTTGGATGATTGATGTTACACCATTTTTTGGTCATCTAACCTACTATCATTAGATGGACCCAAGTACACCATGTAAGACCAATTTTACCCTAAGTAAAATTGCTTTCACTATGTAAAATAACTTAATAAAACACATTTATTAGGTTGTTTATGGTCTAAACGGGAAACCCCAAAAAAGGAAATATTAAACAAACCTATATTTGTTTGATTTTCCTCAAGGAATAATTAATTAAACAATAATTTAATTATTATTCTTGGTCATGTTTAACCCAAAACAAAGCAATTAATTAGATAAATCTTTATTTATCTTATTATTTTCTAGGAATAATTATTTAAATCTTATTTAAATAATATTCCTTGTTAAATTTGACTAAATCACCCATAAGTAATTAAATAAATCATTATTTATTTGATTATCCTTCAACCACTTCCTTAAAATGATAAATAAATCATTTATTTATTTATTATTCACAAATAAAGGGATTTGACCCAAGTCAAATACTTTTTCCCTCCAACAAATATAATAAAATATTCCATAAAAGGTGGATCTAGATTTGGTTAATGTTATTTTAATCATGCACAAAGATCTAGAATGACCCAATATTTTGTTATAAATAGGAGGGTTTTTCCTACCATTCTTCACCTTTTGTTGCCTATTAGATCACTCTGGATCTAGACTCTTGGTCTGACTTTGAGCCATTATCATTGTCATATTTTCCATCATTTGCTGTGTGAGCTCCCTTTGAGTTCTATCTTTGTATGGGTTTTCTACACCAACAAGAGAGAGAAATGCTAGATCTGAAGTGCTGAGGACTTCCAAGAACCCATCCCATTGAGGAGAATTGGAAACTCCTTCTTGTTTTCCTCCCAGGTGCCCTTAATACAAAAATTCTTTCAAAAATATTGTTCTTGTCTTGTCTATTGGATATATGGAGCAAAACCTTGTTTTTACTACTTAATGTCTTTTTATGCATAGATCTGGTTTTTGCAGCACTTGTCTTGATCAACTAACTGCAGATCTGAAGATATTGGAAGCCATATTTGATGTTAGGGCTATTAGTTATGCGTAGCTAAAGTGGTCTTTTTTCGTACACTTCGACAAAAGATTCATACTAACAATTGATAATGAAGATATTAGATAGTTATAAATTATTAAATTCCTTGTCTCACTTGCAACTATGAAAAACTATCACTCCTTGCCAATCATCACTTGTTGGAAATAACTAAGATTACTAAACAACATAAATCTCCATTAGAGAATATAAAGCAATAAGAGATGTAAATAATTTCGTTTTCCATGAATATAGTATCTCAACATAGACCAATAAAAGGTACATGTAAATTTATTTGAAGTTTAGTATGCATATAAACTATGAGCCTAACAAATGAATGTATAAATCAATTGAAGGAATAATTACTTACTAGTGTACTTAATTAGCATAAGCAATAAAATATGAGCAATATCATAAGAAATATAAACTACATAAAGTAAAATATGAGAACTAATACTATTTTTTTAATTAGAGGAATCGACAACGGGACTGGTCTCGTACTCACACGACATGGGGTCCATTTTGACCATTACCACTATAACTCCTAGGTGAACCACACTGCCGCCAACACATGGCCATGGGTAAAATCAAGGGATTTGAACCTAGATCTCATATCACATAACACTTCATTATCATGATTATCACCAATTGAGTTTCCCCCTGGGGTCTAGGAGAAATAATACTGTTAATATAAACCATTACATTAACAATCTAGAAAGAGGAAAATATTCATGGGCCTATTTGAGGGTGAAACCATCAAACGTGTGAGGGTAATACCCTCACCTCCCTACTTTAATGATACTTATGAGTTAGTTAATTAATGTTTGACGATAACATTTTTGAATATGAACCATTAGATAATCATTGGATGGTTAATGTAAAAAGGTCTTGTTTATTAAATAGGGCCCACTAAATAATTGGTACTCATTGGTTATGAGACCACAAGTAGTTAAGGTTTTATTATTAAGGATATATTTATAGAGCAAGAAGACTATGTAAAATTTGTTAAGTATTTTTTTTAATTTGACTTCTACTCAATGAGAGATCACCCTACCTTACCAAGCTCATGAAAATCTCTCTTGCTTTAGGAAACCATTAATGCAAGGCTTATCTTTCACATATTTCTTCTTATTGTATATTGTATCTATTTTTACATTGTTGATATTTCTTTGAATGCGTTGTTTTTGGTTCGAGTCTAACGGTTAAGAATCACCACAAAATGAGTACAACTATAATATAATGTAAATACTTAACAGACAAGACATAAAATTCTATATTTATAAATAGTTTGACACTAGAAAACCCTACCTACTTGTAATCCCATCATTAATAACTATGAAGCACATAATGGGTCTGATTAATAAAAAATAACTATTTATATTAGGTAAACACACACCAACTACCCAATGGGACTTATTCGAATAATATGACCTCATACATTAATGGAATAACTCAAAGTTCCCTAAAGTAGGGAGGTTAATGTAGGGCCTGTTAAATTTTTAGCTATATTCAATATTCATATTGATGTACTTGTTCATAAGAAAATCAAAATTTTATATTTATCAAAAGAACAAAAAATTAAAAATTTGGTTTTGGCTCCCAAGTGTGCAAGTCGTCCCTCCATATTCTATAATTCAGCTCAACTAATACACATGCCCATTCGACCTCATGAATGGCTATAAATAAAGGTTATTCATCCTCCTCAAAGGTAGAAATCATCTGAGCATACAAAAAGCAAGTTATGGACATAAAAATCAAGTGAAGAAGAAGATAAAAGAAGTCTCTTAGAATACAAAGTATATTTGTGAAGGACGAATCTAATATATTGTCTCCTACACATAAATTGAACTCCATATCAAGTAATTTTTTTGTTGGATTCCTTGAAGAGAGGTTTGAAATTTGTGCTAGCAGGACAAGCTTGTGGTGACACTTGTGAACAAAAGACAGAACTTATGATGAATTTTATGAACATAGATCTAAACCTGGTAGGCTACTATGAAAATATATCTGAACCTATGAGGCTACTGTGACAAGAGATTCGAACTTGTGAGGCTACTACGATGAAAGATCCAAACCTATGAGGCTACTATGACAAGAGATACAAACCTGTGAGGTTACTGTGACAAGAGATCCAAACCTGCAAGGCTACTCTGATATGAGATTTGAACTTGTGAGGCAACTATGACAGAGATCCGAACCTATGGATATTACTATGATAGGGATGTGAATTTGTGGAGGTTATTATAACAGAGGTCTAAACTAATATCTGTGACAAAGGGCCAAATATTTCAGAGGTGCATTTTCTATGATTAGTTTGAGGAGGGCTAACTTGGACACTTAGTGAAGCTAGTTATTTTGACCATAACTGGAATTTGATTTCTCTTGTTGTGTTGGCTCTCTAAGGAAAGAAGATTGTTGGGTTTCCCCTTGTGGGTTTTTCCATGGTCATTGGCCTTATTTTGGTGTCTCTTCTCTATAGTGCGTTGTGATCACTACTTTCTTGTTATTGCTATTAGTTGAATTTATGAAGTGTAATTATTTGATGAAGAATAATAATTAAAAGAAGCCATAATCATTCGAAAAAAATATAAGTATTCGGAAATAGTACATGTACACATTGTACTTGGTTTTTCAATAGATCCTTGTTGAACCCTCAACATCCCCCCTTAATTTTTGAGAAAATTAAAGGGCCCCTATATAAATTTTGTGAATGTCTCATTTTCATTGCTTTATCTGTGTTTTGAGAGTGTGTATATATATATATATATATATATATATATATATATATATATATATATATATATATATATATATATATATATATATATATATATATATATATATATATATATACGTGTGTTTGTGTTTGTGTTTAGTAATGCATGCACATGTTAAATGAATTAATTAATCTAATTTAATATTTTTATTTACTAATATTTTATATGTACATATTTTGTTATTTATTGATATAAATTTTATTTTACATATGTTATAATAATTTTTATTTTTATTAATATAGATTTTAGAAGCACACATACACACACACATATTGGGCCTCCAAAATTCCATCCACTTTTACCCACATTTCCATCATTTTACCCTCATTCCGTAATTCCGTAGCTACATAACCATACATTGAGTAACCATTTTCATGATCATATGGGTTTAGCATTATATTTTCCAAGGTCATCTATTTTAAGTATTTTAAGTGAATTTGTGATTAAATATTATAAAATTAACATGTTTTCATATATACATAACATTGGTATAATTTTTATGATATGGTAGGTCTACTTGAAGATTCTATAAGGGTCTTATTTGGCCATCCAACCACAAATTTGAATTTCAAATTCCAACTCATGAAGATTTGTGGAATATTTGTAGAATATTTTGATCATTAAATAAGCACATCCAAAGGAGAAGAATCATGGATATGAGAGAAATTTGAGAGGATTTGTATCTTATATTAGGTGATTGGTTGTAACCACATGAGATAAATGTGGATTTAGGAGAGATTTGAGGATCTATAATTATCTTTCGCTTTTGTATAAATAAGAGTACATCCTTCAAAGGAGCCAAACTTTTATCCGTACATTCATTCAACTCTTAACATTTATTCATTAAGATCAAAGTATGATCTAAGATGTAATTTGTAAAGTGAGGATAGAGAATTGTAGTGTTGTAATATCTTTTAGAGTTTTCCTCCAACTTTATGAAATACATACCACTTCTTTGATCGCCAAGATGTGATAATTGTTCGGTGTGTTTGATGAGGAATGGAGGCCCCCCATAAACCATAGCTTGCACATCTTTTTACATATTGGTAACATAGTGTAATTAGATTATTTCATTTATTTTCAGCTAGTGTGATTTCATTTCAACAGGTGTGATTTTCTTTCCAGTAAGTGTGATTTCAATTATGCAATTGTGAGTGTGATTTCCTTTCAGCAAGAGTGCTTTCATTTATGCAAGTGTGGTGTGATTTCATTTATGCAAGTGTGGTGTGATTTCAATTATGCAAGTTTGGTGTGATTTTCATTTACGCAAGTGTGATTTCAATTTCAAGCAAGTGTGATTTCCTTTCTGCAAGTGTGATTTTAATTACTTTATGTTTGGTTTGGTTTTGATGGAATTAAATTATTTTGAATTAGTATTAATTGCATGAGATTAATCTAATTTGAAGGATAACCACCTAGTACATATAATACATGTATACCTCGTCAGTTTACGAAACCCTGGGTTGAAAATTAAATGAAAAGGATTTAACTCACGATTAAATCACCTAACATTTTGGCATCGTTGTCGGGGAGGTATACACAAGTGTTTATTTTGAAGTTTAGAAAATTCATTATAGTTGAATTCATTTTCAGATGGATAGTTAAAATCATATTAAAATCATTTTGCATATTAAATTTCAAAAAATAAAATAAAAAATTGTACTAATATGTGTGTGCAACAGGAATTATCAACCAGATGGAGTAATTCACAGTTAATTAAGGGTTTGATGAATTTTATTCCTCCTTTAATTCTTGATTGCATTATATAAACAATTGGTATTTCATGCTTTGATGATTTTTAATGCATATTTTTCTAACCTTAGCATGAATATATTTTTAATATTGTTACACACATGGTTACACTGGAAATATGCATGCACTTGATCAATTATTCTATTTCCAGTAGAGTAGAGTAGGTAATGAATAAAATCACGTTTTGTGATGGTTTTTTTAGATTTCATGTAATTTGATTTTTTTTTTTTTCTTTGATGGTGCAGTAAGAGCCACACAGCTCACTAATCATTTGCAGGAAGATGTAGAAAGAGAAGGAATATTTGAGAAGAAGGAGAACAAATAAGAGTTTTTAGAGCCACAATTTGAATTTAGAGATCAAATCCTTTTATTTTGTATTTTAAATTTCACATTCCAATTTAATAAAGAGTTTAAACCTTGTTGAGTATTTTCTCTTCTTGCACTTTTGGCGATCTAGAAGATCAGAAAATACAATTGAATAAAATTAGTTTTAACACTTTGTAATAAAAATTGGATAAGAGATCTAAATTCATAATAAAAAGTAAAATAATAGGCTTCTACAAAGCTCGAACAGAAAAAAAGATATCTCCAATGGATCCAGCACTGTCGAAAATACTTGTTTTGACTCTTTTTGCACCTCATTTGGCTAAAAATTGAGAAAAATATGATTGTTTCAAGTTTCTACCCATTTCTGTTGTTAATAATCCTACAATTCGACCCAACCCCGGTTTGTATGCCCAGAAAATGGGAACGACATGTGAATATGGCCTTCCTAACTGGTGGTCGAAATTGTAAGATAGTTAAAGTTAGCCCCCAGGTCCAGAAATCTTGGTCACGTGGCGCCATGCGACCACATTGGGTGCCGAAAATCAGGGGCTAATCCTCATTCCTCTGCTGGCACCTTTAACTTAAGCACCTGGTCATATGCAGTTACATGAGACTGTGGGTTGGGCTACGACATAGCCCTTAGCCCCTGCCCGTGGTCCTATGGTGCTGGAGGGCTAGAGGCTAGGGCTTAGCCTCGATCCCCTTCCTCAATTGCGTAGCCATGAAACTTTAAATAGAAAATATCTGACCATAATTAAAAAATAACAACAAAGCCAAGTTGGTGAAGGCGCTTTGTTGCTACACATGAGGTCTCAGGTTCAATTCTCATGGAGGTTGTTTAGCTTCACATAAATTTTGGCCACCATGAGGAGGCCATGTGACATCCATTGGTTGGTCCACATGGCACTCCCTCATTGGGCCACCACAACAACCTGCGAATCAATCAGAAACAAACACATGTAAACCAACCAAACAATTCCAAGTGTCAACCATCTATTGACCAAAGATGGACCAGTGAAAGTGTGCCAAAGTGTCATGACTCGGTCAACGTACAAACTGTTGATTGGGTTTTCCTGCAACCCGAAATTCATTTTTTAGTTGTTTCCTAAAATGATCAGAATGTGATTTTGGGAGCATCCAAAGTCGGATTTTAATAAAAAAAATTGCATTGGATTTGTGGTGAAAAGATCTATGCTTTGGAATTGGTTTCAAGCCGATACAAGGATTTTTATTTTTGACCATTTTCTTGATCCATGGGATCATGGACAAGGGTGGAGCACTAGAGAAAAAGAATAACCATAGTTACAAACTTCAACTTTCATAAAAACCTGAAAATATAAAAAATCTAACTGTGATAATTGAAAAAACCACCATCGAAGTATAACTGCAGGTTATAAAGCAACAAAGTAGTGCAATAATCTAGATTTTTGGTAGTTGTAGAATCAGCATAGCTTCAAAATCAACACAATTCAGTAGCTTATGAAAATTTGGTTTATGATCTATTGTCAAAGCATTAAGTGTATGGAGAAGAGATCTCAAGCTCACAAATGGTAAAAAATAGGTAAAAGTGCATTTATTTTTTCTTGAATTTTTTTTATTAGTACTATTTCTGAGCTTTTTTTGTGTATATATTAGGTGAAGAGATATTGATCACCTCTCTCTCCCTCAATGGTTTACATTTATTGCAGAAAAGTGCTAAGTTTTTGCAGGTCCAGGACACAATGAAAGAAGATCACTTTGTGCACGAGTGTATTTTTAAAGACCAAGTTTCTTTCAGAAGAGCATGATCATTTCATGTCAAATAAAATCCATTACACCATTTCTATTAAACAGATACCAATTTTACCATTGCTACTCGTTCTACGCCTACAATCGATCCATAACTTTCCATCTCCCTACTACCAAAAACTCATTCCCATGCACAATTTTCATACTTTCCTGCATCATCTTCACTCACCCTTCCAAAAAATAAAGTAATTCAACTCCCTTACAAAGTTAATTCACCCAATTTTCATTTTCATTCATGTCTGGTAAACCTTTCTCGAATGAAAATTTTCCATCTATAGTCCTTCAAATTATTATTGTATACTCACGTTAGATGATGGAGGAATTATTAATGCCTCCCTTCTAAAAAATTTTCACCCATTGAATTTGACATATCATCTGGGATCAATACTAGATATATTTAAAGTAACTTGAGGCTTGGCTGCCTTAATGGCAAGTTCTCTCACCAATAAACAATGGGAATACATCAATGTCCCTTGTTCGTCAGATCTTTTAGGTGACTTGACTTTGACATGTTTATTCATACCTAGTAAGATGTACTTAGGCATATTGACTCTCAATGAAATCAATGGTGAGTAGGATCATGTTGGTTAATGGAATTCATTAATGGCAAATAATCCAAAAAAAAATTTCTATGTTCAACATCGACATATTTACTCACATAGATAAGAATTATGCCACTGACTGGGAACGAATGAAGACTATATGATTTCAGTAGTAAGCCGTAGGACCCAATTCAACATTATTAGGTCCCTATAATACTATTGTATCCCCTTAGTGTTGTTAGTGTAGCCCCCTTATTGTTATTGGCGTACCCCTGTAGCCCCCATTTTGTTATTATTGTGCCCTTACATTATTATTGTTAGGTCGGCTAGGATTAGATTGTGACCCCGTAGACTCCTATATATAGAAATGAGGTCTTTTCATTTGTATCATCCAAGAATTGTTCATTTATGTAATGTAAAGGAGGTTTCCCCCTTGAAGTGGCTTATTTCTAAGGTGTTGATCTCTCTTTTCTTCTATTTTTGGTGCTGGTTTCATAACATTTGGTATCAAAGCTTTGGATTCTAGGGTTTCGCTGCTCCAAACAGGTCATCATGGAATTTTCGCTATAACATTTTTCTACGAAGGTTCAGAAACTGAAATTTTTACCACACGAAGCCAAAATCCTAAGGAACTTTGTGTCAGAATTTCAGATCTTGGTTCACAATATTTTCGGATATATGATCTGTGGAAGTTAGGGTTTTTCAAGCTCCCGAATTTCATCTAAAAGATGTGATCTTGGGAAAATCACTATAACTCTCTCTCTGATCATCGGCTTGGAATTATATAAAAAGTGGCCAAAATTACACAGAATTTAGTTTCATGTGTATTAATTTCAAATTCAAAGGAGGAAACAGTGACACATGGCACACCGAACAATTTAAATCTACTGAACCAGTCCATAATTAGGTCATTGTGGGAGATTGGGCATAACTTTGTCTTGAATCATCCAAATCAAGTCAGACCTATGGCATTCAAAATAAGGTTCAAAGGGCTACTACATGACCAAATTTCAGATATTGAAGATCCAAAATCACAAAGATAATTTAGTTTCAATATCAAGCTCCTCAAAAGCAAGAAAAATGTGTGTATTTGTTTTTAAAAATTGCATAATGTTTGTTTGAAAAAGTAGTTTGAAGTGATTCCAAGGGCATATTGAAGAATTTTTATCAGTATTGGGTTCTATAATGCCTCCCAAAAATAATTCCACACCCATTAAGCCATTATAAATCTATACTATGGCGCATGAAGAGCAATAATTGCAGTATGAGATATCAAAATTACAGTACCAAGTGCAAAAAAATTCAATCTTACAAAGAGAAATCAAAGATGACATAGATGGTTTAAAAGAAAAAATGGAGGCTAAGTTGGACAGTTTAAAGGATCAAATGAAAGCTAAGATGGATGATAAAATAGTGGAATGTTACATCAAGCATCAACAACAAGTTCTCCAACTCTCAAAGGATATCCTAACTTTCGTGCAAAATCGAATGAAACAATAGGAAGATCAACATCACAACGAAAGAAGTGTTGAAGCAGTCACAAAAACAAGAACTTGAAAACTACCAAATCGATCAATTTCAGAGTATCTTAGCAAGTGGAAGAACTTGTCCGTTGAAGATTCTACATGGGAGGATGATAATTTTATACATAAGCATCTAGAAATAATCAAGCGTTGAGGGCAACACTTGTTTGAAGGAGAGGGGCATGTTAGGTCCCTATAATACTAGTGTATCCCCTTATTGTTGTTAGTGTAGCCTCCTTATTGTTATTTTTGTACCCCTGTAGCCCCCATTTTGTTATTATTGTGCCCTTACATTATTATTGTTAGGTCTTATAGGATTAGATTGTGACCCCATGGACTCCTATATATAGAAAGGAGGTCTTGTCATTTGTATCATCCAAGAATTTTTCATTTATGTAATGTAAAGGAGGTTGCCCCCTCAAAGTGTCTTATTTCTAAGGCGTTGATCTCTCTTTTATTCTATTTTTGGAGCTGGTTTCATAACAAACATCCATCGCAATCAAGATTACAATTTCATCCTCTATTCATAAAACCAAGAGAAAGGAAAAGAAAAATAGATTCTTTTAGTTCACATTCCATGATCTAGCGGCACCAGCCACACTCTTATATATACATATCTTGTCCACTTTTCAGGTAAGTGAAGGTATGTTGTTTTCTAATCTTTAATCATGTAGTTTTTTAAATACTAAAATTGTGATTTTGGAAAATTCCTCACCACATTCATATTCCCTTTCTCATTTGCAAGAAAACTGAAAACACCTTAATTTGGAGGGAAGGGATATTCATATTTCATACGACATGTCATATTTTATTTCATCTTAACCAACATATTTTTCCCATAAACTATTATTGCATTTTGATTCCAAAAAGTTTATATGTTTTGCAATGATCAATTGATGAGCACATTATATCACTGACATCCACTATGTGAGCTTAAAAAGAAATTTTCAATGTTTTCAAGTATTTTGATGCAACAAAAATAAAAGAAGTATTTCTACATAAGAACCAATACTAAAAAAATTTGGTTGTCACACAAGAACCAACCATAAAAAATATGTTGCAATCAAATGATTTCAAGTTAAACTTTCCAAAAAGAATAAAGTTTTCAAATGATATTATATATAATGCAAAATTAAAGGAGAATCAATACAGAGCCAAAGCTCATATATAAAGAAAATTTTTTCAAGAAGATTAACTTATGACTAAGGGAATCAATGCAATAGTTGCATGAGGACATGCAATGTTGAGATTCAACAAGAAGATTCTAGTGAAAATTATGCACCTACTCTAGGATGGAGCCTCAGGCTATTTTTAGGTGGAGGTCTATTTATAGATGCATGAGAAAATTATATTTATAGATGATGTCTATATATATATGACTGAGAAAATTCTATTTATATATGATGGTCTATTTATAGATGTATGTGCGAGTTCTATTTATAGATCGCATGTATATTTATAGATGCATGTCGACTATTATTATCCCTTAAAAATAGTTGGACGATAAACAATAATCTATTCTCAATGAGCACTTGGAAATAGTTAACTGAAGTGTAAAATCAATTAGCTATAGGAAATTCGAGTTCACAGGTTGGTTGGTGGGACATGCAAGTGGAATTAGTTTTAACTGAGTGATTTGAAGTTGTAACAGAGTTAGATGTGTAGTTATGTGTGTTGTAAAGTAGTTTAACTCAGTTAAGTAAGTTAAAATCAGTTGTGCTAGTTGTAATTGAATATACACTAGTGAGAGATCAGTGAATTAATTATTAATTAATTCACAATAAGTGGTCTCACATGAAACTGAATATTTACTACTGTTAACTGTTAGATCCAGTGGAGACCTAGTTGAGATGTAGGTAAAAGGGGCAGTTTGACTATCAGTTGTGACATTAGTGGGTGCACTCATGCAACCACACACACATTGGATGTACCCATGAGGATTTCATAGTCAAGGCAAGCAGGATTCTATTCATTCATGGATTGTTATCAGCTGGAATTGCGCAGTGGAGGTAGGCTCTCTGGAGGTAGTAAATTGGCACATGAATTTGCCAATTTTTGTATGACAATGTGAGACAATTGTATATTGTACTGAGAGCTCTTGGATTAGAGTTTTGTATGAGATTGTTTCATGATCCATGATATATACATAACATATGATAGTGGGGTTTTTATATTTATTCTTTCTCGGTAAAATCATCTGTGTTATGTGTGATTGATAGTTCTTCTTGATATTGCAATTGGTGATCATGTTTTAAATTTCACAAAGATTTTTGTTGAAGCGATTCTATATTTAACAGTAGCATATAATTGTTAGATCAGGAGAATCCAGATAATACATAATTTGTATTAAAATTTCTACATGGTATCAGAGCACAAAAGATTTCAATTTTGAAGCAGGAGCTGAGTGTGTTTGTGGAAAGAATTCAAATTTGCAGAAAGATTTTCTTGGTGCTACAGTTGAGTAAACACCGAAATGGCTTTCAATGGCTTGTGGCTAGAGTATGCACTCGAGGGTAGCTCAAACTACATTTCTTGGAAGGACAGGATGGAGACGGTTCTCAAAGATAATGACTTGAAGAAATTCATTGACAATGATGTTCCTAAGCCCACTTCGACAGATGTTGCATTACTTGATGCATGGAAAAAGAAAGTGGCAAAGCCGAGGAGGATTCTGTTGGAAGGTGTACGAGACCACATTGTCTCAAGCCTTCATGGGAAAGCAACACCATATGCTATGTGGAAGGCTCTGACAGATCTTTTCCAAAGTAGCAGTGAACAAAGGAAATTTGTGCTCAAAGATAAACTCAGGAAGATCAAGATGGAAAAGGGCGATAACATTCCAAAGTATATCACAAAGTTTTTCCAATGTCAAGATGAACTGGGGAGTGTGGAAATAACTGTTGTTGATGATTATTTGGTGAGCTTGGCTCTCTTGGGACTTCCTAAGAGTTGGCACAGTTATCAAGACTCTGTCAACGGATGGGAAAAACTGCCAGATTGGGAACGACTATGGTCGGATCTAGTGCAGGAGAAGTTCAGGCGGAACAGCAGAGATGGCTCTTCATTAAAGCATGATGATGAAGAGGATTGTGCTTTGGATGCCAAGGCAAAGAAGGGGAAGGGGAAGAAATTCAATTCTAAATCTGAGTCTAAAGGTAAGAAGCTATATTTTTCCAAGGTGAAGTGTTTTCACTGTCATGAACATGGGCATCTCGTTACTACCTGTCTGCAGAAGAAGAAGAGAAAGAAGGTTGCTGGAGCTATAGCTGGTGAGGCCCTTGCCTCGCAATTTGAACTTGACTTCTCCTTGATCACATGCATGGTGTCAAGTGCATTGGGATCGGTGTGGTATTTGGATAGTGGTGCTTCCTTTCACATGACAGGAGATAAGGCGATTTTCAGTGACTTGGAGGAGAAATATATCTAGATGCATATAGAGATGGGAAGTGATGGATGATACAGTGTAACTAGCATTGGTACTGTTACCTTTAAGAGGGAGTTAGGTAAACCATTTCAATTGAAATATGTTATGCATGTTCCAGGTCTGAAGAAAAACTTGGTCTCAGTTGCAATGTTGGAGGACAAAGGCTATGATGTTGTTTTTAGCAATGGAAATTTTTTCCTGCGACATAAAACAATAGGTCAAGCCAAGAGGATATGGATTCAAGTTAATAATATCTACAAGTTGGAGGTAGATGGCTGCACTGCCATGATGGGCAAGGTGGAAAAAGTGGTGAGCTGGGATGAGGGAAAAGTATGGCATAGGCGATTGGGCCATCTTCATCATGGAGCCTTGAAATTCATGCAACAAATATCTACTGGACTTCCAATGGGAACAATTTCTCAGTTAGAATAGTGCAAGGGTTGCACCATGGGGAAGTATGTAAATTCCACCTTTCATGAAAAGGAGAACCATGCTTCAGTGATCCTCGAGAGAGTTCACACAGACATGTGTGGACCATTCTTGGTTGCTTCAACAAAAAAACACAAGTATTATGTTATTTTTGTTGATGAATTTTCTTGTAAATGCTAGAACTTCTTCATGTAGAAGAAGGATAAAAAATTCTCAAAGTTTTGTGAGTTTAAGGCATTTGTGGAGAAAGAGTCAGGGAAGCAAGTGAAGGCTATGAGGAACGATAATGGTGGAGAATACATCTCTAATGAATTCAAATACTTCTGCAGCAAAGAAGGAATTCGAAGAGAACTCATAGCACCTCATAACCCACAACAAAATGGCGTCGCAGAGAGGAAGAATAGAACAACCGTGGGTGAAACACGAGCGATGTTGCATGATTAGGGCTTACCAATGCATTTGTGGGCGGAAGCATGCAACACTGTGGTATATGTGCAAAACCGTTGTCCTCATACAGTACTTGGTATGAGTACACCTAAAAAATCTTTCACTAGTAAGAAACCAAATTTTTCACACTTTCAGATTTTTGGCTCATATGTTTATGTGCATGTGACCAAGAATGCCAGGAAGAAGCTAAAACTGACTGTTGAAGTTGGGATATTTGTGGGGTACATAGAAACACCCCATAATTATCGTGTGTATTTTCCTAACAGTAATATGATTGTTATGTGACGGGATATAAAATTTGATGAGGGGAAATCCATGTGGTTGTCACTTGACAGGGAGTTATAATTGCATGTGGAGGAGGAACTGTTGGCTCCCAAAGATGAGTCTCATGGTGTGGATCAACCATAGGAGGAGGTTCATGGAGTGGAGGAGTCCACTCATGCAGAGCCAAACATTATAATTGGTAGAAGGCTTACCACAGAAGCTAATGACTGAGACTTGATGTTGTGCAGAATGTAGGAGCCCTTACTTCATAGCACAGATAAAGACAGTCTCTTGATCGATTTACTAGATACATGGATCTCATGAGAAAATGTATTGTGACTGAGCCATCTTCCTTTCAGGAAGAAGTGTAGGAGCCCACATGGGTAGATGCAATGGTGGAGGAGTATGACTTTATTATCAAAAACAATGCTTGGGAAATTGTACCAAGGCCAGTTGATAAATCAGTGGTAGGTTCAAGATGGATCTACAAGGTAAAGCAAGCTGCTGATGGGAGTGTTGAGAAATAAAAGGCCAGATTTGTGGCCCGGGGATTCTCACAGATCGAGGGGATTGATTATGAAGAAACCGTTACACCTATCACAAGGTATTATTCCATAAGGACCATCCTTTCTCTCTCAGCGCAGATGGGTTGGCGCATTCATCAGATGCATGTGAAGACTGCATTTCTCAATGGGATCATTGAGGAAGAGGTGTACATAGAGTAGCCTGAAGGATTTGAGATCTTCAACAGTGATTCACATGTGTGCCGACTCAAAAGAGCATTGTATGGGCGAAAGCAAGCACCATGCGCTTGGTACACTCAAATAGACAGCTATTTCACCGGACTGGGCTTCACCAAAAGTGAGGCGGATGCAAACCTATACCAGATTGTGGTGGAGGGTAATATTTTAATCATTTTTCTTTACGCTGATAATTTAATATTGACTGGTGATGAGCAGCTGATACACTCATGCAAGGAGGACCTTGCAAAGGAGTTTGAGATGAAGGATATGGGCCTCCTTCATTATTTCCTTGGATTAGAAATATGGCAGCGAGATGGTGAAATTTGTGTGTCTCAAGGCAAGTATGCAAGGAAGATACTAGGGAAGTTTCACATGGAGGGCTGCAAACCCATGGATACTCCTCTTCCAGGAAACTGGAGGAAAAAGGATGTTACATTTGGAGAGGTAGTGGATGCTACTATCTATCGACAGTTAGTACAGCAGGAAGAAGATATCTGTGGCACTCAGTTCAATGTAAGCAGAATACATGGCAGTGAGTCAAGCTGCATATGAGGCTATCTAGATGAGAAAGACCTTGGTTGGTTTGTTTGGTTCTCATTTAGATCTGACAATGATTCATTGTGATAATCAGAGTTGCATTAAAATCTTGATTAATCCTATGTTTCATGATAGGTTTCATATAGATATCCGATATCATCATATCAGAGATTGTGTGCAGTGGAAGATCATGTTGCTTCAGTACATTCCTACGGAAGATCAGGATGCAGATATTTTGACAAAGGTGCTCACCAGGAGAAAATTTGAATACCATAGAGACAGGATTGCGGTGAAGGATAATCCCTTTCTTGTTGAGAGGGAGTGTTGAGATTCAACAAGAAGATCCTAGTGAAAATCATTTACCTACACTAGGATGGAGCCTCAGGCTATTTTTAGGTGGAGGTCTATTTATAGATGCATGAAAAAATTCTATTTATAGATGATGTCTATTTATAGATGGTTGAGAAAATTCTATTTATATATGATGGTCTATTTATAAATGTATGTGCGAGTTATATTTATAGATCACATGTCTATTTAGAGATGCATGTCGACTATTATTATCCCTTAATAATAGTTGGACAATAAACAATAATTTATTCTCAATGAGCACTTGGAAATAGTTAATTGAAGTGGAAAATTAGTTAGATATAGTAAATTCAAGTTCAAAGGTTGGTTGGTGGGACATGCAAGTGGAATTAGTTTTAACTGAGTGATTCAAAGTTGTAACAGAGTTGGATGTGTAGTTATGTGAGTTGTAAAGTAGTTTAACTCAGTTAAGTGAGTTAAACTCAGTTGTGCTAGTTGTAATTGAAGATAAAATAGTGAGAGATCAGTGAATTAATTATTAATTAATTCAAAATCAGTGGTCTCACATACAACTGAAGATTTACTATTGTTAACTACATGCATGTTAGATCCAGTGGAGACCCAGTTGAGAGGTAGGTGAAAGGGACAGTTTGACTATCAATTGTGACATTAGTGGGTGCAATCATGCAACTTAACACACACATTGGATGCGCCCATGAGGATTTTGCAGTCATGGAAAGTAGGATTCCGTTCATTCAGAGATTTCTATCAGCTAGGATTGCATAGTGGAGGCAGGTTGTCTGGAGGCAGTAAATTGGCACATGAATTTGCCAATTTTTGTATGACAGTGTGAGACGATTGTATATTGTACTGAGAGCTATTGGATTAGAGTTTTGTATGATATTATTTCATGATCCATGATATATACATAATATATGATAGTGGGGTTTTTATCTTTATGCTTCTTGGTAAAAACATATGTTTTATGTGTGATTGATATTTCTTATTGATATTGCAATTGGAGATTGTGTTTTAAATTCCACAAATATTTCTATAGAAGTGATTATGTATTTAACAGTGACATATAATTGTTAGATAAGGAGAATCCAGGAAATACATAATTTGTATTAAAATTTCTACATGCAACACCTTCAATTGGGGGGTATGTTGGGCCTCCAAAATCTCATCCACTTTTACCCACATTTCCATCATTTTACCCTCATTGTGTAATTCCGTAGTTAGATAACCCTACATTAAGTAACCATTTTCATGATCATATAGGTTTAGCATTATATTTTCCAAAGTCATTTATTTTAAGTATTTTAAGTGAATATTTGATTAAATATTATAAAATGAACATGTTTTCATATATACATAAAAGTGGTATAAGTTTTATGATATGGTAGGCCTACTTGAAGATTATAGAAGGGTCTTATTTGGCCATCCAACTACAAATTCGAATTTCAAATTCAAACTCATGAAGATTTGTGGAATATTTGTAGAAGATGTGGATCATTAAATAAGAACATCCAAAGGAGAAGAATCATGGATATGAGAGAAATTTGAGAGGATTTGTATCTTATTTTAGGTGATTGGTTGTAACCAGATGAGGTAAATGTAGATTTAGGAGAGATTTGAGGATCTATAGCTATCTTCAACTTTTGTATAAATAAGAGTGCATCCTTCAAAGGAGCGTAAATTTTATCCATCCATCCATTCTACCCTTATCATTTATTCATTCAGAACAAATCATGATATAATATGTAAGTTTTAAAGTGAGGATAGAGAATTGAAGTGTAGTAATATCTTTTGGAGTTTTCCTCAACTTTATGAAATACATACTGCTTCTTTGATCGCCAATATGTGATAATTGTTCGGTGTGTTTTCTGATGAATGGAGTGATCTGAATTTATGTAGGAATGTTACAGAATACACATATAACCATAAATAAAAATATGCAATAGAAATAACACTTCATTTCATTAATATCAAAGAAATGAAATTTGTCTACAGACATAATGGAAATAAACTAGCTAGGGTGTTAGTAGCTTATCTCTGAGAAGAGATGTGGTGGCTACATGCCTCTGAAATGTGTTACAATTATGCTCGAGGGCCTATTTATTATTTAGAAACAATGGAAAACCATAAAAATCCAAAAACATAACTGTATGAGATGAAGCGCCAAAATAATGGGCCCCTTTTGGGTAAATTGGTACATCAACTTCCTGGGGATGTAACTTTGGCATACGATCTTTGTTTGATGCACACAATACCACTTTAGAAAGATCTGTTTGAGGAATACAAATTTTGATGTGAGCAACATCAAATTAACTTCCATGTTGTTCCCGGTTTTCCCAAACAACGTCGTTTGGGGCCTCAAAATGGCTCTGGAAGTTCAGGACCCAAAAAACTGCTAAAAATAGTAAGCGATGCTACAATTAAGGAAACTGAAAAAATGAAAGAAAAAATGGTGGGGACCCAAGTGGAATAAGCGATTGGCCACCAATATCCACATGGATCATGGAGGGCCCCCTTCAACCACAATTTTCACATATTTTTACATATTGGTACCATATTGTAATGAGGTTATTTCATTTATTTTTAACAGGTGTGATTTCATTTCAGCAAGTGTGATTTTCTTTCTAGCAAGTGTGATTTCAATTATGCAAGTGTGGTGTGATTTTCATTTATGCAAGTGTGATTTCAATTTCAAGCAAGTGTGATTTCCTTTCTGCAAGTGTGATTTTAATTTCCTTATGTTTGGTTTTGATTCATTTAATTTATTTTGAATTGGTCTTAATTGCATTATATTAATATAATTTGAAGGATAAACACCTAGTACATATAGTACATGTATAACTAGTCAGTTTACGAAACCCCGACTTGAATATTAAATGATAGGGATTTAACTCGCAATTACATCACCCAACAATATATAACTTCATAGACGTCATAATATTTAAAACCTTGTATTATAAACCACATGTTATAACCCACATATAATTCCACATAACTAAGACCATGTTATATTTGAACACGTTTTAAAATGTATGAACCAAAAATATTAATGTTTCATGTCAAATTCACTTTTATATATTGTATATTTTATAATGTAAGAGGGTTTATCTCCATGGCTCTAAATATTTGTGGAGCTATAGCTCCATTAATGCACTGGGGAAGTATATGATAGTCATTGGAGTTAACCAAGTACAAAATCCAATGAATGGCATATACTGCCCCAGTACATTAATGCATTTGTAGCTCCACAAATATTGGTTTCCTATCTCCATCACGTAACTAGAAGTCAGTGTCATGGGTATCCATTGCATTTACTGGTCAATGTGGAACCGTGACAAAAATAATCTCGGGGCATTTCTTCACATTGAAAAATATCTTGTAGCATGAAATATGTCAATTGACGAGCTCAAGGGAAGGAAATTGTTTTTAACGGTAATTATTATGCCTTATATTCATATTATTTCATGTTCCACGATGGATGTCTCAGTGTAACTTCGGTTAATGATTTTCGTATGCATGAAATGAAGGGACACCTTGGTACAAAGCATGGCTCAATGATTTTATTTAAGGCCACTTCACGCTCCAACTCCACGTGACCTCACCTTCCAGCTTATCATCCAAATCCACGTGGTGCTTAAGATACGTGGTTTAACTTTGAATGAGGTCAAAATATATGCCATGTGACACTTCACTCTCCACTCATCTAAGTTACTCACATTCAATATGCAGGTTGAATTTATTTAATTTCATTTATTCCTATGAGTTTACAATAAATAATACCAAAATGTTTATCCTTCCGGTGAATGTGGGATCAAAGCCTTTAATTTTTTACTATTTTCCAAGATGCACATGGAAATTAAAAGATCGTTACAAGACCCTTAATTTAAGAAGTCATATCTTGACATCCAAGGCACGAAATCATGATCGTGAGGGCTCATTGGAAAGATAAAACAAAGGAGAGAGATATGGGATAATTTATTATGATAAATATGTAGGTTAAAAACCCAAAAAAAATAGCAGAAAAGGAGGCTTCAAAATTGCAACTAATAGAGTTTCTTGAGTGATTTTTAAGAAAAAAAATGACTACCATGAATTTTTATTTATTTTTTCTATGTGGTTCATGGACCTCAAAGAATGTTGACCGCTACGTCTATAGAATATTTTTACTTGGAAGTTCCACCTAAAGGGATCACTTCCTACTAGCTCAGCCATGGAGCTTGACCCTGAGAGTGTCGAGAGAATTGAACCTATGACCTCTCAATAGAAAAGGTTATTTAAAAATAGAGAATCGAAAAATTGAGATAACCCTTGAGGCTAGGATGTTTTCTTTTTGAGATTGCATTCCATATTATATATTTGTCAATAATATATCAACATAAAATGACTTGGGGCTCAAATTTAGATTTTATTAATTCTTTAAAATTGGTTTTTCTTAGAATCTTTGGTTCTTGAATAATTAGTAGATACACATTTTTCTTTCAATTTTAGTATGTTTTTAATAATAATTTTATTGATATTTTTGCAGGGATCATGGAGGACAGTTACCATTTGGAACCCAAAGGTTTGTGAATTCGAATTTTAGAGTTGGAAAATGGGATTCTTTAGACCCCAAAGTCAAAAAAAAAAAAAAAACCTTCAAGAAGTTGTCTTTAAAACATACTTCTATTTTTAAAATTGAATTGTACAATTATAAATAAGAGGTTTGGAAATGATAGAAGGGTTCTAATTTCTACAAAAAGAGAGGATTATGCACTGTTATAGGAGGGTTTTCTTGGTTAAAATTGGATTCCTATTGGACCATGCCAAATAAATATTTATTTTGTAATTAATAGGAGCACTTTTGTTCAAATTTGACTATAAATAAAGAGGTCATTAAATTTTGATTTATTTATGTTCCAGATAAGTGTTTGTTGTTCGATTTAGCACTATTGTTAATTTATATCAATTTATGATTATTTAAAACTGGTGTAAAGCTTCCTTTACATATTTGGTCAGATTTGAATCAAAATTGAATATTGTATTCAAGTGGGCTAGTATGTGTTAGCTATTAACTATCTACCATTTTAATTTCATACTTATCTTGATTGTAATTACTGCTATATTATGAGAACCATTTTTGTAATATGATAGGTATCTTTTTATCTTGAATGCAAACATAATGATTTGAATCCAAGTACATCCAATGCCAGGATCTAATAATTGTTTATGAGATAATCGTAAATGCATATCTGCATAATTTTTTGTAGGCCATATGAAATATTTCTATGACTTGTCAGGTCATCTCAATCTTAGGTTCATTCTTGGTCCTTTTCATCTTTGCTCTTGATTGAGAGTGGGACTAATCCTTCTCTTAATAAAAATAGGTTAGATTTTTATTTTGTTGCTTGCTTGCTAGATTAGATTGCATTTAGTTTTAGGAATTCATATTAGAAAGTCTTCATTTTTGGAGAAAAAAAAATCTAGTTGGAAACTAGGCCCATAGTTGGTTTAAATCACCACACCAAGCATAAATGGGTCTAATTGGGGCCCCGACCAAGTGATTTCGTTAATGTTGAACATGGTCAATTCCATCAACATTTTTGGCACTAGGAGGGAAGAATGACAAGACAACCCTTTAGAGATGTTTGTTTTAATTCTTTTATTTATTTTTCAATGGCTCCTTCTAAATTCCCTATTTGGAGTTGCATTTCTAGACGAGCATTTTGCATCACTCTAATGAAGATAGTAAAATTCTTGTCGAAAAATAAGTTTGATGATGGGGGTAAGCATATGAACATGTTGATCAATTTATTCAAAATTCTGTCTCATAATATGCATCAAAAGGATGTTATTTTCAGGAATTTTATGCTTACTTTCAAGGGTCGTGTGAATAAATGGTGTGAAACATGGTCGGTCGCATATATTCATTCTTGGGATCAATTTTTAGGTGATTTTTTATTGGATTTTAAACATTCTAATTTTGACAGTTATTTGAAGAAATTAATAACCTTAGTATAAAACCCGACGAATCATTAGAATTTTTTTTTAATTATATTTATTAATCTTTGTTGTAGATTATCTTCAATGGATTTTCCTTCTATTACTCAATATTTTGAACATATTATTTCTCTTCTTGATAATCAAGATAAAATAATTTATAATAAATTTAAATCATATATTAATTCTCATCCAGACAATGATTTAGATTTATATGAAAATTTTGAAGATTTGGAAATTACAAGAACACTATGTTACACCAAAATTTTCACTCTCATAGAAATAAAACAGAGAGAAAATCATACTTTGAATGAAGAACATGTTACCTCTAACATCTCTCATTTTCCTATATCCTCATCCCTTAATGAGATTTCTTGTGTAAACAATGAAGTCATAGTTTCCTATGGACACTAGTACAAAATGGCTAATTAGTTACTAAAATTTGCATATAAACAAATATTTTTTAGTCAGTGACCAATGGTAGCTAATTTACAGTATCTTATAACGCGACCAACTTTTGGTCGTTTTTAGCTTAGTCATTAATTGGTTATCTCAATTTTGTTGTCTATTTGTATATTCGGTCATTTGATTTGGTCAGCGATTTGGTCATTAATTTGGTCATTGATTTGATCATTAATTTAGTCATTGATTTGGTCATTAATTTGGACATTGATTTAGTCATTAATTTAATATTTGATTTGGTCATTAATTGTCACAATTAATGACCAAATATATTACTATATGATCACCTGAGAAAACCAATTAATGACCAAAGAAATATGACCAAAATGTTGGTTGTGTTATAAGATACTGTAAATTAGCTACTAATAGTCATATATATGAAAATTTTAGTCATCGTTTGAAACCAATTAATGACTGAAGAAATATGACTAAATTTTAGTCGTGTTATAAGATACTGTAAATTAGCTACTAATAGTCGTATATATGCAAAATTTAGTTGTCATTTGTAGTCACAAAATTATCATTTGTAGTAATCATTTATTCATTATATAAATGACTAATTTAGTAATTTATATTCATTTCATTTACTTTCATTAATAATTATTATAAATGACTAATTTAGTCATATATTCATTTTATTTGTGTTCATCATTAATCAATATAAACTATTAATTTAGTAGTTTTAAATTGATTTTGTGTTTATTATTAATAAACATAAATTAATTTGTATGATTTTAAAAATGTCATACAATGTTCATGTTCATCTAATATGAAAACACAAAGTCGCATATTTTAATCACAATACTAAACAATATCAAGTGCAACTATAAATAATTTCAACCACATAAATTATATTATATGAAATGTTAAAGTATTACAATATGATTTTCCAACTTAATATTAGTTGGACTACAATTTACACATGAAATGATGTTTCATCACTTCAAACATTATCGTTGTGTTTTCAAGGCATTGCAGGTGAATTCACCAACTCTGAAGACTTGACCATCAGTCTTTATATGTGTCTTATGTGGGATATTGGCTCTAAGAGTATCACCAGACCAGTTCTCCTCTCTCTCTTTTTGCATTTGTCGCTCCAATGTTATTGCTCCCATCTTTTTTCAATTCATGCTTCTTACCATCAATATTGTGTTCATTCTCTGAAAACAAAAGAAGATACAATCCACAGTGTAAAACATGAAAAACAATGAACACTAGAATATAAACTAAATAGACTATAAATAATTTATACAACATATACCTCAACACCAGAAGTGTCAAAGCCATTTTTCTCCATACAAGTAAGAAACTCGAACAAATTATCTTCATTGTGGCGATAATTGCCACTATAATGTGGCCAGATAACCTGTATAAACAAAGCAAATAAAATATCACCATATATAGAAAAGAACACTTTAGTGACTTAGTATTAAAATTTCAAGGAAAGCTTAGGAACAATCATGTCAACTAAGTTATATGCTAAAAATCTCAAGCTATAGATAACTTGTGAAAACAAATAATCCGAGGTGTGATGTTTAATCCCTGTCACTTTATTCACAACAACATTTCATTTTCTAATGCATGAACTTAGTCAAGTATATAAACAACATGTACTCAAATAACAACATGAAAGTAGCTTTTTCTGATAGTCATGAAAATATTTTAACACAAAATAGCTATAAAGATTTCAATAAATATAGTGTAATACTAATTTCATCTTCAAGCTTTGGTTGTTGTTTAAATGGACATGGTACTAAGTATTTTCAATTTCATAGTTAAAAGACAAAACAAAATCAAAAGAAACGTCCAAAATACAATCAAACAATAAAGAGAGGATATCATGGAATGGAAATTGCAATTATAAAAAAGTTGTTTACCTATCCACCGATGTCATGTGTAGCATTCCTAAGACATTTGCTTGCCCAAAATAACCATGAGGTGAAATAATCAAAACATTAAAAACCATAGGAATTCCCACTAGAAACATTTCCAAAGTCGATGGCTTAGGTATCTAAGTGATCTCTAACAGCGAATGAACCATGTCCAAGACGTGATATGCATCGTCTCCCCGTCACTTTTCCAATCACATTTCCTGTAACCTGCCCACAGCAAATTCAAGTGACAATCAAACAAAGACATTGACATTTGTTTTTATATTTTATATCTTTAAAATTTGAATCTAATTTGTTTCATGAACATATTAATTCATATTTAAAGCCTTCCTGACATATGAGAAAGTATCAATCAAATAGGACATCAGAAAAATTGACCTCAATGAGGTCCTCAAACAATTTCTACAATATCAATATTTTTCTTGTTGTGATATCTTGGGTAGAAAAAATAACATATCTACAATAGAAAAATGCATATATTACTTATGGTCAAACTTTATATATGGTGTATCCTTGAGCAGATTTTTAAGATGTTCCTCCGCCTTTACCAAAGTGAATTGTAGTTTGGTTAAATTATGTATCCTTTCATTCAGCATCAATTTATGTAAGATAAATGTCACACATTATCCTTTCCCATTTCTCAACACGCTACATATGATAAATTGAAAGTCGCATAAAACCAAGAGCAAACCCTTTTCTAACCAAAACAAACAAACAAACAAATAGTGTGCCTAATAAAACTTCATTATAATATTAGAAAATGAAAAGAGAGTGGACCATTTTTGTTGTTTGACTTTGCATATTTTTGTTATGAAAGTGCTCGAGCTTCAAGAACCAACAAACGTGAGGGAAGTCGTAAATGTGAAAAAAATTATGTTGACTTAATTTGTAGACTTCTTCAAAATGATGTGAATGATGCCATTTTCGGATGTGGTAAATCTCATAATAAGAAATGGCATGTATTCTAATAAATTACATTGCAATAACTACCATGGGCCTCCACAGGTTATAGGTCCTCAGTATGTTAATATTGATGATGAAAGAGAGATGGCAACAATAAGTATGGGTGGTCCTAGTTTGTATGGTGGATATCTTCAAACCAAGATGCATTGAACCCTTAGTTAAACTGAGAGGGGGGGGGGGGGTGAATCAGTTTAACACATACATGGACTTTTAATACTTTTCTTTTTAAATCTTATTTACACCTTCATTTCATGGTCAACTTAATATGTGAGAAATCTTAATCTGTGAGCAACAAGTATTACTATCAAACAGATTTGTTAATGTAATAGCAGACTGAATATGAGAGCAGTAAGTATTAAGCAGATGAGATAAACCACATCAACACATAAACATCATGCACAGAGACACCAGATATAAGTGGAAACCCATAAAGGGAGAAAACCACATCTTATTATTGTTGTGATGCAAAGGCAAGCTCCAACTCCCTCTCCCCACTGATTTTCTGTAGGCACCAACCTACAGGAGGCTCCTACCTCAATTCTGCAAGCTACAACTTGCAAGGAAGCTCCAACTCCCATCAATTTTCTGCAGGCACCAACCTACAGGAGGCTCCAACCTCAGTCAGCTACAAATGACATTTTATCAAGCTACAACTTGATGTGGAAGCACCAACTCCCATCTATTTTCTGCAGGCACCAACCTACAGGAGGCTCCTACCTCAGTCAGCTACAACTGACATCTATCAAGCTACAACTTGATAGGGAAGATCCAACTTCCTTACTCTTTAAAAAGAAAAACACTTGCTGATTTACCTTGGATATCAGCTCTGTTTTGTACCTTCTTCTCTGATGTTCATCAACTCTTATATCAGACTTGCATCATCTCTGCTCAGCCCCTTCTTCTTCTTTGCTCAGCTCCTCCTTATTCACATTCTTCTTGCAGCTTGCTTATTTTCTTCAACTATCTTCAATTCTGCTGCACACTCTCTCCTCTTCTCATTCTATTTTCATCAACCTATCTCCCCTTGGATATTACCCTATTTTATACAAAAATAGCTTCATGGCTGTTTGTATTCCACTGGGAATTCGAAATGGACAGCCATGTCTCTTTGCCTTCTGCCTTCTCATCTCTTTTCAGCTCACTCAAAAAAATGTAACTGTAGGTGCTTATTTTAATATTACAGTGGGATATTTGCTCTCTTCGGGAGACTTGCCAATGCATCACAACAATATAAATTTAAATAAAACATTTACATTCAAATTTAAATGAGAACTCCAGCTCACTCGTTTTGTCTCTTGGCTTGCTGTGCATTTGTCTTTTCTCTGACTCTGTCTTTGTCTTTTCTGTGACTGTGTTTAATCTCTTTTCAGCTCTGTTTTCTCTTCTGTTCTCTGCTGTGGTGTAACTGCTGCATACGTGTAATTGTGCTTTTATATCTGCTGACTGTAATCTGGAGGAACTCCAATCCCTTTTATGTCATTAGTGTCTTGTTGATGTGGAAGCTCCGCAAGTGGAACGGACATATATCACAACCGTATAGCGTTAATAATTGCCCTCCCGTAAAGATGAGGTCCATGGGTCTACAGACCATGCGGCATAGTTTAATACCACCGCAACAATGTTATATATATATACAAATAAGTAATTTCAACTCTCGGCATACATACACACTTCTTTTTTTAAATCAATTCTCAGCGTAATATAGTGAAGACATATTAAACATATAAGAACTCCTTTTGGGCCCACTTAACACACTTCCCGATGCAATGAGTCTTCTCCGAATGCTATTTATCACTCCTGCTCCGATTCCGATTCGATATGATTCCAATCATCGTAATCGGCGATCAACACAATGCCATAATATATATATATATACCTTTTAATCCCTGCTCCGATGCGATGCAAATCGGCGATCGCAAATCGCAATGTTTGAATGCCAAACCGGTTAATTGTTCCACAGCCCGACCCGATTCAATCGGATATCGCCAATCGCCTGAATTGATATCACTCAACTATTGCAACTCCAATGTGCTCCGATTGCGATTCAATCGGAAATCTTCAATCGCAGGAGTTGTATATCACTTGATTATCGTCGATTCCACAGCTCCGATCCGATTCAATCAAAAATTGGAAATCGCAACTGCAATGCGCTCTTCAATTTCAACCCTCCAAAGTTCCGATGCGATTCCAATCGGAAATCGCCAATCAGCAATTGCAATGCACTTCCACCTTTGGACTCTTCACATTTCCGATCCGATTGGGGAGGGGTCCCACCTTATAAAACTTTGTTTTATGCGCTCCATAATATATATGCCTTGGACCTTTGGTTCTTTTGCTTTCGGGATTAATAATATGAAACTGTTTCAATGTGTTAAACTTTCCCAACTCCACTAACTTCGACACTGCCCGATTTGCATCAATCACTGGAATTCTTATAATTTAAAACAGAGTTGCTGCTGTGTCAATTCTTATATATGTATACTTTGCCGCTGGAGTCAAGCGATTCCCGGAATAATATTTGTGTTATATTAAATGTATAACGCCGGTTGGAGTATGTGATTCCCGGAATGTGGTTCTGTATTGTATGTGTAACGCCCGGCTTGAGTATGATTCTCGGAATTTATAACTATTCTGCCTCTGTCTCTGCCTCTGCTGCTTCTGTCGTTCTGCCTCTGCCTCTGCTACTTCTGTCGCTCTGGCTCTGTATTCGACTGTTATAATTTTACCCTGTCTCCTTTGCCTGTTTCTGCTGCTCGACCTCTGCCTCTACTGTATGTCCGTTTCATCTTTGCCTCTGTTGCTCGACAACTGCTCTGCCTCTGCTGCTCTGTCTCTTTTATCTTTGCTTCCACTGCCTCTGCTTCTCTTTGCTGCCCTGCTTCTTCTTTTTGCTGCTTCTGCTACCTCTTCTTATGCTTTCTCTGCTCCTTGGCTGATGTTTCAAGTGCTCCTCCTTTGTCTGTCTCTGCTTCAGCGCTGCCTCCTTTGTTTCCTTCATTTTCTTCTTTGTTGTCTTCATTGCCATGATAACAGCTCTGTCTCTATAGCTATTTGTCTTACGCTCTCTCTTTTAATTCATCCGCTCCTTGACTGATGCTACTCCTTAATTCTCCTTTTGCTGCCTTTGCTTCTTTAAATGAACTTGTCTCTACTGCTCGGCCCTCTCTACATCTTGCTGCTTTGCTGCTCTCTTTGCCTTGTTGCTTCCTCGGATGTTCCTCCTTTTCCACCTCCGTTGCCATCAATGACAACATTTCCAACAAGGTCGCCGTCTCAATGAACCTAGGTTTTGAAATAGTAAACCTAGATCTGGTCTTCACCCAATTTCATTCCATCATACTTTTTCAAGACTAAGGAGGACATAATGGTCCTTCAGCTTATAATAGGGTTGCTTTTGAGGTTATAAATAAAGCTTATCCAAATCAAATGGATTTTTGGGCTCCAAGAGATATGGATAACTTAAATGATAACAATTATATATTTTTTTCCCAAGATTCAAATGTAGGTCCATACATTTTGTGGATTTTACTAATAAATAGAATGAGAGAAATAATCCATGAGGAGAATATACTGGTCATTGTGATTAGGGAAATACTCGGAGATAATAAGACTATTTAGGTTCAAATCAAAGATGGTGTTGATTCTTGTATCTCCTCAGTTGTTGGTAGTTTTTAAGGTAGGAATTTCAGTTCTTCAAGGGTGGGGTCCTTCAGCATAATTGCATCTACCTTGGTCATGTCACCCAAAAGAAAAACATAATAAAAAAAGAGTAAATATGTCAATTTTAGGGAAAATCCTATTTGTATAGTTGTCAAGCTTATAGTTCTTTTTGACTTTGTTATAACTCTGCTGAGACCACCTACTCTACAGTAAAAAATGGCAAAGGAGCCATTAGTCATACCTACCCATGGTTTCTTGTAGGCATGATATAAGAATAGGCTAAGCCATTAATTAGAATTTCACATATATTGAGGAAAGACAATTCGTTATCTAGTTAACCAATTGCACATTGAACCCTATATGGATGAGTAGCCTAAACAAACCCAGTTTTCTCTATCATATGCCTTGGAAAGACAAACTAACATTGTTTGTAATTTTTTGGTGTCATGTTATAAATTCCTTCTGAGGCAACTCCTATTCTGTAATGGATTTTTTTCCTAGGAAGGATGCAAAATTGTTCTAATGACATGGAATCAACTTAGTGGATTTTGACCCTACATGACCAAGGAACTCAGGAGCCTTGGGCACATCAATAGCAGCATCCTCCAATGAAAATAGTACAGTATCCAACCTAGAAACATCAAAATTATATATAGTGATAATTCATAATCGCAAATGACCATAGGTTGTAGTAGTCCTTAAATAAATTCAAACTTGAATAAGAACAAACACAAAATTTCACATTACCCTTCAGTAAGTTGTCCTTGATTTAGCAAGAAAGGCTTGGACTTGCATAAATGTGTAATTATATTCCCTAGATGATCAATTTCTACATATTTCTTGAAAAAATAATCTAATATCCAAAGAGAAACCATAGTTGAATGGAACAATGGTGCTTTAAGGTCATCTACACAAAAATTTGCCTCCTTCAAATCTCTCACACTAGATGGTATGTCATGCAAAATTAATAAAAAGTCAGGGAAACTTCTTAAATTCTCTAAAATACATAATGCAAATGCATGAAATATTTTTAAAGGAATGCACCTGCAATATTCTTTGATTTCCATTTCAACCTTTTTCCTAAGTTGAACCTCAATGAGTTTTGAACTCAAAGTACTTTGAGAAGAATGTTCTTATAGTTGAAATTTAGCATTTGCAGTCTTTCCACCGGTGTCACCAGATGAGTATGAATTCTTAAACCCTCTTATGTCATTATCCAAAACATTTCTTTCATGGACACATGATTTTGAAAATAAAGGCTTTTCTGCAGCATAAGTCCTTGTCAAAATTTCATCTCTCATACCAACTGGAATCCGGTCAGAACTACAACCTAAAATTGGACCTGCACCTATTCGTCTATTACTCAGGATGTGAATGGTGGAATATCTACTAGAGAACTCTTAGCATATGGCAAAGGCTGAGCCCTCCCTTTTATTCCATTGCCAAGACCTCCCTTAGGACTAAGAGTCAAGTTGCCATCATCAGAAGCTCTGTGTGTTGAAGGGCTTGGCATAGACTAATTTTAAAATTGAGCCCTATCCATAATCCGAGCATCTTGACTGGTGAATCCACGGTCACGTGGTCCCATATGGGGTTGTCTCCCTTTAATCCCACCCATATGTGGAAGTGAACCCGTTTTTGCACCTGCAATGTAAGATGGCATCTCAGGTCCTCTCACACCATGATCAATTGGTGTCACAAGTCTCTGACCTGAATGTCCCATATTGGTACCTCGAGAGCGGCTTCCCTGTCCATGTAGTTCTTGTACAACATCCCAATGCACTTCCTATATTTTCTTGGGGCCCTCAACTTTCTTCCTTTGTTGCCATCCGTTCCTCCTCAGATCAATCAGATCCTTCAACATGAACCTCAACCTAGAGGGAATCCCTTAGTTATTGGATATTTTTGTTATCCTATAAAGTAAGCATAAATATGTTCCTTAGCCTTTGAATGGTCAATGATATGACCAATAGTTCTCATCATTTTGCACAAAGCTTCAACATTTTCCTCCTCTAGATGCTGAAATTCACCAATTAATTTCTTGATGCATGCATGCATAATTCTTTCGTTCAGCATACTTTCTTTATAAATCTCACCAATAAACGTTATATTTCCTAGCATTCGTCGTCGTGCTGCAACCTTCTTCTCCCATATTTCATCTCCTGAAAGGATTTTTTCACCATGCTCTTCTGCTTTCTCAGCCTCAGCCTATTCTGTTTCATATTTTTCAAGTTCTTCTTGACATTTGTTCAAAAGAACTCGCCTGAAAACAACCTTCTCATTATCTTCATAAAATTCTGGTATTCCTACAGCAAGTTGAAAACTGAATTTTGCATACATTTCAAAAAAAGCCAGCTCTATTAAGTATTTGTCAAATATTTTAGATATTATACCATTAAGACATGATGCAGAGTCAATGTTCACTTCTTTGACCTGTTAAAAAATTTTCTCAAAGTTTTGGGGCGTTAATTTATTAAGGATGGATTTAATTTGTCTTTGTTTTAACTAATCCTCATCAAAAACCTTGCCCACTTCATATCGGTTCTCTAATATATGAATTGTGGGAAGAGAAGGTTGTGGAGGAGGAATTAAACACTTCTGTGAACCAGAAGCACGTTGCCACCTATCAGCATCAGAATTATTTATCACTAGTCCAACTTGTGGAAGTACATGTATTGCACAGGTATTGCTTGAAAAGCTAATATTATAACCTTGGCCAGTTTGAAACACAAAAAAGGAACCACTAAGATCCACATCCATCTGCATATCATAGCCATTAGCAAAATCATCCACCGGCTTGGCCCATCTATCATCATCCAAACTGGCCATATTGCTCCCACGATTTTTAAGTAGATAATTCCCACTCAGCTGCCTGTCAAGTCCTCTTGCAGTGATTGATAATGCACCAACATCTCCTACATGATTTGCAAGTGCTTGGAAATTTCCAAGCAATTCAATAATGTCTAGACAAATTTCAAAATGATTTGGTAGATATTTTCACTGATCCTTGATTTCCAACAAAAAATCTTTAGAGTACTTTATGTCTCCTGAACATTCAGTAACTAAAATAACTACTTGATTCATAGGATTTGAAAGCTCGGTTGCATCTTGCGAGTCATCCACTTCTTTCAGGACTTGCGTCTTAGGCTCTTTTGAAGAAGTATTACTCTTGACAACATCGGTTAATATTTTGGATGGTTCTAGAAGGTTCACATCTCCCCCCTCCTCTTGAACCTTATAAGCATTATATAAATCCCAGTGGGAGCTACAACATTTTCCTTACTAGAAAAATCCCTCTTTTCTTCTTCTTCTTGATAACTACTACCTTGGCAGCATCACCAATATTTGCAACATTATTCTTCGCAGAAACATTGGAAGAACTTTTATTCTCCTTTTCTATCAATCTAGCTACTAAATCCTATTGTCTTCACTTTCAACAAGAAAATATGACACTTGAATTTGAGTAGAAATTTCACAAATATCACTATTAGTGGTGGATACTTGACCCTTATCTTGTGTGTCATTTTCCTTTACATTGGCAGTTGAACCTTCCCCAAGTACTTTAGCACTATCATGGTTAACCCTACCTTTGTTTCTATATCCAGAAGATTGTTTGCAGTCAACAACTTTCTTACCAGACAAAAAACCTTGTTTTTCCTCCAAAATAGCCATATCAGCTTTAGGGAGGACTGTTGTAGCTTCTGATTGTAATTCCCATTCAGACACCTTGCCTATATTTTTTGTTGACTGCCCAGATACAACTAACACTTCACCCTTTTTCTCTTTGAGATGATTTCGATCAAAAAACAATGTGTCATTGTCATGTGTAGCCAGTTGAGATGCCAACCTACTCTCATGCATTCCATTGATTTTTCTCTCCCCAACATGCAAACTAGATTTTTATTTTCCAATGACAGAATTGGAAAAGTAATTCATCTCTTTGTTTATGTCACCATCAGGTGAACTTGAAAACTTAGATGGGGAATCAAAAACCACAATAGTCCCATGCTTAGGATGGAGAAAATTTCCAAGATCTTGTTTCTCTCCAATTACAGAATTAAGAAAATTATTGCTGCAACTTTGTCTAGCATTATCGCTTGTTGATTCAGATTGTTTATTCTTCACATTTCTAAGTTTTGAATGGCTATACCATGGTCACCTCAAAAAATTCCCTCTAGGGGTTGTAGAAACTAAATATAAGGGAATGGATTGTGTCAAAACTCATTTAGCATCCAAGTATAATGAATTCATAATAGTAGCAAAGACGCTGATCTAACCATCAATTGAAGAAACATTGACATTGTTGTCATAGAAACTATACTCCCCTAGTGAACCCAGCCACACCATGACTTTAGTTTGGGTGGAGAATGTTGAGCAATTAAGCCTAGTCATAATCACAACCTAGAAGAAAGAGGTAATCGATGTGACTATCGTAGCAAGAAACTAGAGCTTATGGTGTATGAAGGTAACCACCACCCTGATGAGAAAAGACAACAACCTTTGATCAAGGTATCTAAGAAGACAAAAATTTAGGCCTATAATTCTTGAAGTGGAAAATGCATCCTAAGTCATTGTGTTCACTAAATTTGGAATTTAAAACTTGAATTTAGATATACCTTAAAGTTGCAAGAAAAATTTGTCAATCGTTTCTACAAACTCGTCATGTCTTAAAGGGATCAACAATGGTCGCTACTTAATGCAAGCCAATGAATGATTATACAAGTCTAACATTACAGTTAAATTCAAAGACAAACATGAACCAAGTGACTCAGATTCTATCTACACAAAAATATTGTAAGAAACAACGCAATGAAAGAAGTGCTCCTTTGTCTCTACAGCACATAAGAAGAATCACCTGCAAATCCATTTTTCCCTTTAAATATGGAAATTCACCTACAGCCTCCACTAGTGCAAACAAACCCACTATTGGCAATAAGAGAAGTGTAAAGCTTGCGCATCAAAGGGTAAAAATTGTGTAAGCATAACAAGTTCTATCCAAGAGCAACATTATGCTTGTGCATACAAAGGAAGTTGGAGGTAGCCAAGCTAAATAATGAAAACCTTAGAGATCTAGAGAACATAACATAGCATAGGATAAGCCCATGACATTAAACTCAAGACTTGAGACCAATTGTTTGTGGATTTTTTTCCTTACCAAAAAGCAACAAAAACACATTCAACAAAGTACCCATATTATTGGTAGATATGCCACCTGTGGAGCTATATCAAAAATTTATAGTCATGCATAGGCACTGTGGTGGGAATTGAACTCAAGGAAAACTACTTATGGATATGCGACCTTAACCACAATGTCAAACCAAGGCCTTGAACAAGAGACCCACAACATATGTAATATACTCAAAAACACAAAAAAGTTAATAATGTCATTGCTAGAACATGAGACTGGGTAAAGTAAGAATGCTTGTCTTCAACAATTTTCCTACAACCACATTTCAATGCCATTGTCCTTAATTTAAACCCTTATAGGAGGAAAATTTATATCCACTACTAAAACTAGCAAAGGTAAAATACATTCAATCAGATAGGCTGTTGGAAACAGTGACAACAATAAAAGCATTATTATATATTCATCAACATTCCAACCTATAAATGTAGATGTGGATACTCATCCTCGAAAACAAGGCTCCTGCACCACTTTTATGTGGAGAAACCATCAGGTCAATGTTTTTGGTCTAGAACTTGACAAGGCCCCCCAAGGCTTAAAGTGACTCCACCATGAATATTTGGATGCATTCCATTTGTTGTTTGTTGTCCAATTTTCATATATTTCCCATGTAAAATTGTTACTGGACCTTCAACCCCTACTAGTACATTTCCAAAACTTATGCCTAGAAAAGAAGGCATGGCTAGAAAATGGACATTTTCTCTGAGTAATTGCAAGATGATAATCTACAAGAGAGGCAGTTTGAGGAACACTTGAAGGTAATGGTTTCCAAACCCAGTGTCCAGGACCAGTGATAATGGATGGAACATGACCATTTGAGGAGGGGGCTTCGGGGACTTTATGCATTACACCACCAATCCTTAGGTGAGGAAGCTCATGAGGGTGTTGATTATTATCACTATTCATCCTTACACTCCCTAAATTATTACAGATAGAGGCATCATAAATTTCTCTTTCACTGAAATGAATATCATGTGTTGGTCTTTGTAAATCTACTGATGGACCTCTATCAGTCTTTATAACTGAATTTGGAGCCACAATTGCACAAATGTGGTTTTCCTCCATGATTTATGTTATATAAGAAATAGAGAAAATTCTGGCAATGGAAGTTGGATGAAGTAATGCACCAATGAGCATAGTGGGTACACACAAACTATTTCAGGAAGATGGCATACACAAGATTTTGGCATATAGGACAATTATTTATTACCCTGAGATCGATGGGATTCCTTCCATTATTTGGATGATAATTTGACATAAAACAAACCAAATTTCCACGAGTTCAAAACTACTTGATTTCCCTGAAGTCAACAAAGTTGATATATGGTCCCTAGAAAGATGTTGAAGTAAATGCAAAGGACCTGATGACTCAGGTATAATAAAAGTATATAAAAATATATAATAGTATTGAATTGGCTATAATAACAGTATTGACTTAGCTATAATAACAGTATTGTCCAAGGAAGGAAATTGCAGAATTAAAAACCTTAGTGAAAATTGCCCTTGGATATTACATGAGATATCCATAATAAAAAACTCCATCGATAGTACCACAGACTTCAGCCCCTGCCTACTTGTAAATTGATGAAAGAAGAAATATGTGTATGAAAATTATTGCCATATACATAAATAAAACCTGCAGATCATTTTCTTGAATGGGAATTGAATAAAGAAGATTTTACTTACCAGATTAGGGACCGAAACCGTTCCTGCAACTACAATTCTTTGTGGTAGTTTATCAAATAGATTTTGAGTTTTTGGCCTTAAGTTTTGAACATTTTTTGAAGTTATATCTTGGGTAATATTGTTTGGGGCATGTTCAATTGAAGAAGTGTCCATGGGAGTTGGAGTTTGCGAGACAACGTCAAATGAAATGAATAAAGAGGAGCAACCAAAGAAGGGGAGTTACTTTGTTTTAATTCATTTTATGTTGATATTGGAAGGTTCATTTTTGAACAGTTTTTTAAGTGAGATCTTGGGAAATGTTGTTTGGGGCATGTTAAATTGGAGAAGTGTCCATGGGATTCGGAGTTTTTTAGACAACGTCAAATGAAATGAATAAAGAGGAGCAACCAAAGAAGGGGAGTTACTTTGTTTTAATTCTTTTTCTGTTGATATGTGAAGGTGATCTCATCTCAAGGAACCAACTAAGTTTTTTAGATCAATAGCAAGTTAGTTACTACCATGACAGGAGATAAGAGCAGGCTAGAAATAACAATGAAAGAAAAATGCACAATAATCAAATCCTCAAGGGATGATGCATGCACAAGCTCCAAACAAATTTATACAATTTTAGATGACATTTGAAAAAATGATCCAACAACTTACTATAAAGTAGGTGCCTCAACTTGGAAAAAACACATTGAATGTGTTTGTAAAATATTAATATCCTAAGTCCAACTATGGACTAGAAACGTTGATTAGGGAAAACATTATCAGTTGGTGAAGCTAGAGGCTTGAAATTGTCGCATTGTACTCCATTTGCAACAGCAGAAGATAATGTTAGGATTATAAATAAACCAGTTCCATTTAAAATATGGGCTATTGAAACCTCACCAAGATCCTTTCAACATCAATCAGCCCATCATGTTTTCTAGACGATTGTTGGAACTAGACATAGCAGAGGAATGGAGGTATCCGAAATAAGACATCCTAGATTCACAAGAAGATAAAATATTATCTTATAACCCTACAATTACTGTAAATAGTGAGCAATCCAGCACTACAACGGGATGGATCTCTATCAATGACGAGGCATCTATTTCATATTTCATAGAAAATTCAAGTAAGAAATGATTTTCGTAAAGACCACAACACATATTTAGAAGCACTTGATGATGAAGGCCTTGCTTTCCATTTTTTAACTAGTGTATAGACCACTTGCAATGCTCAGACTGTGATGATATGGATGTTTAACATTTTTCTCACTTTTGACTAGAAGAAAAATCAGGCAGCAGATATGATGAAGCCCTAAACACATCCAATCATAATCTATTTGGAGATGCATTGAAACCTGAACATGCTTCTCAAGTTAGAGAAGTGTATTTTTATTAGCAGAAAGTGAGATAAGATAAGATAAGATAATTGTATGTATCCAATGAATGAAAATAAATAGGTCAATGGGAATGAAAGATACATTTAGTACAAGTACAATGTGGGAGTGCAAACGCAAATCCTTTAAAATGTCAAAGCTAAATCTAGGGTAAAATGAAGCAAAGAAGAATACAATAATAGGACGTCCTCATAAAAATGTATATAAACCAATCATGTAGAAGTCTAAGTGAGGGCAATAAATCTATGGGCATTCATGGAAACACATTTGGCAGCTCAAAATTGCATTATGAGTTTGAGAAAAACAGAAATATAACACCTACGCTACATTTTGATGTCGAGATGAGTGTGGTAGAGATAAAAAGAGGTATGTTCCTAAGACAGATTGTGATGTGCAAACAATGGGATGCTTCAGTCTAGCCACTACTCATTTTGAGGTAGTGTTAATGACCACCCTGTTGAAGAAGACAAAGAAAAGTTTTCGACAAGTTTTTCGGCCTGCTTAGCTGGCTTGCTACACTTGGACAGGGATATGCTACACTTCTCTTCATTTGATTCCTCCTTGAAAACAAACGATATTTCCAAATGATTAATAGTGTGAGAGAAGGTCCTAAATGTAGAGGAGGAATATTAGCAGGAGGGAAAGAAAAAAATTTCTACCACTCTTGCAATCACCCTAGAAGACTTAGCATGTGATGACATGGGTATCATGCCATGCCTTTTTTCTACATTGGAAAATTGAAATTCAACCAACATATGACAAAATCCTAAGTGCAGATGGAGATAATGGACTAGACTATAGTTCTAGTTTTCCTATTCCTAAGACAGATTGTGATGTGCAAACAGAGGGATGCTTCAGTCTAGCCACTACTCATTTTGAGGTAGTGTTAATGACCACCCTGATGAAGAAGACAAAGAAAAAATTTCAACAAGTTTTTCGGCCTACTTAGCTGGCTTGCTACACTTGGATAGGGATATGCTACACTTCTCTTCATTTCATTCCTCCTTGAAAACAAACCATATTTCCAAGTGATTGATAATGTGAGAAAAGTTCCTGAATGCAGAGGAGGAATATTAGTAGGAGGGAAGGAAACAAATTTCTACCACTCTTGCAATCACCCTAGAAGACTTAGCATGTTATGACACAGGTATCATACCATGCCTTTTTTCTACACTAGAAAATTGAAATTCAACCAACATATGACAAAATCCCGAGCGCAGATGGAGATAATGGACCAGACTGTAGTTCTAGTTTTCCTGAGAATGAGAGTAATAAGACACTCATTAATGAAGGGAAATCCTAAATATCCCTTAAGGTTCAAGAGACCAACACTCCTATCTGTGATTTTGAATATGGTAGAAACTTTCGCACCCATAATTATGTTCATCTCCAATCAGCATTACCTATTAATTTTGAACAGAACAATGCAAGATCTGATATTTTTTTCTTTGAAATTCATACTACATATGACATGGAATCTGATGAGGAATAAAAGAAGGTTGATCATATCATCAAGCCATTTTGTGAACCATATGAGACAAAGGGAGAAAGTTACTCTTTCTACTTGACAGGGTCCACCCTAGGAGGTCCTGACTTGGCTTTCTGTATTACAACTTGAGGCAAATCAGATTGAGACATTGAACCTTTTGGCCAGTACAACAAAATTCCACCTTCCTCCTTCAATTTGAAATAGTATACCCATTCGCCACCATACGAGAGAAAAGGTGTTCAAGTTGTTACATGATATCGATTCAGCTAGTTGATTGAGTTGAACCAATCAAAGTTGCTCCTCAACCTCGATTGGACCATGATCTTCAAATCAGACTCTGCATCTCAAGTTGTAAATCGATGCTATCCAGAAAATATCTCTGACTCACCCCTTATTTCCTTTCCCCCTCAAATCTTTTCTAGAACCAAAACAACATTGTTGGGGTTGGGGCTTTTCCCTTGCAGTGTAATTTATAAATAGGCAGTAGAGGGGCAAGAGACAACTTAAAAATGTTCTGAAAAGAATTTGAAAAGGAGAAAATTCTTAACTCTACACACAATTACCAGGGAGGGTGTGACGACGGGTGACATATTGGTTGAAGGCATCCCTATTGAAGATGAATAGTCTTGTCATATTGAAAGAACAAACCAATATCTATGAAAACAAGAGGACTTATGCAAACCCATAATTTATTAACTACACAGTGAGAAAAATCATTTCCAGGTTTGTCTCTTATTTTTCATAGGTATGATAATTGATATTCAAAGGAGTTTATTCTCCTAACTATAAATTATATTCGGTTATCTATAATTTCTCATATAAAACAACCCCCTGTCTGCAACACTGATGTTGATGGCCATCATAAAATTATTACTATGTTTGATCTAGAAAAGTTGGAATTAATGAACTTGAGGATAACGATGGATCTGTGGCTTGAAGCATTCAAGTACCCTCAGATTTCCTTGAATAGTGTCTACCACAGCATGATTCTATATTTATCAATACCCTAGCTTTCCAAGAGTATTCCCATCTTGAATATGGGATCCTAAAGCTCACTAAGAAGATCCCAGCAAAATGCCCTGATCTAAGCCTAATTTATCTAAATGTTTCATTCATGAATATGGGGTCACAACAAAATTACTAAGAGAAACACCTACAACAAATTTATGATGATTTAACAACATGCACAGGGTTGAGCTATGGAAGGTCATTATTCCTAAAAAAAGCACCAAAATCCATACTAGAGTGATGAAGTTGATAATTTAGTGAAGACAAGAACATATCAAATATTAAGCATACCACAAATTCCAGCACTCCAGGGACAAACGAACGAAGCCATCAAACTATTGCTTGCAAGGGTTGAAACTTCAAGGTAATATCCTTTGGCTCCAAGACACAGAGTGCATAGACTAAAACGGTTGCCCAAAATTAGTATCCCTCGGAAAAGAAGATGGTAGGAACTCTAAAGGGTTATAAATTAGCTCAATTAAAAAGAAGCTTCACAAATAGGAAGTCATTCATGTTTCAAGTTACATTACACGTTCAAAAAGGGATCTTTTATTTATAATGGGGATAAGGCAACATATTCACCCAATTTGAATGAGTTTTCCTATCATACTAGTATGTCACTCAACCCCAATTTGAATGAGTTTTCCTATCATACTAGTATTTCTAGATAAATAAGCTCAAAGAATCCCTTCACACATTAGGATGTTATAATTATTACTTCCAAGAAAAATGAAGATAGCTCTAATTCATTTCCTAAAAAACATGAATGACAAGGTAGAAGGACATACCAAGCCTTAAAAATTTACCCTGCCCAAAGCGATTTGTTTCCCTATAAACACCATATTGTTGACCTAGCTAAGTCTGGGTTAGTCAGTCCAATGTTGGAAACTCACAAAATATTTGGCAGTAGTTCCAACATGCCAAGTCAATAATTTCAAACATTGTTCCCAACCCTTGGTCAACTCATGCAATTAGTTTCCCAAACCATGCCATTATAACTTAGTCAAGTCAAATTGTTACCAGTTCATATACATTGAACACATCAACCATTCTAGATAGAGAAGATGTGCTTCAACATAAAAACATGAATGTAGAAGGTGGAATACGCATGGTAAATGAAACCCATAAATAACATCAACTTACAGCTCAAGAACATGCAGAACCTAGAAATCTTGAGTCTTCCATTTGCAATATTTACACTAATTCACTTCTAGACAAGTCCCTGAATATTGTCACACAAATTTCTATTATCTTGGACTCTTTAATCAAAAATGGTAGTTGTATCTTAAGAGTCTTTTCCAAAGTCAATAAATGTAAAGAAGAAAACAAGAGAATGCGGATCTTAGTCATTTTGATTCATTATTCCAACAACAAATAATAATTGCAGAGAATGTTGCCACTATTGTAATACTCGGCAAGGGAATTTCCATACATAGATTAAGGAACTAAAATTGAAAAATGTCTATTAAGGATACTTTGTTAAATTTTTGACAAAGATAAATGGTCATACGACATTGCTTCAATTTTCAATAGACCTTGGATATTCCTCACATGGAACTTTAGGACTATATTACCGAGGAGGAGTGGATCTTTGGAGGCCATGTCTTGCTTGGTCAATTGAAGACCCTAACAGACTCCTGAAAGAAAATGAATTTTACTTTTAAAGACCAACCACACCATTACTCAGTTCTTGTAATCACCCAATTCTTCTTATAAATATATAAGGCAATTCCATATTTCCTAGCATATGCTAAATTTATTGAATGATCACGAAATTTTTGTACTAACAAACTTGGCTGGGACAAATACTCCAACCCTATGACCAGGAAGTTGGTTGAGTGTTGACGTCCTTTGCTTGGAAGGTATTGACGCTAACTATTCTCAAGGATATATTAGGAAGTTGACGTAGAGTCCTATCAAACTAAAAATGGATGATATCTATTAAATATGGTCCAAAAACCCTTCTTTGGGTAAATTCATGACAAGTATTGGATAATACTATGTATGAAGAAGAGGGAACATAAGAAAATTTTTGTTGGGGGAGATTTTTGAAATTCAAAGCTCCTTTGAAGTCTAAAATTTTTATGTGATTAGCATTAGGTAATAAATCCTTGAAATGGGAGGTCTTCCAAAAACCCTTCTTCAGGTAAATTCATGACAAGTCTTGGATAATTCTATGTATGAAGAAGAGGGATCATAAGAAACTTCATGGTGGGGGATATTTTGGAAAGCCAAAGCACATATGAAGTCTAAATTTTTTGTGTGATTAGCATTTGGTAACAAATCCTTGAATTGGGAGGTCCTCCAAAGAAGGGCACAACAAGGTCCAAGGAGATGTGCACCTTGTTGGAGAGAGGTGGAGAAAATAGATCGTTTTTCTTTACTAAGGAGGTCTCAAAGGCTATTATTCCACTAGATTGAGCTCAATAACCTTGGCAAGAGGCATCCTAGTAAGACGATAAAAATAAATGGTTCGAAGATAAATCTATCAAAACATAGATCTCTTCATCTGATTGCACTTAGAGCCATTTGACTGACAATGAACTCTAGAATCTTCTAGGAGTAGTTTCCCCCATTCCATGGTCAACACCAAATCAAACACCTCTATGATGGAATAAAATATATCAAAAAGCCAAAAGTCCCTGCCCATGGAATGGGCCATCTTCACCACAAACTTCAAAGATTTTCAAATCCATTCCCATCATTGGTATTTCCAATTGACACCATCATTAAAATATGGAAGAATACACCATATACCCAACATGATTTTTGATAAAAACTTGCGATAAAATGAAGGAAAGGGAATGAGAAGAGTATGAAATAGAGCATTCAACACAAAGGGAAAAAAATACAAGCAAGAGTGAACACAAACCTTGCCTCTCATATCTTCAACAATAATGATTATGGTAGCTCTCCATAAACCCTAGCAATGAGTTGTGGGGCTATAAAGGCCTCTCATGAAAAAAACCCTACAAATGTGAAATTTTGTAAAAGTAATTTCACTAAGCACAAGAATGCTTCGTGAGAATTTTTTTAATGGCGAGAGCACTCTCAGTCACTCAAGTAAACGTCTTGACTCACTTAGGTAGTGCTCTAGGTTCCTCAAGTTTACTCCAAAAGCACTAGAGAAGTGCACTTGTGAGAGTGCCTCCCATGGAGGCATGGAACACTTCTTCATACCCGAATATCCTATTGATAATTAGAAAATATCACAACCATTATGTTGTTTAGTGTTATATATGATACCCTATATGTTATCTTTTACCGACTAATATTCAAATTTAAAGATATCAATTATGAGGTGATATTATTAACTTTTCCTAGATGCCTGTATTATTTCATCATATTAATTTTGGAACCAGTTCTGCTCAAGATTGGTATTAGACTAAGTCGTTGAGGTTCTTTTGAACAATCCAAAAAATTTCCTTCCATTTTGGCTGCATCACAGTCGACAAAACTAAGCGAAAAAAAAAGTTAGAATAGGTAGTTGAATATAAATTGCAAGTCAAAGTTGGAATCAATCGAATGTTGGTCAAGACAAAAGTCTCTCTTCTAAATTGTTGATTATTATTTTCAATTGACAGAACCTAGGTTTAAATCTGCACCCGACACTCTTCTTCATTATTAGTCCAGGTCCTAGCACAACTTGGGGAATCTATGGAGATCTCATTGACTATAAAATCGCTACCGTGAATGACTAGAAAAATGGACACTCCATTTATTACATCAACATGGTAAGAATTTTTCACGATTGAGTGGAAAGAGTATCTCCCAGGCATATTCCATAGGAGGACATCATTCAACCAACAACGTGTGTTTATCCTATGGTGGCCACTATCTCCATCAAGGAAATGACTCTGATAACCATTGGATATTGAAGCAATACAAGATGGGAAATTTACTTTACTATCAAATGTTAGAACTTTAGCTAGAATAACTAAAGAAAGCAAGCTTATAATCAAACCAAATCTCTTTATACATGATTGAATGAAAATAGCGTCATCTAACCTGCATTTTATGCATATCCTATAGTGGGCACTATCTCCACCAAGGTAAAGACTCTGTTGACCATTGGATATGAAACCAATGCAAGCTACACAATATAGTCTACTGCTGAAAGTTATAGTCAGAAACAAATTGAATGTGTGTATAACCTTGTTCAGATAAAACATTAGCTAGCAATGTCAACAAAAACAAGCTTGTAATCAAATCAAATCTCAATCATGGTCTGGTTATAAATTGTGTAAGGGAGAATCCTCTTCTCCAGATTGTTGAATATGATTTTAAGTATAGAGGATCTAGGTTTAATTGCACACCCTACACTCTTCTTCATTGGTCCATATTATAGGATGGCTTGGAAATCACTACCATGAATAAGTTGGAAAATTAAATTCCTTTTATCAAAGCAAATGGAAAGCATTCTTGACAATTGAAGAAGAGTATCTCCTAGACATATGCCAAAAGAGGAAATCATCCAACCTGTAGTGCATGCATATCCCATGGTGGGCACCATCTCCATATAAGATAAGACTCCAAGTTGGTCCATGTTCTAGGTTCTTTTTTCTTTTGTGCAAAGGGAGGGGGTGGTTAGCTAGTAAGATAGAAGTCCCTTCTCCAGATAGTTGAATGTGATTTTCAGTTGAGAGGACCTAGATTAAAATGGACACTCTACACTCTTCTTCACTAGTCCATGTTCTAATAACCGCAGATATGATTTAATATAAAATCACTACCATGATCAAGTAGTAAAATATACAGTCCTTTTATCATATCAAAATGGAAAGCACTTTTCACAATTGAAAGGAAAGAGATCTCCCAAACAACTCCACAGGAGAAAACCATCCAACCTGTTATGCATGTATATCCTATGGTAGGCACTATCTCCACCAAGGTAAAGACATTGTTGGCTATTGGATTTGCTATCGATCCAAGCTAGAAAATATATTATACTACCATATGTTATAGTTGGATACAAACTGAACATGTGTATAGCCCTATTCATGTAAAATTTTAGCTAGCATAGTTAACAAAAACAAGCTTGTAATCAAATCAAATCTCAATCATTGTCTAGATATAAGTTGTTAAGAAATAGGGTTATGCATTTTTTTAAAGCTAGTAAGATAGAAATCTCTTCTCCAAATTGTTGAATGTGATTTTTCAGTTAAGAGGGCCTAGGTTTGATGCACACTCTACAATCTTCTTCATTGGACCCTGCTTTGGCCTTTAGGATGGCTTTGTAAATATACACAGATCTCATTGACTATAAAAGCACTACTATGAACAAGTGGGAAAATGAGAATTCCTTTTATTACATAAAAATGGAATGCATTTTTCACTATTGAATGGAAAGAGTATCTCCCAGACCGATGCCATAGGACGAAAATGTCCAACCTACAATGTATGCATATCTTACAGTGGACATTATCTCCACCAAGGTAAATACCCTACTAACCATTGGATGTGCAATCAATCCAACTTGGGAAATATACTCTACTGCCAAATGCTATAGCCTATACATGTAAAAAATTTACCAACATAGTCAACAAAAACAAGCTTGTAAACAAATCCAAATCTCAATCATAGTTAGAAGTGGTAAAGAGCTAAGGTCCTTTTTTTTAACTTGGTGAAGTTCAAAGCTCAAATTTATTTCTACCACATGTCACCATGATTTTGTAGGTTTGCACCAACTATTTTAGGAAATTTCAATCATTACAATCCACCGACATGCATTATAGTGTTGCTCATAACAATCTGAGTGACTCAAGCCCCCTCCAAATCACCTTCCCAATAATGGAGGAAGAACAATAAAATCTCATTAGTTTGTATATACACATCATAGGTGCTTTTAAAGTATGGCAAATAACAATCACCACGTAGTGAGTCATTAGCTTATTTCATTTTTCATCCTATTCCTTAAATATCACATTATTCCCATTTAATAGACAAGATGGTAATGCTCACTATATGGTGGTTTTTGTTTGCCTTTAAAGTACACCCAACCTTCTTTTTGATAAAAACCCTAGAAAGGAAAAATGGATTTTTCTCTTGTTTAGTTATAATATTTTCCCTTTTGTTCAAATCAAGGACCTTATACTTATAATAATCAAAAGCTGAAAAATGTTGACATAGATAAATATATTTTATTTAGAAGATTAAAATAGATCTAATAAAATCCTACATCAGAAAAAGACATAAGAAGCCTACCTTGTAAGGGGAGTGAGTGATCTTCCAAGTTGACTTGCATGGAATTCTGACATTAGATGAGAAAATCCCCTCACTTTCAATAGGAGAAGCAGAGTAAGGCAAACCATGATTGTTCCCCCATGGTCATTCTTAAATGTGAAAATATTCCTTCTTCGACTCATAGGTGACTTGATCGAATCCCTCAGACCACCATAGATTTCTGTGGGCTTCTCTGGAGTGGCAGGAGTGGTTGGACCAACAACGTCTTCCACAAAGATTTTGTTTCTCAGCAATGTGGAGTGTGCACACATAGAGGATGGAGATACATCATTGCGTCCCTCGGCAGCCGAGCGAGTGGGCGAAGGCAAAGGCTGAGGCTATTTTCGATTCGGGAAAATCCATTGAGCCGGTACCCTGTTCTGCTAGGAATGAACCTATCACTGTACGATGTTGCATGAGTGAGGGAGGGGGTTCTGGGACTGGAATTTTCTCTCGAGAGGCCAAGACAGCTCACTGTTGTTTCTAAGTACAAGGAGCTTAGATACATTCTAGGAGGAAAATTCAACCATGATTGCTTGCTTCCAGAATCCATTGGGCTTGAGTAACACTATTGTTTAGTCTCTGCAAAATGGAATCACAAGGATTTCGATTTCATGAGACAACTAAAAATACCATAAGGAACAATATAATTTCAAGTAAAATCGCTTATTTCGGGAATCCCGCCGAGTAACATTTTTGTTCAATGCCTTATAAATGGAATCACAATGGAATTTGTGATGCAATTAAAAAGACCATAAAGAAAAATATAAATCTTCTTTAGGAGATTTTAGGCTCCATCTAGGATAAGGATTCCATTATAATGTTTTCCATATCATATAGGGAGTTAGGGTTTATATTTTGGTTAAGGCTTGCAAAATAACTATATTAATAAAATATGAGAATGGTAATATGGGCACAATTAGTATGTATTGTATAATAAGAATAGATTTTATGGCTTCTCCGATGAATGGGGAAGGAAAACAAGATGCTTAGTCTCTAAACAAAATTTCTCTAGTTTAATGACACGAGTAAGGCTTCAAACCACCACAAATATTCTATTTAAGATATATTTATCCTTCAAGTGTGTTAAGGATGCTATTTGAAGGTTTTTTGTGCCATAGTTGGGACTTGGGGCATTTAAGTTTGGCCTCAATATCATTTGGAGCTTTTTTGCACCATGTATTGCACTTGGGACCTTAACCATGGTCAAGGAAGGATCATAAGGTGCTTGGGTCATATTTGAATCGTCCCATGATCAATCTTCTTGAACAATTATTTGAATTGCCACAGAGGGCATCTCTATGGGGGATCTTTGTCACCATTGTGATTGTTTACATGATAAGAATGGGTATTTGGGAATGTACTATCTCAAGGGAAGGAGAAAAGAGGGCCTTAGGCCCTAAATAGATTACATAAGAATGAGGAAATTTTAAGTAGAGATGAAAAAAATTATCTCATTCGAGAGATTTTAATAACTAGCTTTGAATAGGATGGAATTAAATACAAAAGTTGTGATCAAAACATAAGACAATATTCTTATATATCAACTGATTTGATTCAAGGAGAATTCTATTAATTGTCATTTTATTCATTCCCCATAAAAATATTAGAGAATATTATTGTGATTTGTTCTCATCATTATTGGATCACAATGAACATGATCTCATTTTAGATAATTCTTTTTGTTCATATTTTTAACAAGAACATATCAAGGATATTGGTCATTTAACCATGACTGAAGAAGAAATGAAATCAAATGTCGAGGTTGTTCATTCAAGAGATGCTTTCTATTTAATTTCATTTTATTCTCATTTTTCTTTATATATTGATTTATTTATTGATCGTAATTCTCAGGATATTATTTCAAATCCTGTATATTTTCATTCTATTGGACATGAATTCGACAAAGTGCAAGATGAAGTTTGTTTGCAATTTAAAAATGAAGTTATTTCCTCCCATGCATTTCAGTTCTCTTATCCTACTATATGGGAAGAAGGAATTTTATGTAGAAAATACATCTTTCAAAGAACTTTCTAATGGTCCAGTTTCTCTTACAATTAATGAGTATTGTGATTTAAGTAAGCAACTCAGTTAATTTTTTTTTTTCAACCAATCAAATACTGATAGTAGTCGTCATTCTACTAGTACCTATTTATCGTATACTTTGAAAGACGGCAATCCATATACAATATTTAATTCTACTAATCCATCACAAGTTGATCATTTAGAATTTGAATGTTTGTAAATTTGTCTAGATGATGAGATTCTGCAATCTCAACTGATCATTATGTCATGATATCATGATCTTGCTAAAATATATAAAATTAATTATAACAAGATTCTTCCAAAAAAAATTCCACATGATCTTCAATCATCTATAAATTATTTCTCACTTTTTAACACCAATATTTTTACATTATCTGTAAACATTAAACTCCCCTTTCTTGCACGTTTTAGATTCAGTTTTAGATGTTTTAGATTCATTTTTTATTCAATTTTTGTTTATAATTTTTAATGTACATTTGACTATATTCTTCCATTCTTCTAATAATTTTTGTTGGTATTTCAATGCTGATATTTTAGTGGAAAAAGATTTGTTAGTTGATTCAACTGATTTACTTCAAGTTGATGAAAGAAAATTACAATTTCAAATCATGGTTATGCTTCATCATATTTTTTTTTCTTTCATAATCAACTTTCATGATCCCACACAAATTTAAGTACTTGAGATTGCATTAAACTTCCCCCCTAGCTAAACCCTTCATCCATAAGTTTTTCTCAATCTCTAATATCTCTTTAAACTGATTTTAGAAACTCAACTAAATTTCGGTTGGAAAAATTATTGATGAAGGATTGTTTATTACATAATAATTTTCATGATAGAATCAAATCATTGTTGGAGGAATACTTTTAGGCAAGGTTCCCTGTAAATAACAACATTGTTATATTACACATAATGTATGGAATTGTAAATAGTCCATTTATTTTATTTCCTCTTATAATATTAATTCCTCTTCTGGTACTAAATCATGGTGTACATATGATTGTAGTGATAAAACTACTAGAATGGCTCCACTAGAAGTTTCATTATACTTATTCTCGATTGTCCCAGTAAAATAAAGTAGCCTAGACTAGGATTAGGAATAGTTTTAGAATTATTTTTTCTTTTTTTTACTTACTATAATAATGTAGCTATGTAAATAAGTAGGTGTCCAACCTTTCTGGGAGGTGCACTTCAATTTTTATGGTTATCTACTTTACATTATGGTAAAAGATTCAAAAAAATTCTTAAAGAACAAATCCTTCTAAGAACGTATTCAAGAAATTTGTCTTTAATGATCCTAAAATTAATAGCTTTGAAATGATTATAAAGAAAATTAAGATACATCTACATTCAAACCTAGTAAATTCTCATGATTTCTCTTTGTCATAACCATCTTTTAATTTTATTCTCTTATGACTTTTCTTTTATCTAAAATTTATTTCAAGTATATACAAGTGTTCTTCTTAATATTTCTTTGCATGCTTAATATGATTAAATATTTGTAAAACCATTTCCTTTCCTTTTTGGGGTGGTATTTTCCATCGGCTCTATAGTTTCATTAGCGCTTAGTTTAGATTTAATAAATTGCATGATCATGAGCATATGTAAACTTTTGAGGAGAATGCAACCTTTTATTGCCTATTTTATTTTTCAATATCCTCCCTGAGACGAGGTTACTTATTTAAAGCACTAACTTTTGGAGAGTGTCAAAACCGATAAGGTGAACTACAATGAAATTCTTACATATGTTTATTTTCAACTTCTTATAGTTTTCCTCCAGTTTTCTCATTTTAGTTGCATTTTTGTTTCTAATATTTATTGTTTGTCGTCTTGTGAGTCATTGAAGATTCAACTTCTCTAGCAAATTAGATTAGATTGAGCAAAAACTTAGTTATTTGTATAATTTCTATTCGAATAAAGCAGTTATGATTGGGAATGATTTATCATTAGAGAAGTTTCTTTTCCTTTTTCTGTGTTTTTTACTTTTTCATCTTGGTCATATTTTACTTTGTTTAAAATGTTTATCATAACCCTTATTTTTAATAGATCATCATGTAGGCTTATGCATTAAATTTTTAATATTAGTATTAATCATGAAAAAAGATACGCAAAAGGAAATTGCACTTTAATGAAACACTAGCGTCATAATCGTGTCTTTGATTTAGCATTATGTTTTGAATAAAATACAAATGAATAAATACCTACCATGCAAGACAAATTTATCAGGCTCGTAGCATAAAATACATTAACCAAGAACATATCTATTAGTTGGATTCTTCTTCTTTATGTTAATATAGATCTTCTCATATTGTCTAGTAGAATCTCATTTATTACGAGGCTTATTGCCTTTTGTGTCTTTTCTTTCTTTCAAGAATACATGGTTTTCTATGAGTTTTTCTTTAAGTATTTTGTATAATTTCTTGATTTTACTTTTCCTTTTAGCTTTGATTTCGATTTTGTGATATTTTACAAAGTTTATATGGGGAAATTTATCCCTAGTAACACCAATTGGTCATTCTAGGAAATCTTCACTCAATCAATTTAATGAGATTTCATTTAACTAAAACAATATTTACCAAGTTTCCACTTTCTATAGTATATCAACAAATGATATGCAAGAACAATAACATATGTTTTGAATAATATAGTTCACTTTATAAAGGAAATAATTTTCTCTGAGTATTTGCTTTGAATCTTTCTCTTACCTCCTTCATAGTTAAAATCCTCTTATATTAGTAGTTGCAAGGAAATCTTATGGGGCAAGGGAAATTTTAGGAAACCCCCTAAAATTTATATGTATAATAAATTGGTGAGTTCTCATAGTACATAAGACAATATATAGATTATTTTACCAATAATATAATATTCATGTATAGTATTTTGGTGAATCTTCCAATGAATTATACAATCTTTTTAAATCTTAGCGAATTTTTCACTAAATTATAAGACACTATAAAGTCTTGATAAATCTTTCACAAAATTAGAAAACATTGTAAAATTTGGATAATACATCGTAATGTATGAAATAATATATAATAAAAATAAGAAAAAAAAATATTTTAAACTATAATATACTCATTTTCCATGTTTGAGAAAAGAAACATCATGGGTTATTTTTGTGAAGTTTATTATTATAAACTCTTGGAAATCTTTGTGTATGATTTTATCATGTTTTATCACAAAGGTATTATTACCTCACAAGGGGAAAATAGCTAGAAGGGTACTCCAAAAAGTGTACAATATTGAACTACAGAGGTTCTTTTGCTCAAACAGGATCTTGACACATTCAAACAACTTAGTCATATTCTATGCAATTCACATTCTAGAGGCTTCACATGAAAATAAGGTCTATGAATAAATATGTTAAAATAATTAATCTTTACATCAATTTATTTTGGTCTCTTATACATTACTTCTCTAATAGCTAAATACTTATCCAATTCCTTGGATTCAAATAAACACATTAAATATCCACAAAATAATTGAAATTGCATATTAAGTGGAATGTAATATTTTTCTGAAATAAACATGACAAAAAGATTTTAAAAAATGGAATTTTTACTCAAAAAGGGTCTTTAACTTTAACCCAAACCTTTAAATCAATAAAAATTACATGAAACCAATCATGCAGCAACAAAAAGTTCAATTAAACATTGAAACAAACTAGAAGCATAAGAGAGATAAATCAAGGTAAAAAAAATCAATTACAAATAATAGAAACTCCCATTAAGCCAGATGTTGTTGCTCAAATTCTTGATGAACAAAATTGAGCATAGTTGTCAAATTTTAACTATAAATGAATATGACTGACCATGTTCACAATGTTTGACCATGCATCACACAATGGTTGACCATGCATCACCATCCTAATCATGGTTGACAATTGTTGAACTAGTTTCACCATGGTGAATATAGTTACATGTTTGGTAAAAGTTATATTGAAAATTAAATATTTCAAAAATTTAAATATTAAATAATATTAAACTTATATTAAATTTATTATCTAAAGATATTAAAGTTAAAGTTATTACCCATAATGTTATCTTAATGTTTATGTCGATGTTGACTATTGTTAACCAAGGTGATTGACATGAGTTAATGTATATATTAATATATTAATGTATAGATAATTATTAATCTCTTATTATGTGTAGATAAATATATTATTAATGTGTTAATGTATAAATTAATATATTAATGCATAATTATTAATGTATTATTATAAATCTATTACGGTTTAAATAATAACAATATAAAATTATTAATAAATCTTAATATTAATAAACCTTAAATCTTATTAATAAATAATTAGTAAACCTTAATATAGATATTATTAACATTATTAACCACCACATTAATGTTATTAATCATAATATTAATGTTAGTAACAAACCTTAATTTTATTAATAGAACCTTATTATTATTATATTTCATTAATAAGGCTTATTAAACCTTATTATTAATAAACCTATTGTCTATGGTGTCTATGGATAATAATGGTTGAGTATAATGTCCATGTTGATTATGGTTGACCATGTCAACCATGATTGGCATGTATTAATGTATATATTATTAATGTGTTATTACATGTAGATAACTGTATTAATGTTCTAATGTGTAAACTAATGTATTGATATACAATTATTAATCTAGTATTATAAAGTCACTAAGGTTTAAATAATATTATTAATAAAGTCATTAAACCTTATTATTAAATAATTACTATTTACCTAATATAAATATTATTAACAATATTAAGAGCCACGTTAATTTTATCAACCTTGATATTATTATTAAATCTTAAACATTATTATTAAAATTTATTTCTTATAATGTATTAATAAATTGTATTAAACCCTATTCGCCGGCCTTAATATTAATATTACTAATAAAAACCAAATACCCTAATGTTATAATGTTTGATTTTGATATGAATGTGTGAAGTTAATGTTTATATATGGTTTTTGTACATTTTGATGCTAGTACAAATATACTATAAATGATCAACATTAAAGAGATAGTGTCATGCTACTAGGAATTTCTTAATTAAACTACTTAAGTAAATTTCATTTCATAGGGGGCCATAGCTTGATAAATATTTCATGAATTTATACCCATCTAAAGACAAGGGTTTTCTATAATTGTTCTCAACAATAAATAAATTTGGAAATGGAAGAAAAAAGATAAGATAAAGGAACATGTGGTGTATCAAGCAAGAATTTAGTGTAACCCTTGAATTTAAACCATGGCTTAGGTAATGATACCCTTCTTTGAAATGCCAAATTATGGAACTTCACTATTATTTATGTCATAATACAAATATTCTATCCATGGGGCCTGTTTTATTCTCTAGATCTAAATCCATGTGATGAAAGTTCAAACATTTTTGAGCTAAAATACTAGAGTCGAGAAGGTAAGAACATTGTAAAACTATTTAAATGTGATATTAATATATAAAAATGGAAAACAAATAGAAATGATGAAGGCTATCATAAAGAAAAAATAATTGTCTTTATTTATCTTACCTAATGGGCTTTTATAAGTGCACGATTTGTCCACAAATTCCTTTAGTATATGCATGCATGTATGTTGAAGCTAAAAAAAATATTAACAAATCTAAATAACTAATGTATAGCAGACTAATATAAAAAATAAAAAATAGGTACATGCATGCACTTCAAGAACTACACGACTAGCCATGGTATAATAATATAGTGCATCACTGGAAAGGATTTACTTTCTATATCATCATTCATCATATAATTTCATCTCATTTAGATTGAAAGTGTCCATATTTTCCTCTTCATTTAGGAGTGAGGCTATAAAATTTGTATTATGTTAATGTGTCAAAGTTCACTTTGTTGGATAATTAAACATGACGATGAATTTACATTAACACTTACTCTCCATCTCCACCTAGGTTGGGCCTAAAAAACTTAAACTGACTTACACAAGGATGCCATTACTTTGACAATTTCAAATTTTCATGACATGAACTTTTTATGATGATTTTTCCAATTACAATTTAATTACAATAATATTGATTTCACTTGAACTTCAATGTGCCTTATTTTTCCATTTGATTTGTACACACCTCCAAAATTATCTTTAACTTCATATTGATTTATCTAAAATGAGAGAATATTTATCCAATACAAATTCCCTTCATGCATCGCTCTTAATGAAAATTTTATGATCCACATACTTTCATTATAAAATTGATCTTTACATTTCCAACCATTGATTTGGAATAAATCAAATTCCTATACTTACATAAATACATATATACCATTCTATTACTTACCCTTATAGAATGGGAATTTCCTTCTCGACTCAAGGTGTCCTTTTCTTGTGAATGTTTCTCCATTCTAGATGTCAATTTCTTCAAATTATTCACAAAAATTGACAGAACCAACTTGCTTGTAGTGACCATGACAACCTCCTTCATATGGTTCTCATGGATATTTAAGGTTTGCACCAACAATGTCACAAATATTACCTTAATAATGTACTCTATCACTAACTCATCTATACCTCAAGGGTTAAACTTAACTAAGTGATTATCTAAACATTCATCCAACAATAACTTCATATCTAACAACTTGACATTTTACGTAAGTTATTATTATATTATAATATTTATTTACTTATATAAACTATCACATATCCTTCTACTGTGAAGTTCCAAGAGAAATAATGTCCCCTTAATAAAGTGCCTTGAAGGCTTCTAGAATTTTAATTCAATATTGAATACTTATCAAGTGGATGGTAGGGATCTAATTTCCATGCAATATATATATATATTTTTTTTAATAGCATTCACGAATCAAAGGTTGATATTTATCTCTTTGTTTCTCTGGGGAACAATAGCATGACAAAGATGAAGTTTGATTTGATTTGAATTACGGATCTAATTGATATGGTCAATCCCAGCTCCGTTCAATGCCAGGCATAATGAGTATACTACGGGGACCTCAAAATAGATTCTTTTCGCTCTATGAACTTTTAGGTGTATGATGTTCATATTTTACTTTTGGAAGTGGTTATGACATCTTTTATTTTTATTTTAATTAAATTGATTAATTAAAAAAAAAAAACCATATGAACAAGTGTCATATGAAATGAGTTATGGCTTTTTAGGCATGTGGAATTAATAATTCATGGTATTAACCTATGGTATTATAACAAAACCTATTCATGGATAAAGAATCTCCAATGTAAAATGGAGATGAATATCCATGATTAAGAATCTTGTTACGTCTTATTTTAAATGAATATATGTTTAACTTAGATATTAATGTTTTTATTATAATAATAATAATAATAAATTTATATTTTTGTTAATTTTAGCAACTAGAGATGTATCATAGAGTAAGTGTTTTGACATTTATCATGGATTGATTCCCATTAGTCTTTACTAGCCATTTAATTTATATAGTTGCATTAACTATATGAAATATTATATATATGGTCATTATATTAACATTTCATATACTCAACTATATATAGAAAATAGATAAATTTTATAAACACAACTACATTACTGAGAAATAGGGACTATAAATTCTATGTTGCTAACAATATTACTCATATATGCATTATTTCTGTAAATCTATTCCATAATAAGATATATTAAGTATTCTTTATTTCGTGAAATTATATATCAACTATATTATTCATTGTTGCAATATATTAAAATCACATAATATTTACAACTAAAATCTCTTTAATATCAATTATATTAGTAAATTAGAAATATATTCCATATAAAACAATTATATTAATAAATTAGAAAGAAATTTCATATATTATAGGGACTCAAATTTACACTTGTCTTCCCTAACATTAAACATGGTAACCTTAATAATTTCAATATTTACTTTTAATGTAAATATCATTTTATAATATAAAAGTTATTTTATTATAATAAAAAATAATGTTTTAATTAATTCAATTTATTTTAATGTATATGGTTTATTTTCATTTAATTTAATTCCTATTTGTCTCACTTTGACTTGACCTAAATATAATATTTACATTAATAAATTGAGTTTTATTATAAAATATAATTTTTTAAAGAAATTTAAAGTTTATATTACATTTAGGGTTGCAAAAATAGCGATCCTTAAATGTTTCAAAAATTTTAACTTAATTTGTATTGAGTTATAATTTATTGGGTTTATTGAAACAGTGAAAGCAAATAAAGCATACCACAAAAGAAACAAATAAAAATTTTATTTCATCGTCTTTTCACAAAGTTTTTTTTTAACCATAATATATAATATATAAAAAGAATATATGGAAAATTAATTTCATCGTCCGTGAGAGAGTTGTTGTACTAGATAGTAAAAAAATAACATATGGAAAATCAATTTCATCATCCTTGAGAGAGTAGTTATACCACTTGGTACAAAAAAAACATATGGTGGTGCAGAAGTAAAATCCATGGCACGTTATGGTTACTCCACATGGTGGGAAGAAAATTTTAGGTTCTACACACTGGTTACTCCACCTTGTCAGAAGAATGGTCATAAATTGAATATCACGTCCATTATCTATGTAGTGTCGAGATATAAAGGAAAATATCCACACAAATAATGTTAATGGAACATACCAAAAAAACACATTATACATGGAAAATAGTACAATTTAAACAATATTTTCAATATATATATATATATATATATATATATATATATATATATATAAAAGTCATTAGAAAAAACTTATATTATTATATAATTGTAGAGTACATTATAACGAGTTGGTCTTCCAGATTGGAAACCAAACCAATTGCAGTAAAAGATAGTCTTGACCACACACTTAATGAGACATGCCATAAGGTTTTTTTGTCTCTGGTATCTCTTATACATATCTGTTAAATTAAATTTACTACTATTGCTACTTAACAATTGACATCTTGAAAGTGGTTTGTCTATAAGTCGATCTTCCTATTCTGTACCTACATACCTAACTATCACCACATTATTAATATTTTTCCGAAGCATCCATACGAAAAAACCAAGAAAAAATATAAACATACCCGTGATCATTTAACCACATGCATTGGTGTTGCTTCTGCCACACCTGATCTAGATGCATGTGATATTCACTTATGGAGTTGCTGCTGCATCCACCCCCACTCCTTAAGTCGTTGATTGCCTGTCACTTTCTCTAGTTACCTCCTGTTGAACCTTAGAATTATCCTCTCTCTGACAGCCTTTCTCAGTATTTTCCCTTACTTTCTCATAAGTTCATATACTCCAATCAATGATCAATGTCATGTTTTGTCTCAAGGAATGCATTTAAATGATTTCCATGTTATATTCTAATGTTCTTGCTATTCGAATGTATATTTGTAATTTGGCTACAGAACGCAGCTTATTCTGCAGCTAATCATTGGTTCTGTAGCTACTTTCATGGTCTGACAGGTTCCAGAGATCAAATGGAAAAATGGGCCACATGGGCATTTCCAGAACAATCTACACATGGATTTCGTTCTATCTACTTGATCGATATCAATAGAAAAGGATGCCTGAGATCGTGGTCAAAGTCTGGTCAAAGGATGTTAGCTGAGAACAAAAGGATTCTTGATTTTCTCTATCGTAGCAAATCAAGACTTAAATAGTCAAATTCTAATTCTATAAGTCAATTAATATTAGCCACCTGTAGGTAGAATTAGCTCATAAACAGTTATGTTTGTTTTATTTAAATACTTTTTGTACAGAACTGAGATTAAGTTAAGTTTTTGTTGAAACATTGTGTATTGTTTTAAGACTCAGTTCTATTATAATACAAGGAGTGTGTTCATGGTATCAATGATTGCTTAAGTGCGTATATAACCAGCTAGGATATCAACCGAATCTGTTGCAGAGGGCCCCTGCACAGGAGGAGGTTTTTCGTTCATTCTTTTAGTTTAAATTCCTTACTCTGTTTTTGTCAATTTCGTTTTCTAAGTAGATTAATGTTACATTTCAGTTTTGATCAGTAGCATAGAATTAAATCATAGTTGTGTAATCATTTTTCTTCTAAAACATTTCGTGAGGATAGATATATCTATTTTCAAATTGAATTAAGTTCGAAGCAATAAGAATTCACAGTTATCTAGTTTCCTTTATTGTTTTGTCATTTACTTTCTTAGATTAAAACTATCAATTAATTGTATCAATGGATGTTCTTAAAGGTCATTTCAAGAAAAACTAAATGATTGAATATCTAATTCATACAGTTATTGAGCTTTCCTCTGCATACTTTACTTATTTTCTAGGACATTAGAAACTAAGGTATAATTGGTTGCTTACACATCATCTCAAGAGGATAATACTTCATATTGAATGTTGGAGTAATAAAACATACATTAGTTGTTTACAATTAGTTAAGCGTTAACTTTTCATGCTTTCACAATTTCTTTTAGATCCTCATTTAATTGCATCATTGGATGTTCTTAAAGGTCATTCCAAGAAGTCGATTTTATCATATTTCTAGACTAAATGATTGAATATTTAATTCATGCAATTACTGAGTTTTCCTCTGCACACTTTACTTGCTTTTCTAGAACATTAGAAACTAAAGTATAATTGGTTACTTACACATCATCTCAAGAAGGTGACACTTCATATTGAATGCTCGAGTAACTAAACATACATTAGTTGTTTTCTTTTGAATCTGATTTCACTTAGAGTAGCATTGCAATTTCAATTTCAGTTATAAGATTTACATATATGGAATAGGAATAATGTTAGATTAGAAGTCACTAGAATAGATACTCTATTTTTAAGATCAGATTCTAACCAACCAACAATCTTTGATTCATTTTTATGCAAATTAGTTTAACTTACGAACACTTCCTTTTCTTCCTTCTTAAAAATCATTAAGATTCATTTGATTTATTTCATAGTTTTAGATTAACACTCTTAGATATAAAGAACAAAACCCCAAAAACAACATGAAAATACATACAACGAAGTAAGAATAAGGTTAACTAAGCACATATAGTGCACCACACTTCATCAGTCTACAAGCCTCGGTTGATAATTTATGTAAGCAATTTAAGACATTAAATTGACTAAACATTTTGGCGTCGTTGTCAGGGAAGTGTAATTAGATAGCCTTATTTCTTACATTTAAAAAAATTGATATGTGTAGAGAAAGAGATTCTAGGGGTAGATTCATAGCTAGAGGCAAGATTTTAATTCTTACAACACCACTCACTCCACCAATACCACTAAGTGATACACCTCCATCTCAAACTCATATTCCATACTTCACTAGACATAGACTTCCTAAAGTCTTAAGGTTAGAAATACAATTAGGAGGATCTCTTACTTCATCCACTGAGGCAGTCTTAGAGGAAGAAGATCTTATATCTCCAACAGAAGGAGTAACCTTTTTCACCTCTACAGGGGAACATATTTTAGCTGAAGAGATTGAAATTCCTAGTGGAGAGGAAGAGGAAGAACCTTTCTTCAACATACCATTGATAGAAGAACCAAAGGAAGAGAAGTTAACCTTTCAGGTTGAATATTATATTACCTCTAAACAATATATAATGGCAGGAAGAGGAGAAGGAGGAGAAGGAAAAGGAGAAATTATAAATGGAGAAAATGAAATATTTGGAGGAGAAAGAGGTAGAGGTAGAGGAAATGCAGGAAGAGGCAGAAGAAATAGGGAAATTAATAGTTCTTTTGGATTCCCTATAGTTGATGGAGAGAAAAATTCCACAATGAAAAATATCTCACCTTCTGTCCTCCCAAATTTTCATGGATTATAAAGTGAAGATCTTGAAACCTTTTTTTAGAATTTGAAGTCTTGTACAGAACTTATGATTATTTACAAGACTCTCAAAAACTTAATTTGTTTCCTTCAACATTGAAAGGAGCAACTTTAAATGGTTCATGGGTTTAATCACCCAGTCTATCAAAACATGGAATGACATGAAGCAAGAATTTTTAGAATGGTATTTGGATTATTTCATACCCATCAATCACAAGGATGAAGTATTTAAAATGATTCAAAAAGAGGATGAGAAATAGGAGGATTTAATTGAAAGGTTCAATTATAACATAAAAAGAGAAAAAATGCAAAATTTAGATCAAGATACTTTAAAAGCTATTTTATTAAAAGCCATTAGATATGAATGGATAGACATCCTCAACATGATGGGAAAGGGGGATATCTCTCAACTTCAATTATCTTACATTGGTGAATTATATATTCATTTCTCAAGGGGAAAAGCAAAAACTAGGAAAAGTCCAAGAGATCCTTCTCTTGCTAGAGTAAATAAATCTTCAACTAGAACAATAAGTAGGGCAGAAATTAGAAACATGCTTGATGAATTTAAAATAAATATTTTTGGGAGTCTTAGTGAACATATAGACACCCTTAAATTAAAAAACAAGCAGAAAGCCAAGACTGATGCTTTTGCTATTTTCTATCCTAAATGTAGAAAGAAGCATGCTTTAAGAGAATGTTCTCTTGATGCAAAAGTCATAGAGACCTATATGATATGTTCAGAAATTCATGAAACTAAGAGGTATCCTTCAATTCGATGTCTTAAGGTTGATTTTCAAGAAGAAACAACTTCAAATCCAACAGAATCTCTTTGCTTTGTCTCTAGAAGACCATGGTAGGGTCCACAAACTCAAGGCTTTAACAATCAAATGTATACTCAACCCCCACCAAATAATTAGAATTCTTGGCAACAACCTTGGCCTCAATCTCAATCTCAATCTCAATCTCAATCTTGGGTACAAGGAATGAAAAATCCCTATAGAAGATTCTCTCAATACTATCAATATCCTCCATCATATCCAAACTATCCTCCCCAACAAATTCCTCAAAAAAATCAACAACCCCAACTCCAAAACCAAAATACACAAATTTCATTACCATTTCCACAAATACCAAATCAATTACCTGCCCAACCATTACCAAACCCCAATAGTAAAAATCCTCAAAATACTTATATGATAGAATTACATCAATTTCCAACCTACATGATTACTCCTCTTGTTCTCGATGATGTCCAACTTAGATCTGGTAGGATACTATAAAAGAAAAATCCTTCTGTATTTATTCAAGAACAATATAATTTTGAGGAAGATTATCTATAGCCAAATAAAAGTTTTGAGGAAGATTATCTATAGAAAAATAAAAGTTTTGAGGAAGGAACATCTTTTCCAAACCAAAATTCTAAAAATGAAAAATAAAAAGAACTAGTAAACTCAACTCCTATCATAGAGCAACCATCAATACTAACTTCTAAACCTCCTTTCCTGAAATATTACAAGTTGATAAAGGGGTAGAAAAGCATATTATGTTTTCCAATTATGATTTTCTAGATGAATTGAAAAATGTCAGCATCAAAATCCCTTTGTTACAGGCCATTAAAGAGATTCCAATCCTAGCCAAAACAATAAAAGAGTAGAGCATGAAGAAACCAGGAAGAAAAACAAAAGAAATAAAAATAATTCAACTAGTAGGAAAAATTGCAAACATAATGATGGGAAAAATTGCCATACAAAAATATTTAGATCCACAAAGTCCAGTTGTAAAAACACATATCAATGGTGTTTAAATTCCAAATACATTGATTGATTTAGGAGTAGCAATAAACATCATGAGCAAACAAACCATCTATCAGCTCGAACTTCCTAATATTTTGTATACACCTACATTACTACAATTAGAAGATAGATCTATAATCAAGCCAAATGGTGTGTTAGAAGATATCCCAGTATCCCTAGACTCTTGGAAGTATCATGTTGATTTTATGATCATAACTCCCAATAATAATCTAGGAGGACATCCACTTATATTAGTAAGACCTTGGTTGGCTACAACTGATGCTTTCATTAGTTTTAGATCCGATGACATGTATATCTCTGATGGTAGCTCAATAAAGAAATTCACTCTATATCCTCCAGCAAAAAAAATCACAGATTTAGATGACAAAGAATGGATTGATGGTTACAATGATATACAAGCTCTCTTTACTATTTCAACCATTATTGAAGATAGTCAAATCTTAAATACAATAGAAAACTTTGAATCATCCCCAGAATATGAACATGATCAATTTCAAGAGAAATCCAATATTGAATATTTGTCATCCAGGAAGATGTCTCTTCATTCTATGGAAGAATTTGGTAGCTTTGCAGTTTAAATCTTTCCAGGAAAAACATTGAACATAAACAAAACCTTGGAGAGATTACAACATGAAAATTTAATCAAAACATTACAAAAACATTCTTTTGCATATACATGGGAATACACCGACATGAAAGGAATCATTCCTAAGACTTGTCTACATCACATCTATATTGAGGAAAATTGTAAAGCTATCAGACAACCTCAAAGAAGGATGAATCCAAATCTTAGAGAAATTGTGAAAGAATAGTTGCAAAAATTGCTAAATGTTAACTTCATTTACCCAATTTCAGACAGTCAATGGGTTTCCCCTTTATTTATTGTGCCAAAAAAGAATGGTAAATGGAGGGTATGCATTGATTATCAAGAATTGAATAAAGATACCCTAAAAGATCATTTTCCTTTACCCTTTATAGATCAATTATTGGATACATTAGCAGGTAAAAAGTATTTCTCATTCCTGGATGGTTTTAGTGGTTAAAATAAAATTCAGGTTGCACCTGAAGATCAAGATAAGACCACATTCACCTATCCATGGGGAACTTATTCCTACCGAGTACTTCCTTTTGGATTGTGCTATGCACCTGCAACATTCCAAAGGGAAGTACTATGAATTTTTTTCTGATCTAATACATGATTGTGTAGAGGTGTACATGGATGACTTTACAGTCTATGGGAATTCTTTTGAAAAAGCTTTAGAAAATTTGGAAAAGGTTCTTAAAATATGTAAGGAATCAAACCTTTCACTAAGTCATGAAAAATGTTTTATGATGTTTACAAAAGGGATTGTTTTAGGACATCACATTTCAGGAGATGGAATTAAAGTTGATACATCTAAAGCTGAAGTCATCTCCAAACTATCAAATCCAAGTTGTCAAAAAGATGTTAGAAGTTTTCTAGGATTCACGGGATATTATAGAAGATTTATTGAAAAATTCACTAAAATAGCATCCCCACTTTTCAAGTTACTTACCAAATATTGTGAATTCAGTTGGAATCATGATTTCCAACTGGCATTTAAACTTTAAAAACAAAAATTTCTGAAGCACCCATCTTAAGAGGTCCAAATTGCAAATTACCTTTTCACATTTCAACAGAAGCTTCAGATACAGCTCTAGGAGCTGTATTAGGACAAAAATATTTGATCCCCTATGCCATCTATTACACAAGCAAGAATTTGACTCTCTCTGAGTTAAATTACACTGCAACTGAAAAGGAATTCTTAGCTGTTGTTCATGCTATCAACAAATTCAGACATTATATTACAGGCTTTAAAACCTTTGTTCATACAGATCACTCTGCAATTAGATACTTAATGAATAAATCTATTAATAATGGCATAATTACAAGATGGTTATTACTCCTGCAAGAATTAAACATCACCATTCTAGACTGGCCTGGAAAACAAACACAGTAGTTGATTTCTTGTCTAGAATTCATAATATCAAAGATGACACTCTAGTTGAGGACAAATTTCCTGATGAATATCTTTTTGCAATAACTACTAAAACTCCTTGGTTTGCAGTTATTGCTAATTAATTAGTCACTGGAAAATTACCTTCACATTTGTTTTCTAGGGAGAAAAGAAAAATTATTCAAATAAGTGCAAGATACTCATGGATTACTAATGAACTATATAAAATAGGTCTAGATCTCATTATCAGAAGATGTGTTCGAGAAGATGAAATACCTGAAATTCTTAAGGCATGTCATGATGAACCTTATGGTGGAAACTTTGCTGACAAGGGGACATCCTATAAAATCCTTCATTTGGGATATTATTGGCCATCCATATTTAGAGATACCAAATAATATGTCAAAAGGTGTGCCAACTGCCAAAGGGTAGGGAAACCTACTCCTTTAGATGAAATGCCATTACAACCTCAAGTACTCATTGAACCTTTTGAAAAATGGGCCTTGGATTTTTTTGGACCAATCAATCCACCATATAAACAAAAAATATATATATTGGTATGTACTGATTATGTCACTAAATGGTTAGAGGCTAAAGCACTACCTTTTGCTAATGAACCTTCAATAGTTAATTTTCTTTTTGAGGATATATTCACTCATTTTGGTGTTCCAAGAGAAATTGTGACAGATCAGGGATCCCATTTTACATCCAAGTTGGTGAAAAGGCTCGTGGAATATTACAAGATCAAGCACAAAAAGCCTACTCCTTATCATCCACAAGAAAATGGTCAAGTAGAATATACCAATAAAGTGATTGAAGGAATTCTCACTAAGATTGTACATCTACACAGAAGATATTGGGCAGAAAGGCTTCTTGTAGCCTTATGGGCCTACAGAACTATATGGAGGAATACAATAGGACATACTCCCTATGAACTTGTTTATGGAAAGCAAGTCTTGTTCCCTATAGAGTTTCAGATTCGAACCTTCAAGATGGAAGTCCAATTAGGACTTGATTTATCAGAAGCACAGAAACATAGATTGGAGCAACTCAATGAGCTTGATGAAATCAGGCAAGATGCAGTTCAAAGAACCAGTATAGTCCAACAACAAAGGGCTAAATGGAATGATAGATATATCAAGGAGAAGAATTTTCAAGCAGGGGATTGGGCACTTTTGTTCGATTCAAAATTAAAATATTTTCAAGGAAAGTTTCAGACTCATTGGCTTGGGCCATATGAGATTGAAAAAGCCTTTGAAAATGGAGCAGTCAAGATAAGAATAATTGATGAAGAAAATGTACCTCTTCTTGTGAATGGTCATCGGTTGAAAGTATATCATAAGCCAATTTCAAGAGAGGAGTTTCTCAAGATTTTCCAAGATAATACTGATATGAAGTTAGTGAAGAAAATTATTCTTCTTCACTAACTTAGCTTTTATTTTTCTTATAATATATATATATATATATATATATATATATATGAAAACCAATTAATGATTGGCATCCTTATACAGAAAATACAGGGTGTAAATCAGAGATTTCTGACATCCTATATTTTCCATTTATTTTTCTGCAATAAGTAGTAATACATAAATACATTCATATTCCATGTTTACAGTCCATAATCTCTAGTTTCATTCCATTTTCACATTCATATTCAACTTACATTCAATTCCACAGTCATATTCCACTTACATTCCATTCCACAGTCATATTCCATTGCATAGTTACATTACATTCTGCAGCTGATTACATTCTACAAATGATTCCATTCTGCAGTTGACTACATTCTGCAACTGATTCCATTCTGCAACCACATTCCATTTCATTCAGTAGCTTTGACACATTTTTACAGCCCACTAAAAATGATGAATACAGGAAATTGAAGGACTACATTTGAAGACCACCATGCTAAAAGGTACCTGAAGAATCAACACCAAAGAAACGACAACGAAAGGTTAGTTCTAAAGGTAAAGTTAAAAACATTAGCATGTATAATATGGATGGTCATATGCTCCCTTGACGGATAATCATTTGATTTGATTGTGATTTCCATCATATTATAGATCAGCCACATCATTCGCATTATGTTTAATAATGGTCCATAACAGACTCCCCCATTTATGATTAATGGTCATGACCTGTTGACGTGACATATCCATCCACGTTTCTTCAAAACCCCAATCCATACCACTTATTTATTCCTACAAACCCTTGATGCCTTTCATCAGATCCGTAATCCAATTCATTTTATAACAGAGAAGGATAATTCTGAAGGTTAGAACTCTTCATAATATAAGGCATGGGACTGATAGTTAGAACAGAACCGGTGGGAACAAAACATATGGAAGGATATCCTCAAGTCAAGGAAATGTTGCAGAAAACTAAATGGCTCAAATTCATAGAGAAATTCGATGGTTTTTACAAAGAGATCACAAAGTATTTTGCTAGGTCTTTTGATGGCACAGAAGTGGAAATTGGAGACATCAAGTTCACAGTGACTGAGACATTCATTTCCGAAGCCACGAAAATTCCAAGGATTGGTGAAAGGTGGTTCAAAAACAAGGAATTTCACAATGAATCATGGAAATTTATCCTAAAAAACCCAGGTACGGATGTTTCTTTTTTCAGGAAAGGTATTCCCAACTTGACTCTTAAAAATAAAAGGAGGAAAATGCTCTTGGTTTTATAGAAATTTATCACCTGTGAAGGAAGGTTTGGTTGCATGTATGTATATCATATTGGATTTTTGATTAATTTCTTAGAGAATGGTGAAATAAATCTTCCCTTATTTATACTGAATAGATTAAAAAGAATGTGTACAAACATGAAGAAGAGAATATAGTTTATAGATAACACTATGCACCATCATGGGTTCATAAAAATACTTGTTGAGTTTCATTTAAAAATCATATGAGATTCTTGGGAGATTTTTCTTATCAGAAACCATTTACAAGAAGTACCAAAAAAACCTAAAGAAGAAAATGTTAGAAAGCGCAGAAGGAAGAATACTGATACAAATATTGAAAACAGACCTGCATCTTCATTTCAGAAAAATGATGAAAATTTAATCTTTGTAGAGCTGACAGAGAACAGAAACCAAAATAAAGTCAAGACAGGAGGTAACATAAAAAGGAGGAGCAAGGTTACAATTGAGGAAAATATAAATCCTCTACAGTTGAGAAGGAGCTCCAGACTCCGAGGTTCGATGAAGAAACCACTACCAAAAGAAACAGAGTGTATAAGTTTAGATGAAGAAACTCCAATACCATCTCCTGTCAATATTTCTCCTCCACACAGTCCTTAAAATTATCCTATTCATAATTTTTAAGGTAGACCTAGTAGAAAATCTCCAGGAATAGACCTAGCACAACAAGAAATATATGATTACATATAATCACTAGAGAAGAGAAATGCAACAATAAATCTAGAAGCTCTTATCAATCCACAAGAACCTCTATTTGATACCCTCAAACAACAAATTTATGAACTAGAGATATTGAATATCCATATTAAATAGGAGAATGAAGCCTTGAAGCAGCATAAAAAGTTGGAAAAGGTAATTAGTGACAATAACATTTTGCATTTAGGACAGTGGTACAAAAATAACAGGAAGTTGAAAAGAAAGAACAAGTCACTAAACAAGGCAGTCATTAATCTCAAATACAAGCTTCTTATGAGAAAGCACAGGATGGCAATCACTTCAAAGAAAATCAAAAGAAGGAAATTGGATGTGTTAGTAGAATTTTCTGAACAAATGCAGTTAGAGAGGAAAAATTAACATTTTTTGTAAATTGCATGAGGACATGCAATGACTTCTCAGTGGAGGTATTTTGAACCTCAGAATATCCTCTCTCTGACATCCTTTCTCACTGTTTTCCCTTACTTTCTCATAATTTCATATACTCCAATCAATTATAAATGTCATGTTTTGTCTCAAGGAATGCATTTAAATGATTTCCATGTTATATTCTGATGTTCTTGCTATTCGAATGGATTTTTGTAATTTGGCTACAGAACGCAGCCTATTCTATAGCTAATCGTTGGTTTTGTAGCTACTTTCATGGTCTGACAGGTTCCAGGGATCAAATGGAGAAATGGGCCACATGGGCATTTCCAGAACAATCTACACATGGATTTCGTCCTATCTACTTGATCTAGATCGATAGAAAAGGATGTCTGAGATCGTGATATCCAAGTTATGGATATATTTTAAATAGATGGAGAAAATATTATTCATTTCTCCAATTATGTTGTCTTTCAAATGCTATATATTAGCCACCCTTTTGAGTGATTCCTTTACGACCTGTAACCTCTGCTCAATCACCTTCAGTTGGAGCTAGTTCTCCATTTGTCTCCTGGTTCTATCCTTCACCTGCAGTTTACCCACTAAGGGGTCAACATGCCACGCCATCTCCAATTTTTATGATACACCTTCGACCACGTTCGGGATTTCCCAGTATAATGTTCCAGTCAACTTCTTCAATTTTGTTATCTGTGACATTCCTTCGTAGGCACCTAGCCTCATTATCCCAGATTTCGATGATTTATTTGACTTTCTCCAAGGAAATCGCATGATAAATTATTGCATCCCCCCTCTCCACATCCTCCATCCTTGTCCTCTTACCAACCATTGAGCCCTAAGCATCCGCGTGTGGACTTCCCCTCAGCCTACCACCAACATTTCTTTCCTTAGCCATTATTGTCTTAGAATACTTAGTTATCAAATTAACAGACTCTCCCTCACTGCAACACCAAATTCTATCCTTTAGCCTTTTCTCTATACAAACTATGTGCCTTATAGCCTTCTCATAAACAAGGAAACATCCATAATATAGCATACCAACTCTTCCTTTGAGCACCTTCCATGTCCATTTTCAGCAACTTCCTCATACCGATGATGTTACAATAGAATCGTGCGATTTTAGGGGCATCTTCCTCCTCGTTCACCTCTTCAAGAGGTTTATGTAGGCTCATTATTTCCATAGTCTTGTTCCAGTACAACTACCTTATGGGTTTTGTACTTCTCCACTCCTCAAACCATCCTTTCTAATTAATGTTGTCTCCTGACGGACGATTGATTGAATCTAAGTTCATCTCCTTCTCATCACTAGTCATCTTTTCTTTGAAATCGTGAAGACATGTACCTCCTCTCTCTTCCCTAAATTTCACTGCTTTTCCAACCATGATAATTTTTATACATTCGTATCACCAGGTGGGTCTCTCCCTTAAATCTTGATCTTATCCCACCCATTGTCTATCGATCCTCCCTTCTAATGTAGAGTGATCTCGCTATACCTGTTCTTGGAAGTCTTCCTTTAGTTGTCCCTCCGACAGGTCCTCATAGGCCACCTCGGTAATCAACCTAGTACTCTCCACCCCTTCATTTTATACTTTGTTTTCCACCGCATTAGTCGGGCATCATACCAAGGCGAACTCCACCATTTTCAACTCTTCCATGTGGCTCTATATCCTTTTCTTAGGCCTCTATATTACTAGTATAGTCCCTTATTGTTGTTAGTGTAACCCCCTTATTGTTATTATTGTACCCCTGTAACCCCATATTGTTATCATTGTGCCCTTAAATTATTATTTTTAGGTCGGTTAGGATTACATTGTGGCCCCATGGACTCCTATATATAAAAAGGAGGTTTTGTAATTTGTATCATTCAAGAATTATTCAATTATGTAATGTATTGGAGGTTGCCTCCTCGAAGTGGCTAATTTCTAAGGCGTTGATCTCTCTTTTCTTCTATTTTTGGAGTTGGTTTCACAACATTTGGTATCAGAGCTTTGGATTATAGGGTTTCGCTGCTCCAAACAGGTCATCGTGGAATTTTTTCTATAACTTTTTTTCTACGAAGGTTCTGAAGCTTAAATTTTTAGAACGCGAAGAAAAACTCCTGAGGAAAATGGACACAAAATTTCAGAGCTTGGTTCACAATATTTTCGGAGATATGATCTGTGGAAGTTAGGGATTTTTGCAGGATCCCGAATTTAACCTAAATAGGTCATCATGCAATTTTCACTATACTATTTTTTCCCGCAAAGGTTCAGAAGCTTAAATTTTTAGAGAGCAAAGCCGAAATCTTGAGGAACATCTTCACAAAATTTCAGAGCTTGGTTCGCAATAATTTCGGAGATATGGTCTGTGGAGGTTAGGAATTTTTCAGGATCTTGAATTTCATCTCAAAGATGTGATCGTGGGAAAATATTCATAGCTCTCTTTTTGCGCATCTGATTGGAATGATGTAAAAAGTGGCCATAATTAAATGGACCGTAGTTTCCTGTCTATAAATTTTAGATCCAAAGGAGGAAACAATGACACGTGGCAAGTCGTACAAGTTTGTTCTACTGAACCAGTCCATAATTGGGTCATTGTGGGAGATTGGACATAACTTTGTCCTGAAGAATCAAAATCATGTCAGATGTGTGGAATTTGAAAGAAGCTTCAGAGGGCTACTACAGGGCTGAATTTTAGATATTCAGGATCCGCAATTATAGAGATAATTCATTTTCAATATCGAGCTCCTCAAAAACAAGTAAAAGGTGTGTTATTTTTTTTTCGAATTGCATGTCTTGTTTGAAGAATCAATTTGAATTGATTCCAAGGGCATATTGTAGAATATATATCAGTATTGGATTCTAAAATGGCCCCTAAAAATAATTCAACACCCATTAAGCCTTTGGAAAGCTCTACTATGACTCATGAAGACGAAGAATGGAAACATGACATATCAAAATTACAAGAGCAAGTGCAACAAATTTCGCTCTTGCAAAGAGCAACAAAAAATGACATGGAAGTTTTGAAGAAAGACGTGGAAACTAAGATGGATGGTTTGAAGAAATGCGTGGAATCTAAGATGGATGGTTTGAAGAATGGCATGGAAGCTAAGATGGATGGCATGGAATCCAAGATGGATGACATGGAAGCTAAGATAGAAAACATGAAGAATGATCTAAAAGCAGACATGGAAGGTTTTACAAAGTTGATACAAGAAATGTTTCCTAATGGTGAAAAGATAGTAGAGGAAATTCATGATGAGAACAAAATAAATGTTAATCGTGATTTCATAAACTCTAATGTTGGAGGAAAGAACCACCATATTCCAAAAATGGATATGAGGAAGTTTTATGGAAAGTATCCTGTAATATGGATACTACAGATGGAGCAATATTTTGATCTCAATAATGTGCAAAACGCACAAAAGGTACGCATTGCAACTTTACATTTAGAACAAAATACATTTTTATGGTATCGATGGCTTTGCTCCTGTAAAAAAATGGTCACTTGATCAATTTTTACGGAGGAAAGGATAGCATATTATGAGGATACAAAGAGCAACACCTTCTTTAGCCAATTGATAAATATCAAAAAAAGGGTTCAGTGGGGGAGCACATTGAGGACTTCCAAAAATTGAATATAAGGGTAACTGATATTCTAGATGAACACAGGATTGATCTCTTCATAGGTACTTTAAAGGATAACATCCAACATGAAGTTTGCGTTTTGGAACCTAATTCATTGGAGAAGACATTCAAGTTGGCAAGAAAAATTTAATGTAAAATTCTGGCGACAAGGAAGCCTACCACCCACTTCTATAAAGAGGGAAATGTTGCTACTCCTAGATTTCTGCAACCTACAAGGTTGACACCACAACAATTGGAAGAAAAAGAGAAAAATGGCTTTGCTACAGTTGTGATAAAAAATACACTAAAGGTCATAAGTGTGCTAAGAAGAAATTATTTTACATAGATTGTGAAGAGGAAGAAAAAAATGAACAAGAATCTTCAAAAGAAGAGGATATACACCAGGAAACAACCCTAGAAGAGGAAGAAATGTGTCTAACCATGTCGTGTAATGCATTGGTAGGAACTACCTGATCCGAATGGAAAATGCCATCCACCCATGGTATTCAATCACCCATGTTATCCATCCACCCATGGAATTTAACCATGGTATTGTAAATGGAACCGACCCATGGTATTCATCCACACATGGAATTTACCCCTGGTATTGTAAGTGGTATCGACCCATGGTATCCACCTATGGTATCTACCCATGGTATTGTAGCTCAAAAAAAGACTATAAATAACAAGCCTCACTTTGTAAAAGGACATATTGTCCACCACAATGTAGCTTCTACAGTTATTCTCTGTTTTAATAAAACAAGTTTCTTTGTGGTTTTATTTGCTTTGTGTTCTCTCTTTTTTTTTCTAGCAATGTAATTTTGCAGATCTGGTCAGATCCATTTCAATTTTTTTTTTAGATCTTGGGGGCCTCCCTCCAAGATTCGAATCAGTGGTATCAGAGCGGTCTGCTCTTTCTCTGTTTTTCTTTTCATGTCCCCAACGTGATCAGGGTATAGGGTGTTAGGGCTCGATCTGGTTGAATCCTTGCAAGATCAGCCTCACAAACCTCAACGACCTCCCAAGGTGGAAGAAAATAAAGACGAGGGAGAAGGAGATCCTATCAAAATATTGCTCAAGGAGGCCCTCGAGAAACAAAGGAACGCGATGATGGATAAATTTTCTCAGATCCTTCAACGACTACCCACCTACGGCGCATCTGCATCCAATAGCCACTCTGGAGGCGCCACTCCCTTCAAGGTACATGTAAACTTTAATATTCCTTTATTTGAAGGCCAAATAGATGCAGACACTATAGATAGATGGTTGAATTTTCTGGAAGGGTATTTCTCGGTCGATGATTTCTTTGACCGAGAAAATATTATTTTTGCACTCCTCAAAGCCGCCCCCCATGTCAAAGACTGGTGGGAAACCTACTGTGAGCAAGAGGACGAAGGGGAACCCTCTCTGTTCTCAGCCACACCCACTTGGAATTCGTTCCAAGACAGCATCAAGGAACAATATTACCCCGTGGGGAGCTATGATGACAAATACATTCAATGGACCACGCTGTGGCAACAAAGGGATCAAGATGTGCACGAACTGACGAATATTTTCCTTTCTCTGCACATAAAGTTGGGTATTAAAGATTCAAAGATACATTTGGTGCTTAAGTACCACGGTTGTCTACACAAACACATTTAGGAGGAAATGGATTTCCTCAACATTACATCGCTTGGCATGGCATATCACTATGCCGCCAAGATCGAGCAGAAATTTAAGCAGAAGAAGCGAGACTTTGGATCTACGAATCCGAAAGGTGCCCCCAAACCAAAGAATAAGGGGCAAGGCTAAATAAGTGCCACTCAGAACAAAACCACAAATCCAAATAAGGACACAAGGAAGTGGTGTGAATTTCATAACAACCCCACTCACAGCACAAAGGAGTGTCGGGCCAAACAGTCATTGGTGGCCGAACTAAAGGCACTCGAATTAGATGCATTTTCTGATCCTGAGTCAAAACCAGACAAAGGAAATGAAAAAGGGAAGCATATCATTGATGCGGATCCTAGTGCCATTGTTGCCACCACCAAGATCCAAAGGGAGGATCCAGAGGATTCAAATGAGGGGGAGTGCCTCTTCCATTCGCAGATGTGGGTGAAGGGTTCTCCGTTGCAATTTCTTGCCGATAGAAGAAGCCAAAAGAATCTCATTTTTATAGAGGTCATGAAGTGGCTCGGCATACCGACCATAGCACACCCACAACCGTATACCATCGGGTGGCTCCACCCAGGGAGAGATCTCCACATCCGCTAGCAGTGTCGCCTTCCGTATAGTATCAAGCCATTCATGGATGAGGTATTGTGTGATATTGCTCCTCTTGATGTAGCTGATGTATTATTGGGCCAACCATACTTATGGAGGCGACATGCTATGTATGAGTCTAGGCCTCATGCTGTTGTTATTACTTTGGGAAATAACTTGTACAGGATACCAGAGGTAGTACCACCACCTGTCATCTCTTTGACTACTGCAAAACAATGCAGTAAGATTGTTTCCCAAACCAGGAAAAACATTTTCCTTACAACTCGCTCACAAGGAAAGAAGAATATTGTGGTGACCACCTCGAAACAGGGCTCCCCTACACGGCTGCAGCAGATGGACAAAGTCATGAAGGAATACGAGGAAATTTTCTCCTCACTCACAGAGGTTCCTCTATAGTGTCAGGAGAAGCACTCCATTGATCTTACCCCCAACGCACCACTGCCTGGTGTTTCCCTACCTCATGCGACGACAAAAAAAAAATCCACATATGTATTGTCTGAGGCTAATAAAGAAACCAAATTTACTAATTGCATCCAGCATGTATGCTCGCAGGTCCATGACATCTTCGACAATAGAATGTGCCTCATCTCATGGAGGATCTCAACGCAATGGGGAACATTGCTTCTTAATGAGGGAGGAATGATCCAGGTGGATATCAGTGGCCACCCACCTATTCCATTTGGGCCCACACCATCAATTCTTGTAGCTTTTCACATTCAACATAACTTACTATTTTTAGCAGGTTTTCGGGTCCTCCACTCCCGGAGCCATTTTTTGGCGTTAATTATCTATGTGGATATTGGTGGCCACCCACCTATTCCATTTGAACCCCCACCATCAATTCTTTCAGTTTTTAAGTTGCAGCACAACTTACTATTTTTAGCAGTTTTTCAGGTCCTAAACTTCTGGAGCTGTTTTGAGGCCCTAAACAATGTTTTTTGGGAGTCCTTGGACATATCTTTCTAACGAGCTATTGAGTGTGTCAAATGGAGATCAGATGCCAAAGTTACGTCCCCAGGAAGTTGAACCACCAATTTACCCAAACAAGCCCCATAGTTTTGGCGCTTCATCTCCTAGGGTTAGGTTTTTGGATGTTTAGAGTTCTCTGTTTTTTCTCAATAATAAATAGGCCCTAGAGCCTCATTGTAACACAGTTCATAGGTCTATAGCCACCACATCTCTTCTCAGAGATTCACTACCAGCACCCTAGCTATTGTATTTCCATTATGTCTGTAAGCATATTTCTGTTATTTGATATTAATGAAATGACACATTATCTCCACTGCATCTCTATGTTTATCGTTATTTCTGTATTCTGTTGTGTTCCTACGTAAATCTAAATCATTACCATTCCTCAAACTCTCAAGATAGAAGGACATATCAAGAAGAAAAAGGTAATAGTGTTTATTGATTCAGGTAGTACCCATAATTTTATTCATTGTAAGGTAGCCAAGGAATTGAATTATTTCCTATACCCAACACCAGAATGTTAAGTGATGGTTGCAAATGGAGGAACTATAAATTGCTCTGGAAAATACCATAATATCAAGCTAACCATGGGGGGATATGTATTTAATATTCCAATGCTCTCCATTCCTATGGGAGGTGTTGATGTTGTACTAGGAGTACAATGGTTACAATCTTTGGGGACGGTAGCTTTTAATTTTCAAGAACTTTTCTTGAAATTTTTTTCAGAAGGAAAGGAAGTCGAATTACAAGGTATTTTAGGGAAGCTGGGAAAGTTAATAAGCTCTAATGTCATGACAAAGCTTCTAAAGAAATAACAACGAGGCTTAATTGCACAATTATGCTCACTAGAAGTTCCAACATCAAAATCATCTATTTCTGCAGATCTCCAAAATGTCTTGGACAATCATTCCAAGGTGTTTGAAACTCCCAAAGGACTCCCACCTATTCGTGATCATGATCATGCTATTCATTTTATTCTAAGAATTTTTCCTCCAAACATTAGGCCTTATAGATATCCTATGTCCAAAAGAGCGAAATTGAACGTATGATTACAGAAATGTTAGAGGCTGGTATAATTCAACCTAGTCAAAGTTTTTTCTCTGCTCCTGTAGTATTGGTACACAAGAAATATGGATCATGGCGCATGTGTCTGGATTATAGGGAGCTCAATAAGCTCACCATTAAAGATAAATTTCCCATTCCTATGATTGATGAATTATTGGATGAATTACATGGAGCAATTTATTTTACCAAGTTGGATCTTCGTTCAGGATATCATCAAATTAGAATGAAGACTGAAGATATTCTGAAAACAACATTTCGAAATCATGAGGGTCATTATGAATTTTTGGTCATGCCTTTTGGCCTTACCAATGCACCTTCTACATTTCAAGGGTTGATGAATTCCATTTTCAAACCCTTCCTTAGAAAATGTGTGCTAGTATTTTTTGATGATATACTAATCTACAACAGGTCTTGGAAGGATCATGTTCAACATGTTGACAGGGTGCTCAAACTATTGCGGGAGAAACAATTATATGCAAAAACATCCAAATGTTTCTTTGGAGTACAAGAGGTGGAATATCTGGGTCATATTGTATCTCACGAGGGTGTTTAAGTAGACCCTAAAAAAATTAAAGCCATTAAGGAATGGAAAGTCCCCACAACCATAAAGCAGTTGCGAGGATTTCTCGGGTTAACAGGGTATTATCGCAAGTTTGTTAAGAATTATGGGAGAATAGCAGCACCTCTAACAAAATTATTGAAGAAATATGCATTTTCATGGACTCCTGAAGCAACTAAGGCCTTTGAACATCTTAAAGAGGCAATGTGCCTAGCACCAGTCTTAGCTACGCCAGACTTCACAAAAACCTTTATTGTGGAATGTGATGCCTCAGGAAATGGAATTGGTGCGGTTTTAATGCAGGAAGGAAGACCCATTGCTTTTGAAAGTCGTCCAATCAAAGGAAAGTATTTACAGAAACCTATTTATGAGAAGGAAATGTTAGCAATACCGCATGCACTAAAGAAATGGCGAACTTACCTAATGGGAAGACACTTCAAGGTAAAAACCGATCATGATAGTCTTAAACACTTTTTGGAACAAAGACTATCATCAGAAGAGCAGCAAAAATGGGTCACAAAGATGTTGGGTTATGAATTTGAAATAATCTACAAAAAAGGAAAGCTTAATGTTGTTGCAGATGCACTCTCAAGAAACAATGAAGAGGTGGAAGCATTGCTTTGTGCCATTTCTATTATCCAACCAGATTGGATAACTGAAGCAAGAGATGAATGGAAGAAGGACAAAGATGTATGGACACTCATTCAAAATTTGCAGCAAGATTCTAGTACATCTGATACATTTAGTTGGAAAAATGATTCCTTATGGTACAAAGATCGCTTATATCTTTGCAAGAATTCCCAACTAAAACAAAAGATTCTTCTGGAATTGCACACTTCTCCTTTAGGAGGACACTTAGGATTTTTAAAAACTTACCACAGGGTGAAGAAAGAAATTTTTTGGGATGGCCTTAAATCTGATATTCAAAAGTTTGTGGTGGAATGTTTGGTTTGCCAGCAGAATAAAGTTGAGACAATTAAGACCCCGGGTCTTCTACAACCTTTATCCATTCCAAGTCAACGTTGGGAGGATGTTTCAATGGATTTGATCACAGGTTTACCTAAGTCCGAAGGAAAGAGTGTCATCATGGTGGTAGTTGATAGACTTACCAAGTATGCACACTTTTGTGCATTATCTCATCCATTTAAAGCAAGTACAATTTCTACTACATTTATGGACACAATTCAAAAGCTACATGGGAACCCAAGGGTTATTGTGAGCGACAGAGATCCCATTTTTACTGGAAATTTTTGGACAGAGTTATTTTCTTGTTTGGGTACTCAATTAGCTCATAGCTCATCTTATCAACCTCAATCTGATGGTCAAACTGAGATAGTAAATAAATGTTTGGAAGGATATCTTCGTTGTTTTGTATCTGATAAACAAACACAATGGGTCAAGTGGTTACCTCTCACTAAATGGTGGTATAACACTTCCTTCCATACTGCAGCAAAAATGACCCCATTTATGGCACTTTATGGATATCATCCACCATCCATCACATCATATTTAAGAGAAAATTCGAAGGTTCAAGCAGTGGAAGATCACATCGAGCATCAAAAAGAATTTTTCCAACTCTTAAAGGATAACCGGAATTTGGCACAAAATCGAATGAAACAACAGGCAGAGCAACATCACAGCGAGAGAAGTTTTGATGTAGGAGACTAGGTATTTTTACGGCTACAACCACACAAACAAATTTCCCTCAAGCAAGCTAATAAGGATAATAAATTATCACCAAAGTACTATGGTTCTTACAAGGTGTTGCAAAAGATTGGTACTATGGCATACAAATTGGAGCTTCCTGCTTCTTCACGAGTGCATCCAATTTTCCATGTTTCATGCTTAAAGAAGGTTATAGATGAAAATCTTCCAGTTCAAACAATATTGCCAGAACTCAATGAGGAAGGAAAAAACATATTGGAACCTGAAGCGGTCACAGAAACAAGAACTCGACAGCTACGAAATCGATCAATTTCAGATTATCTCATCAAGTGGAAGAACTTACCCATTGAAGATTCTATATGGGAGGATGAGAATTTTATACAGAAGCACCCAAAGCTACTCAAGCGTTGAGGACAACACTTTTTTGAAGGAGAGGGGCATGTTAGGTCCCTATATTACTAGTATAGTCCCTTATTGTTGTTAATGTAACCCCCTTATTATTATTATTGTTCCCCTATAACCCCCATATTGTTATTATTGTGCCCTTAAATTATTATTGTTAGGTCGGCTAGGATTACATTGAGGCCCCATGGACTCCTATATATAGAAAGGAGGTTTTGTAATTTGTATCATTCAAGAATTATTCATTTATGTAATGTATTGGAGGTTTCCCCCTCTAAGTGGTTGATTTCTAAGGCGTTGATCTCTCTTTTCTTCTATTTTTGGAGTTGGTTTCACAACACCTTTGGATTATCTGGGAGAGGTTCCAATTATTCATAACTTTTTTCATATGAGTTCCACATCGCAACTGATGTGTCGCTTGAATAGCTAATGAAAAATACACTTCAACTATTACATTCACCATTCTTTCTTGGTGCAACGATTCCAGCCCTACTCCAAGGCTTGTAACTCTTCTACATTACTCGTAGCCTGTCCCATATTGATGAATTATAGCCTTATAATTTTACCTGTCTAGTCCCTAATGATCCCTCTAGCTCCTGACTTATCTGGGTTTCCCTTGGACACCCCATCCAAGTTCAGTTTTCAGAAACCCTCTAGGGGATCCTGCCACACTGTAGATCCTAAATTTATGTGGCACTATCTGGATCTGTGGGTCATATCACTCAAGTAATCTAGGTTGAAAAAATTTATAATTCTTGCTTTCTAAGGGGAGGGTTGTTCCTATGAGGTTTTAATTCTCCTGCTACTGGTAGTTTCCTTAAGCTAATGGCGAATTTATTCCATCGAGCTTGCAACTGGGAGATTTTTTTCATGGAATATTCGACAGTTGTGTTCCTTCCAGACTGACTAGAGGATAAATCCCAAGATCAAGTTCCGGGTAATATTCACCACTTCGTTCTTAGTATAATGAAGCTACCATTTTTTAAAATTTTATTGTATACTTTCCTTGTTTCTGTTAGTTTGTCTATATATAATGGTCATCCACTACCATAAAAATTTAGTGTAGCTGTAAGTGTTCATAATGTGATTAAGGATTTATTCTGCCCTCTCACATAGGAAACACCATGATGGACCTGAAATTTCTCATTTTACTAAATTCTCCTAGGTTAACACCTTCCTATGAAAAATTAACCACAATTTTTTTATTTTATTTTTAGCCAGTGGGAGAACACCAAGAGTTTTCTCCATGATGGGTCATTGAGTTCGTTATGTTAAACTATGAGATATGCGTTGGCTTCTTTCAGGTTGAACTCTCCCCCCTCTCTTTGTCCCCATCGGAGTTGGTCCTAGTCACGATTCACCAATATTTGTATTTTTTTGAGTTCCTCGGCAATATCTTGGATGCTTGAATCCCTTAGATCTGCCTGGTGAAATATGTTTAGGTTCCATCTTCTTCATTTCTTATTCTCTAGTCCTTGAGCCCAGAATTGGTGGACTTCCTTGTACCCCTATCTCTTCATGGGTACTTGTATAGCCTACCATTTCAGACTACTTAATTTCAGTTGATTTTGCTAGGAATCCTCCCATAATAGAGCATCCTTTCCATCTCTTATTTCCCAAAATAAATTTTGTGGTATGATTTCTTTGTTATTCCATGCCAGGCTCCATATAGTCGACCCCTAGATTGAACTTGTAAGCCTTACTAGGTATTTTATTTGGAAATTAGGGGAATATTTTTCTTTCCATAGTTTCTCCCATGGAGTCTCCCTCCTTTTAGCCATATCCACCACAATTTGACACCATTTGTTTTGTTAGTTATCTCAGGGTCCTGAATCCCTAGGCATCCTACATTTTTTTATTTGAAAACCGTGTTCCAAGCCACCAATGCCCATTTTCAATTTTCCTTTTCCCCTTTCCATAGGAATTTTCTTTGAACCTCCCTCATTTTTTGGAGAACTCCCTTAGCTGTAGGTAGAATGGATAACATATACCTTGGGATATCCTAAAGCACCACCTTTACTAGAACCAGTCGACTCAACACATTCAACACTCTCACCATCCATCTTTTGAGCTTATATTCCATGTTAGAGATTACTCTCTCCTAGTTGAATTATTCCAAGCTTTCACTGTTAGGGGGACCCATAGATACTTATAAGGGAGGGGTTTCCTTTGGAACCCTATAATATTTGATAGGTTTCTATGGATAGCAACGTGGGTGTTAAAAAAACTAATAATAAACTTAGACTGGTTTAACTTCATACCTAATGCTACCATGAAGGTATCCAGAATGGATTTGAAATTCTAAGCCTCCTTTACCGTAGGAATGCCATGAAGCATGGTATCATCCACAAGTTGTTGATAAGTGGTCACTTGAGCATCATCATCCAACTTAATTCCCTTTATGTATCCTCCTGTATTGGCCGCTCCAATCGGCCTCTGGAGTCTCTCCATCATTAAGATAAATAGGAAGGGAAATAATGGGTCCCCTTGGTGAATTAATTTGGACAAAAATAAAGGTTTCGACAAGGCTCCATTAATCAATATTTAAAAACTAGGTAATGAGACCAAATCCATAATCCAATTGATCCATTTTTCATCAAACCTAAACACTTCTAGAACTGATTCCATGTCTTCACAATTGATCTTATCATATGATTTAGATAAATCTAATTTCATGATCATACCAACCATTTTTTTGGGTCTTTAGTGAATGAACTACTTTGTGCACCAAGATAACATTATCTAGAATCTATCTCCTCTCAACAAAACCTTAATGTTCCTCAAAGATCAGATATGGAAGAATATTTTTCATCTGATTAGTTAATACTTTAGATATGATTTTGTATAAGAAGTTGCAAAGGAATATCAACCTAAACTTCCAAGGGTTTTGTCTGATTATTCCTTAGGAATAAGGGCTATATAAAAGTCAAATTAAAGGCTTTGAGAATCGTTGTTAACTCCTGAGAATCTGCCACCACCTCATATATATCATAATTTACTATTTACCAGCAAGCTTTAAAGAAATAAATAGTAAATCCATCTGGTACAGGTGCTTTTCCATTAGCCATTTCATTCACTTACAGGGCCACTTCCTCCACGGATAATGGCTTGTTTAAATTCTTGTTATGCTCTTTTCTGAACAACTTTGCAATATGCCTTACAATCCTTTTGATATTTTGGAAGTGTTGGACCACGACCTCCTCAATGTATTGATGAGACTCGAATTCCCCCCCCTCTAATATTGTATTCTAATGATTCTATTGGAGTTTCTATGTTCTATTGTTGAACGGTGAAAGAATTTAGCGTTCTCTCACCATCCTTGAGCCGTAACACTTCTTGTTTACATCTATCCTCCCACTTCTTTATTAACTCCATATCCTCTTCTCTTATGTCCTTTGAGTAACCTTCTGATATCAGTCGTTGTTGCAATGATTCCATCTTCTATTCCAATTCCTTTTTTGCTTGAAATATGTTCCAAAATTATATTTTATTCCATTGCTTGAACTTCAACTTAATGTGTTTTAACCTTGCCCATAAGGTATACATTTTCGATCCTCTGGCTAGGATTTGTTCCTCCCACCATCCTTTTATAATCTCCATAAATGTAGGGTCTTCCAACCAGAAGGCTTCAAATCTAAAAGGCCTATTTTTGGGGGTGCCTAAAAATTATATGATTAAAATCATTGGCCAATGTTCAGAATCCACGAAAGGAAGGATATTTGCTACCACATCTACCCCTCTCATTATTAAATATTCTGAAATTAAAAAAATGTCAAATATAGACACAAATCTATTTTTCCCTCCCCTCTTATTACTCCATTTGAAGCATCCATCAGCAGTTTCCACGTCAATAAGGTTGGCCGCCTCAATGAATTCCTTGAACGCTTCAACATATCTATATACTCTTCTTTGGCCTCCTTTATTCTCTGATAGATAGGTTATCATATTGATGTATCGCCTTATAACCCAAGGGAGATTCCCTTTCCTAATTTTTATCTTACTCAGATCTTGAAGGAGTTTGATCTTCTCGTCGGTTCTTTGGGGCCCATAAACATTTGTTAACAATGTTGTGCCTGGGGTCCCTATAACATGCATTTCTACCAATAAGTATGATCTTGTTTCTTCTGAGTCCATTAAGATCAAGGATTGGGGGTTCCAGCAAATATCCAATCCCCCTTCCGAGCCCTACACTTCCACCTCTACTGTATCATACCTGTTGAGGTATAAAAGGTATCTTTTTAACACCTATTTATCTCACATTAATTATCAATCCAGGAATGAATTTTTGTTTCAAGAGTGTACTCTGTTTGAGACTGCAATTGAGCTAAGAGTAATTCTTGAAAGATGTAGTACATTGTTCTAAATACAAGATTAAATGGATGCTTGAAAAATAAATCTAATTACAATAACATGAGCTCAAATGCTCTTAAAATCTATCTATTCACTCAACAACCGTCAATCGAGGTTATAGTAGCAATAACTCATTCCTCTAGAAAATGATGCAATTAAAATCAAACTGAAACAAGACAATCAATCTGGGAACGTGGAAGCAATAACCAATATTCTCTACAGTTGACAGTCCTACGTTAAAGAAATTAAGGAGAAATAGCAATTGAACTAAATTTGCTATTGAAAGTAAACTAAGAAAGCTCTTCGAAAGCAAACTCTTTGCAATCTGTTGAATTGGAAATGAATAGCACATTAAAATCGAACAGCAATGTAAATGAATAAACAACTGAAACTAGAAGAATCGAACAGCAAATATTAACTAATGAATCTGAACAACAGATCTTTAACTTAATGAAATCAAACAACAATTCTATTAAACACCAAAACCCTGTCGACAACAAACTTTGTTAAATAATAATCGACATGAACAGCAATCCAACGGAACAACAATTAATTGGAATAGGACATCTAATGTTGAACGACAATGCTCTGTAAGGTTTAACAAGATGATTAATATAGGAATTAAAGTCTTTACTGAAACGGAACAGAAATGCGATTCATTAACATAACGAAATCAATCAATAATTCAACAACAAACTAATTAACTTGCAAATGTAATGAGAACAACCACAAAATATCACAAGAAAATAATTAAAAGGTAATGATACAACCAACAGATCGATCCACCAGGGCCGGGCCCTCAACAACCGGTGAAATGTCGCTGGGCTTTACTCCAGTGTTAAGAAATTAAACGGCAATGAACTCTTGTATTAATTAGGCATGAATAATGTTTACAAACAGTTCGTACTCTCCTAACAAGAGTCGATGCACAATTCTGAAAATTACAACAAGGAAAGTCTCCCCAATGGCAATACATGCTTCTCCTTTTATAATCAGAAAGAGGAGAAATTAAATTGTAAATATGATCTCTCATAACAAAATTGGATTGTCCCTAACCAATTGATCAACAAGAAAATATATTTCCATCAATCTTTCAACAAGAGCAAGTCGAATTTGGATTTGCAGCTGAGATAATTTGGAGGACAGTCGCAACAGTAAATCTGAGAAAATCGTGCTCAAAGAACCTTGCATTTCTCTCAATACAGGCCAAATTTGGGAAAACCGTTCTTCAATAAGTTAATTTGGTCCGTTCTGGACAAAACCTATGTTCCGGATTTTCCAGATTCTTCTCCATTTGCCCAAAATCTCAACCGCAAAACTATCACTTCTTATTCCAACGAATTTCTGAGTTGGAATATTTGATGATGATCTAGAGATCAAATCTACAATCTGGAAAATATTTTGGAGGCTAAAATGGTGAGTGATGTGACAAAATATATTAATAAACCATCATTGATAAAATTATGCATAATAATCATCAATTTATTAAAATTAAAAGAGAAGAAATAATATTTATCCATAAGAGCATAAATAATTATAAAATGGATTTATATGATAAATTACGATAAATTACATGATAAAGAAGAGTAGAAATGGATGAAATAAGTGTTAAAAAGTGGTCGTATTCGTGACCCAACAATACCTTCTCCCTAATTTCCTACTTAACTCCTTTATTTTCTTTGTACAGCACGTTGACTCTTGCAAAAAAATATTATCAAGTTGTTCCATTTGTATTATTTTCTTTAGTAGACATTGTTTCCTAAAGATGTTAATGCCTCTTACATTCCATGTTAAAACTTTCATGATTTAACTACAGTTAAGAGTGGGAAAACTTAACGCTCTCATCTCACTTGAATTTATTAGCATAAATCCCAGTTCCTTGAGGGAGACGTTGTTCATCTTCCTCCCTCTTTTATGATTTCTCTCTCATGGCACAAAAACCGTATGGTATCCCATTGCATTCACAACCAACTTATATTTTTCTTGATGTGATATTGTATGTCCCTATAATCTCTTCTCTTCTCTCATCAGGTATAGATATTGGATTCTATCCATTTGATCTGCATTGATAGCTTCTAGTCCATGTTTTCTCGCATGTTCCACCATATCCTGGTGGTCGATTCCCTCCCACTTGATTATCTCCTACAGTTATGGGTCCTATATTCCTATTTATATTGGGGCCATTTCCGCATCTCTCTCAAAATTTTATGATAAATCTGGGATATCCCCTTGTTGTTCAATATCCTTGTTTGGTTGTAGCATTTCTTCCTCTTTCCCTTCTCTTTTTTCCTCATTGTCCTCTTCCTCACCTCCTTGACCCTATGGGTTTTCTTTGGATAGGACTTCAAAGTTTTTTCTTTGATATTTTCATCCCCCCTAATTTCTTTTTTGTTGTATTCTATTAGGTCTTCCCGTTGGAGTGGTTCTAACAAAATCATCTGCATCCTTTCAGTATATTTCTTTTCTTTTTTCCTCCATTTTTCTTAAAGGGAATTCCCTTATCAAGTGTCCATGTTCATGCCATCATCTGCATCTGAAAGGGATATGCTCATAGTCCACTATTTGTAACCAAAATTCGTCTCAGAAATCTAGTTTGATTGCTTTCAGGAATACCCCGAAGACATCCATTTCTACAAAAAAAAAATCATACAATGTTTATCTTCCTTGTAAAGTTGCTTTTGAAATTTTAATAAATTTTCTGAGAGTGTCTCCTATCAGCTTTAAATTTTCTAGGGAGCCAATAGTCCAGAGGAAGGGAGTACATCCTAACCCAAACTAGGACGCATGTAAAGGTTTCCTTCTCCGAGGTTAAATTCTTCATGCATTGCCTCATGTAGAAACCAGTTGATGCAAAACAATAAGGACCTCCATCAAATATTTTATCTATGTCTTCCATATTGGCAAACACCACCGTAAAAAATCCTTTAGACCCTAGATGTAACTCTATTTCTCCTCGTGGTTTCCAATGATGTTTAATTAAATCACACAAGCCTTTTTAGTGGGCCAAGGACCCATAAACTTGCATATGACAACATATGACCTCATACGCTTTGTGAAGGCCTGGGTCTCGGGATAAATGATAAATGTCATCCGGATCACCAATGTTTGTGCCTTACATGACCCTGTGTATAATTTTGATTTTTTTTGTTGTTTCTGGTCCATTTTCTTTCCTGTTGGGCCCCTGCCATCATTTATTATTTGTCCTTTCCCACCTACTTTTGTCGAACCTTGGACATTCTCTAACATAACATATGTTTGTGCATCAAATCCCATCTTGAGCCCCTTCCCTTTTTCCATTACCACATTTTGATGGGAGGGGTCCCCCCACCCTCCTTTGAAAACCATCTGTGTCAAACCCTAGTTACTGTTTCTCAGAAATGCTCGCTTCTCCCGAGAACTGTCCAAAAACATCTCTTTTGTTATTTTAGTGTTGCTCAAGGTTTTTGCATTGAAACAATAATTTTTTATCTAGTGCAAAAATCTAATGACAGAGCGAATTTTGAATTATTTACCAGTTAAGCACACCTAATACTTTCTTGGTAGAGTTATATTAAAATATAAGTATGTATATATAAATTATAAATAGTCATATTATATAAAAAAAATAATTTAGCTATATAAATAATAGTTAAGGGATATCATTATAGATATCCTATTAGAGGACATCATGGGGAATCTAAATGAGATAAAATTTGATAGTATGAAAGATTAAATGTACAAGGGAGATTAACAACTTCTTCATTGAGAGAGTCATTTGGAACATAACCTATGGGGTTTTTTCATTGCCAATATTTGTTGTTATAAGTTATTTTTAGTTTTAAATATTGTCCAGACATTGTTGAAATTTAACTTTTTTACAATTTCCTTAATTTTGTTAAAAAATATTTACTTCTATTATTTTCTTATTTTACCCTCACAATAGTTGAGATAATAGACACAATTTAGTTTACTTTTTGAAATTTCTCATAGACTCAAGGACATTGTTTGTGGCTTATTTAGAAGAAGAAGCATACACTCTTGAGAATACATACTTGCTTCTCTACAACTTGATATTTAGCGTTTTCAAATTAAATATGATTTTTTGTATATATTAAAAAACTAAATATATATGAAAAATATATAATAATAAACATTATAAACAAAAATTGAATTTTAAAATTACATATCATGTTCAAAATCAAATTATACATTATGTATGAGTTCATAACCATTTTAAAAGATTGCATGTGCCAATGTGACAACTACTAAAAAGGTACGTTTGAACTCAAGCTCATAGGAAAAAAAAAAGAGGGCGCATAATCATCTTAGTTGGTATCAAGAGAGGGGGAGATATACAATATATATATATATATATATATATATATATATATATATATGTCAACACATGTATTGATATATTTTTACTAGTCAAATATATGAATCATTCACCAATATAGACCTAAAAATTTTGGGAAAGACTCATCTCGACCTTCTTCGAGACTTTGAAATTTACACAAATCATTCTATGTATAATCCTATACTTAACTAAAATACAATGAAAAAAAAAACATGATTTTATATGTTATTAATGATATTGGATCTTCAATTTTTCAATGATCCAAGAAAAACAAAATATGTAACTTAAAATGACAAATTGCTAATGAAGGAGCTGAAAATAGAATTTTAGCTAAATAGTTCTAACATATATATTCTTAAAACCATTGATCTTATCAAATACCATGAGATGGATGGTGTGATTTTTTGCGATGTTAGCTAGGCTTCTTCTTTAATTATTTCGCTAAGATTCTAAGTAGAGAGCATTCCATTTGTTCATAGTTTATGATGAAAACATTTTATATTTGAATGCTCAAGACTTCACATATTCAAAGGAGACATATTATTACTGGCTCATGTGGAGATATTTTAGTTAGAGGAATACAAAAAATATATATTTTAATGCTTAAGGAATTTTCAAGGTTTCACATATTCGAAGGCTACATACTATTGGTGGCTCATATTCTCAAGTGAAACTATTTTAGTTAGAAACTTGGTTTAATATAATGTATGTTTCTGCTTAGTGTTTTGTACTAGAAATGGTTGTATAAGTCTATATGTCCCATGATGATAAATTCGTTGACTTCTCCAGTTATATTTTAGAAGATCCAATGATTTATATTGATGGTACATTGCATAAGATAATAATAAGCTTTTCCATCCTAATTTTTTATCATTGAAGGAAACCATATGGAGATTTTGAGTGGGTTTGTGTAAGAGTGGCTAAATAAGGTATGTAGATCTCAGGATGGTTGGAGGAAGGGGTAGTGGGTCCTTTCAATGATCAAACCAAGGACCATATATATAAATTTAGTTCAATCCATGCTAGTAATGACCTAGAGCTTTCATATGCCTGGACTAAGTAGCTATTTTGTACATGCAAAAATATGGTGTGGTGCCTACTATTTATATAACATCTTAGAATAAGAAAAAATCATAACAATTTAGCTCAAAATATTTTTTCACATGGTAAAATTGTAATAATCACATTAATTCCTCATTTGAAAAAGAACGGGGATGTGAGTGCTTACCAAATTAAAGTGAAGAAGTTAAAATAGTCATATGTTTGTTAGATGTTGAATAACCCACCAAGAATTGAAAAATGATCTATTTTTCGCTCAACCTTCTTTTCCATGGCCCTTTAAATACGGATGGAACTTATCTCCTATAAAACCTAGATTTGATGAAGTGGGCTAAATTTTACCATAAAAAACTACATTTAAAGAAATCCAGGGCATTAAAAAAAAGAATAGAGAAAAAATGAATTCTATATTGTGAAATAACTTGAAATAATATACATTCTCATAAAATTAGGGTGAGGCTAAATTTTACCATAAATAACTAAATTTTAAACAAATACGGGGTGTTAGACTCCTACTACCAATAGGTTTCATCTTTTCATGATATGTCTTGATGGAATTATACGGGAATATGTTCAAACCTTCTTACTTGAGCAAAGGTGTTCCATATTCTTAAAAAAACAAAAAATCAAAAAAAATTAAAAAATGTAAAGAGGGTATACCTAAAAAGAAAGAATCAAAAGAGACAAAAAGAATAAAATGGTCAAAAAGTGAAAAATGAAATAGACCCCAAGCGAAAAAAATAGACCAAGGAAAGTGTGCAAATCCAAATGCCAGCGTTTGCTATTTCATTTTGTAATAACTCCGATAGTATGTGCGACTTGTCAAACCTTTGCCACGATTCATGAATAGAATCAAGCTGATTTTAAACTTGACTTACTCTATATTTCAATTTCATGTTATAGATTAGAGAATAAATATCTAGCCAAACGAGTTTTAATCTTTGGCAGATAAGTAGCTAGGTAGAGTGAATATAAAGGTGCTCAACAGTTTTACATGACAGAGCCCTTGGATGTAATAAGGGTAGAAATAGATAGATTTATCTCATGTAAAAAAAGAAAAAAGATTGAAGAAAAGGGTTTGCAAGTCTAAATGCTACCTAATAAAGAAGAGAAAATGGTAGTGTTAAGTAGATAGGGTAGGGTAGATGGTGCTTGTAAAGTGTTATGCGATGAATGATCTTTCGCTACATGTTTTTGATCCTTTACTTTCATCATGTGAAAATACTTGAAGCGAAATACCTGTGAAAAATCACGGCAAGCAAAGTCAAATTCATTAACTTCCATATCATTTTCCCCTCAAAGAGTTTTACTAATTTCCCCCCAAAGTACTAAGGTAATTTGAGATCAAAGGGGGCTCAGAGCATTTCCTTGACTTCAGAGGGACGGGACCCTACGGCCTAATGATCAAAAAGACCTAAGTGCTTGAGATAATTCATCATTATAATTATTCACCTTCAATGCTTCGTTCCTAAGTAAAATCCTATGTAGCTTAGGAGAAGCTGATGCAATATTCCATAAAAATTCCTCAAAATAACTTGTTATTCTAAGTTTAAGTGTTGAAGATAAAATGTTGCAATTTACTTCACAAGTTATCACTTTTCATAGATGTACAAAGATGTTTTGATCCTTGCTCCTTTTGCCATATTAACATTTAGTTCTACTATATTAAATCCCCTAGTGAAATCCCTTTTCCTAAGTATATCAACTCCCTTTTCTATAAATATCCCCAAACCCATTTATTGTAATGTTTACCAAAGTATATATTCCTTTATTTGAAAATAAACACCACATTGCTTTATAAGCCCTTTTGAGTTAAAAACTATAGCATTATACATAATCCACAGCCCCTATGATGAATTAATTGTATTAATTCATTCATCATATAATAAAAATATATACAAAAACTTTAGACATGCTATAAGTATCGTTTAATGCTAAAAAACATATCAATAAACTTGCGAAAAGTCTTGTGCCACCGTGGTCGATCCGCGATGGCATTCCACCTAACCAACTCACACGCAACCCATTTCATTATATACACGAGGGGATTAATTAGTCATTCGGACTAATTAACAACCTTCTCAGCCCTATTAACATTTCCTACGGGGTGATTAGATTACGCATTAAAACCTTTTTAAAACCGGCCGGGCCACCTATCAACGCCTCACGCATGTTCCCCATCCCTTCGGCCGTTGGATCGCTCATTCGTTGATCGACGCGTTTGTGATTATCCCACGCTGCCCATCCCTTACGACGGCATGTTAACCGGCGGGGGATGGGCGGTTTTCAGGTCGAACTTCCACGTGGCAACGCCCCTATCTGTGGAATCGCTCCCCCACGCGATTATCACAGCCCTCGACCAAAAGCGGTGCGGGAACTTCCGCACCTTACCGCACGCGGGCTACGCACCGTCATCCGCGTACTACGTGACGTCACACCTCGAAAAAAAACAAAAAAAACCCTTTTAACTTGTAAATAAGCCATGTTTCGTGTTTTTTTTAGTCATTTTTCATTATTATGAGAAGAATGTTGCTCCCGTATTGCGATTTTCAGGAAATTTATAACTTTGTAATTGACCATTTCGCCTCAGAAACTCTACTGTGCAGGTGTTGAAGAACGTCCACGCACATTGCTCATTGCAATCGAAGAAACCCGGTTTAGTCTAAGCAGTGCCTTACATTGGCACATCTTCAGGACCACTCTACGGCAAGCATTACGGGAAGACGGTCAATCGGTGGCGACGTGAACCAAGGGTAAGGAAAGAACACATAGTTCGGATTATGAAACCTTGGTCATGGCGGAAAAAAACCACGAGTTCCAAAAGCATGAGAACCATCTCAGGGCTTCTCCCACCCGTAATACATCCAAGTTCAGAGATACATAGCAAAACTCCTTGAATGTGGAAATAGGGAAAAAAGAGGCTAGCCCCTGAGATACCACACCATTCAAAGGAGCCCCACGGGTTTATCAAACATAAGAAACACAAATACGATCACACCTCCGGATGTAGAAATTATAGATGAAGTATTTGATGATGGTAGGGCAAGATAGTCGACAGACGGTGCGACAAGTGAAACGAAACATAAGCCGAGAGAAAGGGATACAAAAGCAATTGACCTTTAAGTATCTACTTTGGGACACGTAAAAACCGAATGCTTTGGGAGACATTAAAAAGAACCTTCATTAGTATCAAAACAAGAAATGATCCAGTAGAAAATGAAGGTATATGATCAATATATGAAGATGGCTCCTCATAATCAAGAAAGGCCGATGTCGACATTTGATCTTTCACAAGGTAAAAATCTTGACTGAGCCACTTCAAAGCAAAGGTACAAAGCCAACTCGTCGTTTGGATTACATCGGATCAAATTTGAAGTTTTAGTAAAAGATATCCATCCCCTGGATCGAGATGGAGCTTCATAGACAAACGGGGGAGAATGGTTTATTCTACTCTCACCGGCGAAATCATGGCAACTGCTTCATGTTGCCAAGATTCCATTGAATAATACTCTTTGCTGCCAATTGAAGATTGAGAGGGAGCCTCCTCACGGACCAAGGATACTCGAATAAAATCTCTAGAAGAGATAATCATTGGTTTGGGTCACAATCCCAAGACAGCTAAAAGGTATATGAGGCATTGCAGTAAAGAAGAAAAGAGGATGATATAGGCTACTCGGAAAGAAAGCAGCTAAAACTACCGGCCTCAGAAGGCACCCTGGGAACACGGGAAGTTATAAAGAGGAAATTCACGGGGAAGAAATGATGGAGGTTGCTCTTGAATATGACCTGGCAGAGCGACTAGATGAAAGCAGGAGAAGGAGTTGGAAAAAGCATTGCGAGAACGAGGGAAATACTCATGCAGACTTCAACAACGGGTACTACAACCACGGAGACGGCGGGGAACAACCACCTCGGGTGAACACTTCTAATTTGAACTACGAGGGACTTAATAAAATAGACTGGAGAGTTTGCGTGTCAAAGGTCACAGAGAACTCCAAGAAACAAAATTGCGTATTGACAAAATTGGAGGAAAAGATATGACACATCTAAAAAAGCAGTGCAGCAACCTTGAGGAAATAAAAAGATTGGAAAGAATTGGTTGAGGCTTTGCAAAAAAGATCTTTCACTTGGAAGAAAAGCCTACGAACGGAAAATGAAATGATATTATTTGGGGTAACATCATTGAATTAATAAGGGATATTTGTGCCCTCGATTCAAGCATATTTTTGAGCAAAATGAGTTAGTCAAAATAGCTACAAGAAGAAATAAATAGAACCGGACATGAATTAAAGAGCGGGCACACGGCGAATGCCAATGGCTCATTCAATTCTTGAATTCCGAACAAAACAACGGCTTGCATTGTTGATGGAATTGATGACGGAGGCAGTGCTGATTTTGGAAGCAAAGAGAGTTTCTCACAGAGGGACTTTCATGCAAAATTTAGAAAAGAAAATGTACGGAACATTTTGGTCGACATCAACAATTTGGAAGAAAAATTCCAAGCTCTCACTAGATAGTGGGTTACCAAGTCCCATGCTCTACGGAGAGAGAGATCAGACTAGTAGACTTGAAAACCTATGAGAAGAACAAAGAGGCTCATGCTAAAAATACGGTTGTAGGTTCTGCTAGCTCATCGAACCTTCATTACCAGCGGGCAAAGTATTTATGATAAAGTGAGAATTTATTTCATGCAGAGCATGCAAATAAAGTATCTATTTCAAATGATCCCTTTTTTATAAACTTGCTGAAAGCGGAGATGAAACTTTGAGAAAGCTCGGAGAACTCGATGCCGGATGATCGATGGTGGCATGAAATGTTGGAGATGCAGCCAAGTTGCTTTCGGGATGAGAATTTATTTTCTACTATCAAGTAAATGGTAAAAACGAGGGAAAGCCGAGATGAAAAGTATCGGATGAAGGTTAAGAGTATCTAGTGAGAAGAAAGAGTGTCACAGCAAGTCAAAGAAATACGCAAAGCACGGCCACGAGCCCTATTTGTAAGCACTATCCTCCCAGACGTCCACGAAGAAAGGGAGACGACACATCGGCAGTTATAGCATTATTCTATCCACGAATGACCATTTTGTCTCTTGTTTGTTTGTAAATATGCTTTAAGTCGGCTGAATTATTGGCTAAGTTAGTGTAAGATTTGTTTTAGATTATTTTGTGTATAAATAATACCCTCAAAGAGAGTGTATGAGGGTGGATTCTCATTACTCTGTGTAACATTGAGATTTTTTCAGGAATAAAAAGCTTTTGGAGAAATTTACTTGTGACTATTTGGATGACGATTTGAAACGCTGTGGACATTGTAGGATTCATGTGTTGGATACTGGTTCAGTAAGTGTTTCTACCCTTTGTTTGAAATTTTATATTAGTTTATAATACCATACATATCCATACTTTGAATAATTTACATAAAGGTTTAAAAACGAACTTGCTGTAGTATTGTACTTTGTTTTCAAATGTGATTGTATCTTAATGTTTTCCTCTAAATTAGCTATAAGCATGAATTCTTAAATGCTCCTGCTTTGCTAATTTAAACATTGCATTTGATTACTATAACACGGAATTCTTTTCATTGCTCTTTGTTTGCTAGTCATTTTCACTTCTTTCTTCTTTTTGAACATGGTGAAGATTCTTAGTGCCTTTCATCCCTTCAAGATCATCCCATCCACTTTAAATTTTAAGGATTGTTCTACTTGTCTAGCTATCTTGCCTGTAATACCATCCCGAATTGCTTAGAATAGAAATCCAGAGTAAAGCCATCCTTTGATTCCATAGCCCAATGGAGTACCCAGCTCAACCTTCTCACCTTAGTTTGTGGATTCCACCATTTTTCCCAATAACAAACTTTGAATCTATAACTAGCCTAAAACCTTCCCGAGAACAAAGATAAATCACTAAAGAGAGCCCTCTACGCGGATACGGAGTGGCTAGATTACTTGCATCTAAAGAGGTTGGTTGTGGTTACCTCGGGTATACTTTTCCTCTTACACAACTTCTAGGAAAACACGAGTGATAACATAGTGCGCGACCATACTAGGGATACTGAATCATTTTATTGATACTATTGTTTGATTTATAAACTATGAACGGTCGAAGATACAATGACCAGAGTACGCCTTTAGAAATGCTTTCTGCTATACTTGTTGCATAGTAAACAAATATTTGCTATAGGTATCTATCTACGGTTTAGCTTATAAGCTGGAACTTTGGGATTCAAAACATTCAATCAGACTCTCTAGTTTAATAAATCTTTGAGAAAATTTTAATTAAAAATCTTAAATTTCTTAAAGAAATCATAGAAGTTGTTTTGAAAATTCACAAAAAATAAAATAATCATAAAATATTCAAAATTTGGTTTCTTGAAGAACTAACTTTTTCTTCAGAATTGTTTTACAGGTTTAGATCTGATCTATGATGGTGGACAGGGATCAGACACACAAAGGTTAAAATCATCCACCTGGCGACTCCAAATCAATTTCACTACTAAGACTCCACTGGAGGAATGAACCTGGAAGAACAATATGGAAAGATCAGGCTTTCAACTTGGATTGTTATCCAAGACATTATGTTCTTTCTAAATTGATAGAGTTTTCCAATGTATATTGCAGAATTGTTTTACAGGTTTAGATCTGATCTATGATGGTGGACAGGGATCAGACACACAAAGGTTAAAATCATCCACCTGGCGACTCCAAAATCAATTTCACTACTAAGACTCCATTGGAGGAATGAACCTGGAAGAACAATATGGAAAGATCAGGCTTTCAACTTGGATTGTTATCCAAGACATTATGTTCTTTCTAAATTGATAGAGTTTTCCAATGTATATTGTATTTTAGAGAAAATCTTAGAGTAGTTTTTAATTTATCTCTTTTGAAAATTGTAAATATAAAATCTCCATGCACATTTGAGCATCATTCTTCTGACTCTTTTGATATCATTTTCCAATCAAGACACTGTAGATCAGAGATCCAGAGCTTTAAGTTTCAGAGAAATTCCACAACCAAATAATCCATAGTCCAAAGCATTAATAATGATACTGGATGACAGGGTTTGTGGAAAATCTTTCATTTGATGAAATTTTAAATGAATTCAGGGATGAGTTATCAAAACTTCAGTTTGATGAGGATTTTCTAAGAGCTTTCTTTCTTCTCTTGAAATCAAGAAAATGTTCTCCTCAAGTTAAAAAATGGCTTCTTGATATAATTTCTGAAAATTATGAAAATGAAATCAAATTTTTGCATTCTCAAATTCAGTCATACCATTTCCGAAATCCTAAAGAATTCTTTGAAAATCTTCCTTCTTCAAAGCAAGAGGAAATTGTACTATCTTTTGACTTACATATTGAAGATGATTATTCTTTCAAACACAAGACTGAAGAAATAAGTTCGTGGTCTAATAAAATTCATAATTCAATTGAACAATTAGTCATTGAAGACCTAGAAGTAAATAACATACATCATGCTTTAATTGATCCTGTATCAGATTATATGGAGAATCTTTTGAGCCCAAATTTGCAAACATGTTTTCTCTATAAGGATCAAATACATCAAAAGTGGCCTTTACACATCATATCATTTATTATAAAGGCACATGATCATAACATACTTCCAATTTTGATCACAAGCAATCAAATTATCCATTTATTTTTACAGCTACTTGATTGGCTTCATTGGCATTTTTGTATTACCTGATTCAATAAGATTTTAGTAGATTAGAATAGGTAAATGAGTGCCAATAAGCTCAGAATTTTGAGCAATTTTTTTAGTGTTTCAATTTTCAGCTAGTTTTTCATTAAGTTGGTTTGAAATTTTTTGTGTGCTGTTTTAGATCAGATTTCAGGTTGCAAAAAAGGACTATATTCAATTCAAGATTTTCAACCACAGAAAATACATGTTTGGGATTGGAACAAGGCAGAAGATTTCCAACTGGGAAACAAAATTTTAAGTTTTGAATGGATGGTGAATTGCTGAAGTTGAAGCCCGAAGTGAAGGCCCTAAGCTTCAGAAGTTGCACTATCATATGTACAATAAAGCTACCAGAAGGAGATTTCATACTTTCAGTTTGAAGACATTTTGAGGCATCTGATCTGTTGTTCTTGACTTTCCACAAGGAAAAGCCATCCCCAAGTGGAGCCAGTGTTAGACTCCTATACCAATAGGTTTCATCTTTCATGATTGTCTTGATGGAATTATGGAATATGTTCAAACCTTCTTACTTGAGCAAAGGTGTTCCATATTCTTAAAAAACCAAAAAATCAAAAAAATTAAAAAATGTAAAGAGGGTATACCCTAAAAGAAAGATCAAAGGGTAAAAAGAATAAAATGGTCAAAAAAGTGAAAGAAATGAACCCCAAGCAAAAATAGACCAAGGAAAGTGTGCAAATCCAAATGCCACTGCTATTTCATTTTTGTAATAAATCAGTTGTGTGCAGCTTGTCAAACCTTTGCCACAATTCATGAATAAGTCAAACTGTTTAAACTTGGCTTACTCATATTTCAATTTCAAGTTATAGATTAGAGAATAAATATCTAGCCAAACAGTATAATCTTGGCAGATAAGTAGCTAGGTAGAGTGAATAAAAGGTGCTCAACAGTTTAATCTGAGCCCTTGGATGTAATAAGGGTAGAAATAGATAGATTTATCATGTAAAAAGAAAAATATTGAAAAGGGTTTGCAAGTCTAAATGCACCCTAATAAAGAAGAGAAAATGGTAGTGTTAAGTAGATAGGGTAGGTAGATGGTGCTGCAAAGTGTTATCTGATGAGTGATGCTGCTACATGTTTTTGATCCTTTACTTTCATCATAATGGAAGAAATGTGTAGCCAAGGTGAGGATAATAATATTGGATGGAACACTGTACCACATTGTCTCAAATCTCCACTGAAAATAAACTCCTTATGTAATGTGGGAGGCCTTGATAGATCTGTTCTAGAGTAGCAACAACCACAAGAAACTGAAGCTCAACAAATAAACTTTTAAATATCAAGATGCAAAAGAATGAATCTATTCAATATTATCAGAGTAGGTCACACAATATCGTGATGAACTTGCAGCAGTTGGTGTTACAATTTATGATGATGATTTGGTAAGCCTGACCCTTCTAGGCCTTCCCAAGAGTTGGCATAACTACCAAGATTCATTGAAAGAGAGGGAGAAACTACCGAAATGGGAATGCTTATGGTTTGATTTGGTACAAGAGAAAATAAGGTAGAATACCATACATGGGACTTCATCCAAGGGTGAGGATGAAGAAAATTGTGCATTGGGTGGAAGGGAAAAGAATGATAAAGGGGATAAATACCAATCCAAACCAAAATTTGGTCAAGGGGGAAAGAAGAAAGAACTATCCAAAATTAAATGCTTCAATTGTCATGAATTCAAAAACTATGCCATAAAGTGTCCACACAAACATTCAGGCAAGAAGAACTCAGGAGGAGTGATAGGTGAATCGTTGGCTTCATAGTTTGAGCTTAAATTCACCCTTATCACATGCATGGAAAGCATGTTGATGGGGGCTGTGTAGTACTTGGACAGTGGTATCTCATTCCACATGACGGGGAATACATATTTTTTAATTGACCTAGAGGAGAAATATCTCCAGATGCACATCGAGATGGGATACGATGGAAGGTACAACGTGACTGGGACTGGTATAGTCACCTTTAACAGGGATTCGGGCTCCCCTCTCAGACTCAAGGATGTCATGTTTGTTTTGGGCCTAAAGAAAAATCTCATGTCAATTGAAATTTTGGAAGACTGTGGTTACAATGTGATATTTAGAAAAGGGAAAGCATTCCTGAGACACATAGCCATGAGACAGGTGAAGTGGATCAGGTTTCGTATTAAGAACCTGTATAAGCTAGATGTGGAAGACTGTGTTGCATTAAGCACAAAGGAGGAGAAGGTTCATAGTAGCGATGTCAGTGAACCTTGGCATAGAATACTTGGCCATTTTAATCATGGCACCCTGAAGATTATGTAGCAAATAACCACATGCCTCCCAAATGGAGAACTTGAGAAGAAAGATACATGCAAAGGGTGTACCTTGGTTAGTACACAAAATCCTCATTCCATGATCAGGACAACAAAGCACATGTAGTCCTTGAAAGGATCCATTATGATGTCTGTGGAACTTTTGCAACAGCCTCCACTCTGAGGCACAAATATTATGTTATTTGTAGATGATTTCTCATGGAAGTGTTGGATATTCTTCATGCAGAAGAAGGATGGGAAATTCTATCAATTCGTAGAATTCAAGGCACTGGTAGAGAAATAAACCATTAAGAAGGTGAAGGCTCTCAGGAGTGATAATGGAGGTGAGTAAGTGTCGAATGAATTTAGATATTTTTTTGCAAAATAAGTAATTCGACGAGAGTTGAAAACACCCCACAACCCACAGCTGAATGGGGTGATTGAGAGAAAGAACCATAGTATTATGGGGCAATGAGGGAGATGTTTCATGAACAAGGCCTACCACTACATTTGTGGGAAGAGGCATGCAACAAAACAATATACGTGCAGAACCAAAGTCCTCATCATATTCTAGGAATGATTACACTGGAGGAGGATTTCTCAAGGAGAAAGTTAGGTGTGTCTCACTTTAGGATTTTTGGAGCATCTGTTTACTTCCATGTCTCCAAATATTCTAGGTAGAAGCTTGATACAACAACTGAGTTGGGGGAATTTTTGGGTTACACAGAAACTCCTCATAACTACTGTGTGTAATAATTATCATCCCTTAGAATGACAGTTGTGAGAAGGGATGTAAATTTTGATGAGGAGAAATCGATGCAGTTCTCTCTTGAGAGGGAGCTTCAGTTTCCACCAGGACATTATATTTTAGCTCAAAAGGAGGAACCTCAAGAAGATGTGGAGTAGCCATAAGATGAGAGACAAAGAGTGCAGATAGCCACTCAAGCATAACCATCCAGAGAAGGAAGAAAACGAGCCATAGAAGTTGAGAGGATATTTCATGATGCTAGAGATAATGTGGGAGCACCCAATTCACACTGCATGAAGAGAAGGTCACTAGAATGGTACACTAGCTACTTGGCTCTAATGACTGAGCTAGTAGATACTGAGCCATCCTCTTTCAAGGACGCAGTAGAGAAACATGTATGGGTTGATTTAATGGTAGAGGAATATGATTCCATTTTAAAGAACAATGTTTGGGAAGTCATCCCAAGACTAGTAGATAAATCATTTGTGGGTTCGAGATGGCTCTTCAGGGTAAAGCATGCAATAGATGGAAGCATAGAAAAGTATAAGGGAATATTTGTGGCTAAGGGATTCTCTCAAGTTAAGGGAATTGAATATGAGGAAACCTTTGTTCTTATCGTGTTATCACTTAGAAATTTCCCTGGATGTAGAAGGAAATAACTGAGGTAACCTCTAACCAATCTCTTGAATTGAAAGTCATCCCTTTCAATACGAAGGTGGACCCCTTCTATAACTTAGTCGAATATGACTGGTTATGTACTCAACACAATGACTAGATCTGATTGGATCATATGAAATTGGTTTGGAGAGGATAGTTAAAACCATTGGGCATGGAGTCTTTGATACAAAGACACTAGTTATAGGTCGTACAAACTATTTTAACATGGGAAATATAGTTTCAGGTTTCTTATACGTCAAATCATTAACATGATATGGTAGGAGATAGTAGAAGTAAACATCAAAAATAGAGCAACCATGTGAATTATGCAATTGACATTTAAGTTGAAAAACACATAAGAAATATGAATAACCTGAAACAGACCATTTACACATAATTATGTTTCATAACCTTTATTCAAATTACTGAAGATCTATGGATTCAATTTTTGATTAAGAAAGAGGAAGAACACAGTAGGAAACTGATTGGAAACCTTCAACACATAAATCTCTGAAATTTTGTAATACTACTTGCAACTAGTTCTATTAATATCAAAAATAATATAGACCAAGTATGAGTTTCAAAAAATTCTGAACTCTTCTTCATTCTACAGATCTTGTGTTTATAGAAAAGATTACAACTTACAACAGGTTTCTAGTATGTACTTAATTACAAATTTTTGAATAAAAATAATATATATCTTATACAAACTAAACTGTACACTAGAATTGTACATGCTGCAAAATGAAATTTGAAACTGAAAATTTATGCTTGCCCAAACAAGCTTATTGGACACTCATTCTACACTAAACTGTTGAAATAACTTCTCAATCAAATAATATAAAAATTTCAATGAAACAAATCCAGTGGCTACTCAAATACCTCAATTTTTTTACTGTGCTTCAACAAAATAAAAACTAAAAAATGTAAGGGAAATGACCACTCATGATGGATCTTGTCTCCACAGTGAAAGCATGGTTAAACACACAAGTTAAAAAAACCCTCCATATAGGCAACAACGGGATCATAAAACACCTAAATGCCATAATTTTTTTGATGATATTCAAGGCACTCTAAAATCTCTCTGTTATGGTTTGACATTTCACATGTGCTCTCTATGTCTAACCATTGTTCCAACTGTGAGTTTTCAAACTCATACCCATTCTTAATATTAAAAGACAAAAATATGTCTTTTTGGCTTTGCTAAAATGAAACTTCAAAATAAATACACTGAAATGGAAAATTTTGGGGTATTTCTTGATCTTTAAAATCCTCAATCTCTTTCTCAATGTCTTTGGAAAATTCATCCAAAAACGAAATCTTAGCTTTTGAGCTACATTTGCATTACTTTAGATAAGAAGACAAAAATGAAGAAAAAAATTTATCGACCTCATCATATGTACACACATCTTTCCATTCTCTAAAACCTTTAATGGAAGGATAGTCTTCCACTAACTCTAGTTTATCCATCCATGTTTCCAAGAAGATAATCCAAAAACTTGTTAGAGACCTTACGGACTTAACACGTAAACTTTCAACCCAAATTCTACATTTTCCTTGGAACAAATCATAAAATAGTATAAGGAATATCATCTTCCTTATTGATTTTAAGGAGATTAGTAAAGTCACGGTAATTTTTGATATGTTTCAAGGTCGAGCTTAGATCATCTCCATTAAATTTAGGACCATTCCTTAAAAAATATTCATTTATTGGTAGAATATTAGGAAAACCAGGAAGGTATGAAAAATCCAAGCATGCATACCTTGAAATAATAGTTGCAGCATTTGAGTCCTTCATTGAATCTAGTGGAGTCATCAATGCATTCTTTAAGCTTCAAATTCTTCAGCGGTGGAGTCACCATGAAATTTGTATTTTTTGACAATGGAGTTTCTAGGTGAATGGTGCACAACCATTTTTTGTTTGACCTCATTTCACAATCAGAAGTCAAATCTGATCATTGTTGTTCTTCTGGGTATTCATCCATTAGATCAATTCTTTCATTATTTGCGTAGATGGGGTGGAAGATCCACCAAATGGATGTAAAAACAACATTCCTCAATTGATTTATTGAGGTGTACATTAAGAAATCAGAAGGTTTTGAGACATTGGATCATGAGTCTCATGTGTGTAGACTCAAGTGAGCATTGTACGGACTCAAGCAAACACTTTGTGCTTGATACACCAACATCGACAATTGTCTCACTAGTTTGGGCTTCACCAAAAGTGAAGCAGATGCAAACCTTTATCATATCTTGGTAGAAGGTAAATTTTTTATTATTTTCTTATATGTTTATGATTTAATTTTAAATGGCAATGATAAGTTGATCAGATCTTGCAAGGATGACCTTGCAAGAGAATTTTAAATGAAGGACATGGGACTCATGCACTACTTCCTTGGATTGGAAGTATGGAAAGGATATGGGTAATTGTTCAACTCTGAAGGGAAATATGAAAATGATATACTGAAGAATTTGACATAGAGAGTATCAAACCCATGGAGACACCGCTAGCAACCAGTTGGAGGAAAGAGTATGCTACTTCAAGTGAAGTAGTGGAGGCTACCATTTGTCGAAAGCAAGTGGGTTCTCTAATGTATCTTATGAAAAACTGATAATATATGTACTATGTAGTCAAACAACTTAGTCAAGCTATGGTTAGGCCAAACAAATTATTTTGGAATACAGTTAAGCATGTTCTAAGGTACCTCAAAGGCACAACCCAGTTTGGAATATGGTACAGACGGGCAAAGGGAGTGAAGTTGTGTGGCTTCATAGATGCATATTGGATGGGGAGTCCATCGAACCATAAGAGTACATCATGAGGAATTTTCAGTGGTGGGTCCACAGAAGTTTCCTGGTATAGAAGGAAGAAAATATCAGTGGCACTTAGCTCAACAAAAGAAGAATACATGGCTTCCAGTCAAGCAACATGTGAGGCCATTTGGATGAGAAAGATTCTTGTGGGACTGTTTGGTTAGATGATGGATCCTAATGTGATCTATTGTCATAATCAAAGTTGCATCAAGCTCTCTGAAAATCTAGTCTTTCACGATCGATCCAAGCATATATATAACTGATATCACCATCTACGAGATTGTGTGCAGAGGCAGATAATGTTGCTAGATTACATTCCAACAAAGGAACATGATGCATATATTTTGACAAAGGTTTTTTCAAAGGGTAAATTCGAGTTCCATAGACACAGGATTGGGGTAGTTGATAATCCCTTTATTTTTGAGAGGGACTGTTGAAAATGTAGCAAGAAAAAACTCAATTTGATTTTCCATGGTCAAACTAGAGAAAATTTGAATTTCCATTTTAGTAGACAACTTGGATCAATTAACTTGAGTGACATGGCTTGTTTCACCCTGTTATCTTAGCTAATTTAAGTGGAATTATTGAGTTCAGTTAATCATGAATGATTTCTAATTTGTAGCAATATAATTAAGTTAAATTGAGTTATTGTCAGTTAAACTAGTTCTAACTATTGGACGAACTAGTGGAAGGTCAAATTGTGCAGTGTGACCTCAGTCACACTAAGTGATCATCCATTTAACTAATCAATCAACCCAAAATAATTGTTGCATGCAGAGAATTCGAGTTACCCAGTTGAGATGGAGAGCCCAAGAAAATGTACTATTAGTTGTAGAGTATTCCAATGTGTACAGGCGGTGCATGCAATAAGAGGATCAACCTAAAGGAACAGCACAATTCAATTGAGGTAATTTCTTAATTAATAGGGACCTAATTACTCAAGGAAAAACGAAAGGAAATAAGAGCTTGGAGGGCTTGAAAGTTGGCTAAGTTTTTTCCATAGTTATTCAATCAGGCAAAGGGATAGACTATACACTTGCAGGTTGGACTCAGGCTTGAGCATGCATATGTACTGCATCTCTATTATTTGATTAATGCAATACAGATAGGAAGGGTTTTTGAGTAGTTTCTTTCCCCTAGATAAATATTTGTGTATGTGTGTTATTTATTGATGTATGTTTATGATTTGTGTTCTATATTGTGAATTTAATTCCACAGAGCAATAGAGTAGATTTGAGTCTTGTGACTTAGTAAATTTCATGAGCAGTTTAAAATCCACATCATAATTTCTACAAGAATAGAGTTAAAATGAATTCCATAATGTGACATAAATCCAAATAATCTATATTCCCATAAAATTAGGGTGAAATATATCATGATAATTTCTATTACCAAAAAAATAGGGCGAATGGGGGTATCTACTTTGAATTTTGCAAAGCGAATTAAATTTTTCAACTATCCTCTTTAAAATTTTCATGGGATATTGGTTTTAAAACTAATTTTATTTGAATAAATATTGGGTGATACATAGTCAAACCTCTCTTTGCAAAATATTCAACCAACCAAATTTAAAAACCCCATAATTTCACTCGTGGGTGAAATTTTGCACTTAAAATTTTCTATAGTGACCCACCACCATGCATTGTGGTCAGGGGGTGTATGTTTCCATTTCCATCGTAGATTCGGTCATTAAATGCGAATATTTTCAGCTATTGATTCATGTTCTTGTAACAATGGGTTTTTTGTGATTTGATTTCCGCTTTAAAGTAGTAAAGTACTTTTAGTTATATTTGTCATTGTGGCATTTCCTTTTTCGGCCATTTATGTCATGTCTTGGGGATTTGTTTATTTATTTTCATCAATACCCAAATCGAGTCCAATTTTCCTAAGTTGTTGCATTTAATATCCATTGGTCAAGTCATTCAGAGTCATGTTATTTCTTTTTCTATAAGTATCATGCATCGAAGCGTCATTGGTCATTTTTGTTTTTATAACCTTCGAAGTCTTTCCCTAGCTTCCACATCTAGTTCCTCTATGCCTTAAGTTCTTCGATATCCCCCTATCCAGATAGTCTTTAGCCATCGTAGAACAAGGAGAAAGAGCATCGATAAGATTCGCGGAACCATAGGAAGATCCATGTGTGTAGACAAAGGATTGACTCAAGGACGAGTCATATATTTTGGTTGGGGCCTATTGGGTCCTTTGTTTTTAGAAAATTTTGATGAATTTTTGGCCAAAAAAGGGTTGTGGAGATGATTAGCGAAAGAAGGAAAGGTAGATGGAAAAACAAGTCAGAAGGCATGAACATAAAGGAGAAAGCAGTAAGCGGAGAAATAAATTGGTTATATTGGTATTTTCCAAAGCCACAAAAGAAGGATATAAGTTTCATTTTTGAAATAATCAAGTGGAAATGGACTAAAACTCCTGTATTTTGACAAAGGTATCAATTTGTACCAAATCAAGTGAGAACAGATCAAGAAAGAGAAGAAAATATGTAAAAGTTGCATGGATTGAGATGAATATAGACAATAGAGAGAGTTTTGTTGACATGCTTTCAAAATGAGACAGTGAAATCCTTCTGAATGTATTGTGATTGTAATCCAATATTGTTCTATTTTATTTTGGCATGATCCTGAATAGATCTTGTGTAGTCTTCATATATACGCATTGTAATGGCTTGGATCTTGATATAATATAATGAGAGTGTTGTAGGGTTATAATTGTATGTTCTATGATTGAATGTTATTTTGTTATGTATCCCCTTTTAAAATTTTCAAAACGACTTATTAAGTAGTCTGTTATATATTTGTATATTTTGTGCAAGGTTATTTGGGATTCTTGTATATTTAAATGACTGATGAATTATGTATTCAATGATATGAATCCTGACACGATCTAAACTGCCTTCTGACATTTAAGAATTCTTGGCATGCCTCAGGTGAGAATTTTCTCATTCGTGGAGGAATGAAAATGTTGGCGTTTCTTTAGACTAAGACAAAATATTTTGTTAGAAACTAGTGGCTGAACAATGGGTCTACATGACAAAACATTTCTGCCAACATCTCAAAACACAATACCTCTATGCAATACACAAGCACACTCAAGAACACATTCTTTTATAAGCATATTCTGACTTGAGAAACAACGTAATGCTACCAGTAGCATGTAAATCCATTCTCTGCTCACACAACTCTCTTACTCAACAATAAATACCTTGAAGAGTACCCATACATACTTGGGCTTGTAATCTAATACACTGACATATAATACATTAGCAATGATCAACATATAACATCCTTATTCAAACAAACCCTGGCAAAAATAATATAACAATGCATGCCGAATCTAGCTTACAATGTTGTAACTACACACAAGGGAACCGATGCAAAAATCACTCTCTTTTTTACTTTTATTAACATATTCAACCTTCTAATCTTAACCCACAACTCAAAACTAGATCAACACTAAAATTATGTAGAGCAACACAGATTAATTTTATGAACACTTTGTATAACAATGTTTGGTCACTGTAATAATGCTTCTATAAACTAGCAAGTTAACATGCCTCAAATTGCACAGCCATTTTACAATTCAATGAATAGGTTAATGCATTCAACGCACTACTCAATTCACACTAACTTCTTATGCTCAACCATATTGATTTCTTGTACTTCATCACATTGCACTCTTGTTCTCAATCACATTTCTTCTTTGTACTCCAACATTATGCATCCATTCGCACCCCATATATCTACGTTCTGCTTAGGATCACAACAAACTATTGAAAAAGATCCATTTGTTGCAAGTGTGCATTTTGTTGCTCTCATATCACAGAGCATCTACTCAGAGATGATACATCACTCCACTGAGGTCTTTGCACCAAAACACACTTCCTCCTTGGCATCTGGTCACACCTTTCCATTGACCTCTAATAGAAAGAAACCAAAGATGTATTATAATCACACTATATTCAAATCCACAATATTAAGAATTCTCTTCCAACATATAATCAATTTTTCTCTACTCAGATCAGTATCTTACTCAATAATGCTATGCTCCATAATTCACATTGCATTCTCTATAACAATTGTTCTACCCACAACTTTCCATATTTAATTTAATTTACCCATTTCCTAAATAGACTAGATCAATGTAACAATTGTGTTCCACCTTTCCTTGAAGACTTGGGTAATCTTGAACATAGGATTTTTTAAATTAATTTCCCATCGCATCTCCCTTTTTCTTCAAACCATTAGCACACACTACAATTAAACCAACAACATGAGCTTGAAAAAACCATGCACAAAGGTAACTTGAGCTGGTCTCTCCAACTTCTTTCACACCCTATGCAATCTTGATTGCATTTACCAAATCACATTTCTTAACCAACCTTTATTGCACCATCACATTGTAGTAATTAATTCATACCAGATCAAGGTTTGTTATATTGACCAGGCCAAGCACACAATGACCAAATAAAATAACCAACCATGACTAGATAAAAATAATCATTGTGTTCCTTCGATAACTTTCTTGGAGGATCTATCAAACGGTTAACCATGACCGAATCAAATTCCTTCGAACACAACCAAACCATGGGTGGTTTCAATAGTATATCTCATAGGTTTTTCCTTTTCCATGCACAGGACATGGATGTTATTTATGGACTATAATTATGGGTTTCCAACACTCTTTTTCCATTGGAAAATTGGGATTCAACTATTGTAAAATACAGTACACCATTATGAATCTACACCCATACCTTAATTTGGGGAAAACCAAGAAGTATTAACCCATAACTTGAGTAACCTACAACACAACCTTAAAACACCTGTAATAAAACCTCTAAGAAGCATGCCAATCAACTATAGCACCAACCAACTCATCAGTACCATGTACAAGCATATCATTAATGCAAGTTTGACATCAATGCCAACACTGCCAACACACTTTGATTGATTTAGGCACAACTGTTAATGTAATGACAACTAAACAATGTGAAATGTCAATATATTTAATCTTTGACTTACATGTATAGTACTTGAATTAGAAAATATATAATTGGTAAAGCTCACGGGTGTAGTCAATGATATCATTGTGTCTTTGGATTCATGGGAATATCTTATTGATTTTGTAACACTTCAACCAAATCTAGTTTTTGAAAACATACCTTAATCCAAGAAGAAATTGTTCAAACTCTTCTAGTTGTTGCTCACTTTAAAGAAGTAAAAGATGAAAATGTACTTAATCACTTTATTTCCAATCTAGATGATGTTGAACAATTTAGTAGTTTTCAACATATTTCCACCAATAATATTTTTGAGAAAATATTTCAGGAAAATTATACAATGAATTCTTTATGATCTCTATTTTAATAATAATTCCTATAAACTCAATGTCAAATGATCATAGTAAAGTTATCAAAATTTACCCTTGAAAATGTTTAAACATTAAATCTATCTTGGAAGAATCTCAATAAAAATAATTAATTCAATTATTATGAAAGTAATCTAATGCATTATATTTGGATTACACAAATATGCCAGGTATCCATCTTGATACCGACACACATCATATTTATATAGAGGATAATGTTAAACTTGTTAGACAATGGCAGAGAAGAATGAATCCTATATTAAAATAGATAGTCAAAATAGAACTTCAAAAACTATTAAAATCACCTTTTACATATCCTATCTCTAATAGTCAGTGGGTTTCTCCTTTAATGGTAGTACTTCAAAATAATGGGAAATGTCGATTATGTGTAGATTATCAAGAATTAAACAAAGCGAATCTAAAATTTCATTTTCCTCTACCTTTTATCAACCAATCCAGATACATTAGTTGGAAAGAAGTTCTTCTCTTTCCTTAATGGATTCAATGGCTATAATTAGATTAAAATAACCTTAGAATACTAGGACAAAACAAATTTCATGGGTATTTAGGGAACATATGCTTATAAAGTGTTATCATCCAGAACCTTTCAGTTTGTTGAACATGTCAAGTTTGTAAGTAGATTGGTTAGGAGTCTAATAAAAATCATGAAATGATAAATTTTATGATATGGTGTGAGTTTTTAGGGTACCATAAGTTGTTAGGGGATGTATTTAAGTCATGTAAAAAGAAAAAATCCAAATTTGATACTTAAATAAATCAAATGTGTCAAATTTGGCCACCTGTCAAAGTTTTCCTAAGTTTGCAACGTATTTAGTGAAAATTTAACAGATTTTGCTATGAAATCACCTAATAATTCTTCAACGAATTTGACACATGTTAACCTAAATTCGCTACGGATTTATGTTTTCCTACAACAGTCTCTGGAAATTGATGAGTTGTTAAACTTTGAGTGGTGTGAGGTCATTCTGGTCAGGCTTGGGTCATTATTAGAAGATTTGAACACGTTTGGTCATCAAATCTCGTCCTTTTACGAATTTCATCTCATTCTCTTTCCTAATTTAGCCTTCATTCCCTACACTTTTTCTTCTGTACTTGTAAAAATCTACTCAAAGAACTCGTTGTCTCTGTTTTCCTTTTAGAGTCTAGGTGTTTTCATACTAGCCTTGTAATCCTATAGTAGCTTGTTATCATCGAGTCTTGACTGTGTAGGTGTTAGTTTCTAAATAAGGCAAGTGCTACAAAAAAAGAATATGGTTACATAGAGGAAGACAAACAAAGGAGTCCTACCATTCAGATATGAGCCTATAAATACAAAATTAATCATGGAAGATCCCAGTTTCATGGATGCTTTCACAAGAGCGGGATACATGCATTTTTTCCAAAGACTACAGGGTCATCATATACAGGTTTCACAAGATTTTGCACTGAATTTCAAGGGAACTTCTACAAAATTTGGTATCCTTCATTTTCCAGTTTTGCCTGATAGAATTTCTCAAGCAACAAGAATCCCCAGGACAGGAGAAGAGTGGTTTAAAGCCACGAATTTCAATTTACAAATTTGTGATGATTTTCTGAAACTTGAGCATGTAGGGACAAATATGATTGTATGGGTTCCTAGAACTTGTCTCAAAGACAACAATTCTAAACTACTGATGGTGATATAGAAGTAATTTACATGCGAGGGTAGGTTTCATACAATCTACATGTACCATTTCAAGTTGTTTCTTCATTTCACAGATAAACAACTAAAGGATATCCCTTTCTATATTTTTAAAAGTCTTGGAAAAATGTCAGATAAGGTGCATGGTAGGCTTGAAAGAAGTGAAACTTCTATTTTTCACCATGGATTAATAAAATTTCTAGTGCTGGAAGAAATGAACAAATAGAACAGATATTGGGAAACCTTTTTGTTTATGAGTGGCTATGAAATAGATTCTCCAACTCCAAATAAAACTCCTAATTCGAAGACTGTTACTCCTAGACAAAATATGGATACCATTGCAGAGACAGAAGGTGATCATCAAGAAGGTTTGCAACCTTCAGTTGAACCCATGGAGATAGAGACTGAATTCTTTCAAGAGGTAGCACCTCAGCTAGCATCTAGAAAACATGTCATAGATTCTGCTACAATAAGCAATTCCAAACCTGCTGCAAAAATTCCTAGGAGAAGCACAAAGGAATCCACTGGAGGTAAAGGTAGGCTTGAAGATATTTTACAAGCAATATACATTGCAAAAACTCCTGTAGTGAAATCGGTAGAGGTCAAGCGATCCAAAACTAAAAATAAAGGTCTCACTGCCAAGAAGTTAGATTTCTCTAATGAAGATTAAGGTTTTCTATCTAAACCTAGAAAACCTCTCACTAGATCTCAGAGGGTTGAAGTTGTTAAAGATGACAGCAAGCAGCAAAACAAAGATAAAGGAAAAAGGCCATTGGTGCAAGAAATCATAGATTTGTCATCTATTGAGACAGAAATTACTAAGGGCAAGAAAGGTAAATCCAAAAGGAAGGTTCAAAAGAATTATGAGGTAGATTTACTGAAAGAATATCTCAAAGATGAAGAAGAAATTGTCAAACATAGGAAAGGTAAAGAAAATATCACAGAGAAAACTAAAGGGGATCTTCTTAAAGAACAGTTAAGGGAGGCTAGAGAAGAGCTGATTGAAACGAAGATGGAGCTAGAGACATACAAACAAGATAGATAGTTGATAGATGAGGTGGAAAATAAAGTAACTGATCAGATCACCTTTTTTGAAAAATCCCTTGCAAGGCTAAGAAATTGCTGAAAATAACAAAGCCTTTGCGCATCATGATGAAACACACAAGGAAAATGAACTTATGGTTGCAGGAAAAAAGGAAGAATCTTAAGAGACAAGTCAAAGAATTGAAGGAAAAAATGGAAATGGTGAAGGTTGAATTAGAGAAGAAGGGTTTGAAAATGAAGGTGGTAAAGGAACCTATTGAAGTTACTCATGAAGAACCTGTTGCTAAATAAAGAGGTAATAATGAAACAACAAATATTTTTTGTCTGTTTTCATCATATCTCACCTTCAAGTACACTCATGGACCCTTTATAGGACGAAAATCTAGATTCTGTGAAGTATGTGGGCAATTAGGCAATTCTGCAGCGTGTCCCAGGCTTGAAGCCCAGTTTTTGCTGTGGAATTGTTTAAGATGTTTTTTTGGTTCAAAACCCCTAATTTTGACTCGGTTAAGGAGCCTGTATTTAAATTTTTTTGATCACTCAATACCATCCACTGGTCATAAGTAGCAGATGTACAACACAGATGGCTTAAATTGCTTCACTACAAAATCTCGCTGCAAGTGCCTAAAAAGCTCTGTTTTTGCAGCAAAGCCAATTTTTGGAAATCTATGAAGGATAAGAAAAGTCTCCAAGGGTTTTTGACATATGAAATGTCAAAGAGTATCAGATCAGAGGTTTTCTGAATGGAAACACTTTTCATAAGGATGTTTTGGAGATGCCAACTCATCATGCTACCACATCATCAACATGATAGCTCCTCAAAAGTAGGAAGAACAGTTTCATGAAGACAGTGAGGATATTTATATTTTGATAGTGATCATTGTTGTTGAAGCACATGATTCCTTTCGATTTAGTTGGGTTATCCTTTAGATAAATATGTAATAAATAGGTGTTTTAGTTATGTTAGGACTCTAACTCCTAAGTTAGTAGGTGTTAGTTTCTAATTCCAAGTATCTAGTTTATGGTTAGACTAGGTGGCAACAAAGGAACTTAATGATCTAGCAATTTGGCAGATTCAATGTAAATATTGGATGCCTATTAATAGGCAGTATTTCGATGAATGAAGGGTTGGAGAATATTGTACTACACTGCTACTTTGTAAATTTTTCAATTTCAGTAATAAATAGTGGATGTTTTTGCCTTCTTTACCCGAGATTCGAATGAGGTTTTCAATGAGTTATATGTCTTGTATCTTTCATGTTTAATATCTGCAGTTAGTTTATATATAATTACTCAAAACTCATGGAACCATGCTATGAATTCCTTTAGATGTTAAACTGTTGTTTCTTCCTGTGTTGTGTATGTGTACCATTTTTTCATTGAAACTTCCATTTGCCTCAGTTTCCACAAGAAGGATTATTCTATTGATTTTTCTGATATTCACTCCATTTTCCCAATGGTGGCAAGTATTTATATTTTAAACCTACAATCAATCATAATTAGGTTACAGTTATAGAGTTAGCCATCTAATATATTTGCCATTGAATAATCACAAGTTACTTGTGAGAGATACCTCTCAGGCTGAAGAGGCTAAACTTCAATTAAAATTTGGTTGAAATAGTTACTCTAAGTTGTCTAGTGGAGCAGCCCATCAGTACCAATTTAGAGATAACATAAAGTACTACTCTTAGAATTATGTAATGTACCCTCTACATTTTACAGGGTAGTCTTGACTATTTTTGTTGACCTTATACATGAATTTGTGGATGTATATATGGATGATTTTTTAGTATACGGATATTATTTTAAAGAAGCTTTAGTTAATTTGGAGAAAGTTCTAATAAGATGTCTGGAAAAAAATTTAGCCCTTAGTAATGAAAAATGCTTTATGTTACTAACTAAGGGGATTTTTATAGGGTATCATGTGTTCATTGCAAGGATACAAGTAGTTTCGACTAAAATAGAGGTGATTATGAAATTAACATTTTCAACAACCCAATGAGATGTCAGAAGTTGTATAGGCTATGTATGCTATTATCATTGATTTATTGAAAAAGAATGTTAAAATAACATTACCCTTGTTTAAATTACTTTTTAAAGATGTCAAATTTTATTGGGATGCTAATTTTCAAATTTAGTTGGTTCGAAACGTCGACCAAATCCTAATGATGTGATTAATCCAAAATACATGTAACTATATGTCACATTTATTTCTCAAGCATTAAATAAAAACCCTCAACAACACTAGTATTAAGAGGTCCAAACTAGAATTTACCATTTCACATATCAACAGGTGCATATGATACAGTATAACAGAAATCCTAGGTCAAGAGGAAAATTTTTGAGCTTATGTTATCTACTTTATCAATAAAAAGATAAGTCTTATTGAATTGAATTATATTGTTATAGAAAAAAAGGTCTTAGCAGTTACACATGTTGTCAATAAATTTCAACACTATATCCTTGGTTATGAAGTCTCTGTTCATATTGATCATCCTGCCATTAGGTATTTAATGAATAAACCTATTAATAATGATAGAGCCATGATATAGTTATTATTCTTCTAGGAATTAAATACTATTATCATATATCGATTTGGAAAGGAAATAAGCTAGAAACACTTCCTTCTCACACTAATAACCTTGGTGGGGATATTCTAATAGTAGATTGTTTCCCATATGATAATTTATTCATTATATCATTTACAACTCCATGGTTTGAAGCCCTAAGGGATATATCAGTTGGTCGAGTTCCTATTGATAATTACTTCGCCCTTTGAGAGTTCATGGGGTAAAATCTCCTCGACGCCCTTGGGGCTAGGACTTGCTAGTTTGCTGGACGTTAGATCCCTTCGGGTTGATCCACCTGTATTTTCCCGTGGATTTAGTGGTCATTCAATGTCTTTGAACCACAATAAAAATAAAAATAAAAGCTAAGTGGTTTGAAAATATAGCTAAATATTTTTCCACATGAAATCTACCATTGCATTTTTCACTGTGAGAGAAAAATAAAATTATCAAACAAATTGCTAGATATTCTTAAATTAAAGGGGATTATACAAGAGCATATTTAATAATCCATAGATGTGTTAGAGAATATTGATTCTTTGAAATTTTGAAATCATGTCATGATGAACCATGTGGTGGGTATTTTGTAGATAATATAACCACTTACAAAATATTGTGCCTTCGATACTGTTGGGACTCTCTTTAAATATGCCAAGACACATGTGATAAGTTGTGATAGTTGTCAGTAAATGGATAAAGCAATAGTAGTAGATGAAACACCCCTTCATGCATAAGTTCTTGTGGAGCCATTTGAGAAATATTATGTAGTTTTATTTCACCTATAGATATTTCATCTATAGGAAAGAAATATATACTAGTTTTTATTGATTATGTCGCAATTTGGGTGGAAGAAAAATCCGTAACATAAGCAACATAGTACGCAGTAGCCAATTTCTTGTTTGCAGATATCTTTGGAAAATTTCAAGAGAATTTTTATTGACCAAGGACCAAATTTTACTTCAAATATCATGAAAGGAACCATTGAAAATTATAAAATTAAACATCATAAGTATTCTTCTTACCATCAATGGGTTAGTGGTCAACTGGAGCCTACAAACGTAGTCTTATAAGAAATCATGATTAAGATAGTCCAAATTCATCAGAAGGAGTAGGAATATCGAATTCCATAATATTTATGGGCATGCATGATAATGTGGAAAAATATCGTTGGTTTTATGCCTTACGAACTAGTATATGGTAAGAAATTCCTTCTTCCTATTGAATTTCAAATTCAAACTTTCAGAATTGTTGTTGAATTAGGAATAAATTTAAAAAAATCTCGAAATCAAAGAATTTTGAAATTAAATTACTTAGATGAGATCAAACAAGAAGCTCTATAATCAAATATTTTGGATCAACAAAAAGAATGAAGTGCAATGGCAAGTTCATGAAAAAAGTAGTTTAAATTTGTTGATTATGATTTTCTCTTTGATTCCAAATTTAAAGACTTCACAAGTAAATTAAACACTCCACAAGTAAATTAAACACTCATTAGGTTTTCCCTTATGAGTTCCAAGAAGTGTTTGATAATGTTTCTATATAAATAAACAAAATTGGTGAGGAGGTAGTTTCATTTGTGTCCAACGACCACAAACTGAAGCCCTTGAACAAGCCCATTGATCAAAATGATTTTATTTTCTTACTATTTCAAAATCCCAAGATGCAAGTTGTGAGTAAATGGAGTGATACTTCTACCTGTCTTATATCCCAAATTTAGTTTTCAATAAAAAAAAATAGAAAGCATATATTAAAAATAAAAATAAGAAAATAAAAGAGTTTAGTTGAAAATCTGGGATTCTTGGCACAATCTAAACTTGAATTTTCACTAGAAAACCAAGAAATTGGCAAATGAAAAATATTAATAAATAACCTACCATGTGATTACCAATAACATCAATCTCTTGTAATCAATGTTCATAATTGTAATTGATTGCCTCTTATGATCAAATATTTATATAAAATGGAATCTTACAAAGATGAACATGTCTCATTAATTGTTTTTCAAAAGTTTGGATACTATTATATATAACTTTGTACAAAGCATTATATTTGTCAACTAACAAATCTTAATATATTTTATTTAGAGTCTTCAGGATACATTTTTATATGATGAAGATACGATCCACATAGTGAGTATTCCATGGGTTAATGGACTTAGCTTATTATACTTCAACCACTTGTTTTTTTGTTTTAATACTCTAACGTCGACCCCAAAAAAAATTCTTGTCTGGGTTGAACTCCTAGGATTTCCCATGGAATTATGGTCGTGAAAGGCTTTGAAGGCTATTAGAAACACTATTGACATATTTTTATGTATGGATAAAGTAGGATTGATGGCGCTGGATAAAAGGGTGGCATGGATATTAGTGGAATTAAAGTTATCTGGTGGATTTCTCGCTGAAATGGACCTTGAATGGGGTCAAACTACTTTCTGTCTGTGAGTTGACTACTGGGACATACATTTAAGATGCCTACTATGCAACAAGGCGGGTCACATTTTCTCTAAATCCCCTTGCATATTCTTGATTCATGGACAATGACACTTCTAGTCAGATGGTGTGGAGAAATCAAGGAACCTAATATTGTCTACTTCTAGGAATGGGACTATCTTGAGTGCAGATTCACATTGCGACGACACTCTAGGTACTTCCACTTACCTTGTTTCTTTTTCCCCTAAGAAAATGGATTCATCCCCTCTTATTGAATGTGATAATGTTGGCACTGAACCATGTGACCATAATATGCCCCAAGTTATCCCACAATGCACTTTCCCCAACATCCATTCTATTCCAATTTCTAAACCAGCCTTATTGGACTTATTGATGGAAAATGAAAACTAGTTGTTAGCTACTTCAAATACCCGTACAAATTCAACTCAAGATATTGGAAAACTCCATTCTCCTAAGACTACCCTCGATACTTTGATTGAACCTTCCACTTCAAAGCTCCCCTTTGTCTGCACATCCCCTAACAATTTGATTGGTAGTGACTTGAATTTCATTTCTTGTTGCCCCCATATGGATCTCCTTCCTCTTACCATCCATAAAAATGTTGGATCTTTGGCTGATTTGTCCATTAGTCCTATATCAACCATGAATTTCACTATTAGGTGGGCAAAAAAGGGAAGGGGAAGAACTAAAATTGTCCATGGATTTGGTGCACCAAAAACCTTGGACTATTTGGATGATTTGAACCTTTACAATGTATTTATCTCTGCTATCAAAAAAATTCGGGCCCTTAAAGGTATTTTCCCGATTTTGGGAATGCCTCATGAAAATCATGTCCTTGAATTTTTTAGGGTTGGGTGATCCCTTCAAAAGGATTTCCTTAAAGAATCTCCTCGATTCAACTAGACCTATTGTTATTATTATTCAAGAAACCATGGTTTCTAGGGACAAGGCACATAAATACTTTTTAAGTATATGCCCAAAGTGGTTGATCGTATCTATTGACTCCATCGGTTTATCATGTGGAATGGTCTCTATGTGGGATCCTCACATGATTAATGTCAAAGAATATAAATTGTTCGCTTGAATACTACTCTTTGGTTTCATTCATGGAATGTCTCTGTGAATCCACATTTTAAACATATATGCCCCTTACAATGATAGAAAGGTATTTTGTAAACACATGGACGAATGTGGGACTATTAAAATAGGCTCTCTCATTATGGTTTGGGACATGAATTTTGTTATATCGGGTGAAGAAATTTGGGGATCCAGTAGTATATTGGATCCAATGGGAGCATAAACTTTGGACATGTTCTCGGATAACAACCAACTAGATTGATTTCTCATTCATTATAACTTGATCTAATTCATTGGGGTTTTTAGATCTAAATTCTCATCGACTATCATTTCATATCACACTTCCATTATCCTACAATGGCATGAGGATCGGACGAGATCTAGAATCCCTCTCAAATTTAATTACACATGATTGGATGACCAAGGATTACGCGACCTGAGTAGGAAGACATTGATTGAACATTATGTGGACCATGTTCTTTTTTTTATGGAGTCACTGGTGGATAATATGAAAATGCTGAAAGTTGTGGTTTGAAAATGGATTCTTGTGAACAAAAAAAGGAACAAAGACAAGATATTTGGGTGATTGAAGAGGAAATGGCCCGCTTGATTGACCCTCTATCCTCAAATTTTCTATCAACAAATGTCCAACAATAACTGATGCAGCTCGAATCACATAAGAGGGATATTCTACACAAACAGGAACGAGAACGGCGCCTGAAGAGTAGGGCGAGATGGATTTAATGTTGAGACAAAAAACAAATATTTTCCAAAAGTACACATCCAAGATAAGAAATACAAATACAATTTTGGAGATTGAAGTTGAATTGGGAAAAAAGGTAATAAACTAACCTAAATCCATCTAACTTTGGATCTATCATGCGTTGAGAGGGATCAAATCCCTTGAGGTGCAAACCTTATTTTTGGAGTGTAGAATTTGAAGAAAGGTTTGCACCTTGAGGGATTTCATCCCTCTCGACACATGATAGATATGGAGTTAGATTGATCTAGGTTGGATCCAACTTAGGGAAGTTGTGTCACATTTTAGATGATCATTATTATGCATATGTTTGAGATAAACTTCATACTTCAAAATTTACATTATGTTTTCTTTGTTTGACATGACCATATAATTCTCTTCTTTAATTTAGTCTATGTTTCTTTCCTTTAATGGTTTGTACATCTATGTTTTGATTCTCTGAGTGGTTTGTGTGTTTATGTGTTTGGATTTGGATGGTAATGTTTGTGAATTTTACATTTTTTGTGTTATATTTCTATGTGTATGTAATAGTCTATTAGTAATTAGTTTCTGATGAAGAAGGGAGACAATTATGTCAACAATTTGTAGGAGGATTGATACTGCATATTTATTTCATTTAATTTTACGTATCACAACTTTTGACAACTAATTAATTCTTAATAGTGTCCCTCCAAGCATTACTAAATATATCTTGAAGTGTAGTTTTAATTTTAAATTTTCTCAGTTACCTCAGTTTCTTGAGATGCTCTATATTGCTAATAACTTTAATGATGAAAACTAAAGAAATAAAAAAAATTTGAATGCAAAGTGACAATGTAATAGTGTTGAATGACAAAAAATGTGAATACAAGAATGTATTCAATTACAAATAGTCTTCATTATGATCAATATCAAACTATTTTCTTCTACTATTCTTATTGTCACCCTTGATAGTTTTGCCATCTTTTCATATCAATTATATGAAAAGGGTAGTTGAAATCGTAAACCATTCAAATATTTAACTCGATCTATTGTAGTAAACATCAAACCTTGTCTCTCTTGCTCTCCAATATTAATAGGTTGAATTAATATAACACAAAATCAATGCACATTGTCCATATTTTTGTGTGCTTACATTGAAATCAATGCACATTGTTAATCCAATCACTTTAAAATTAATGTATTGTCATACATCCAATTACATCAAATAAGAAATCAATATCTACACTGAAATCAATGCATCTATTTCAAGAAATCAAATTTAGATGAAAACATCTATATTGAAATCAATGCATTTAATGCAAGCAATCAAACATGATTAGAAAAAAACATCTACACTAAAAATCAATGCATCTAATGTAAGAAATCAAATAGGATTAGAAGTCAACATCTACACTAAAATAAATCAATCTAGTGCAAACAATCAAATATAACAAGAAATTAACATCTACATTGAAATGAGTGCATCTAGTGCAAGCAATCAAATAGAATTAGAAATCAACATCTACACTGAAATCAATGCATCTAGTGCAAGCTTTCAAATAGGATTAGAAAACATCTATATTGAAATCAATATATCTGGTATAATAAATAAAATAGAATTACAAATCAACACTTACAGTGAAATCAATGCATCTAGTGCAAACTACACTGAAATCAATGCATCTAGTGCAAGAAATCAAATTGGATTAGAAATTGCCATATACATTGAAATCAATGCATCTAGTGTAAGAAATATTCTTCCCTCTCTCCCCCCTCCATCTATATCTATATTTCCCTCCATCTATCATTATTTGTCTCTCTATCTCACCCCCAAACATACACACTATCTCTCCATATCTCCCATGTCACTCCCTCTCTCTCTCCATTTTTCTCTCTCTATGTCTTTTTTTTTCCCTCCATATATCCCCTTCCAAATCCATATTTTTGTCCCTCTCTCTCTCTCTATGCCCTCCAACCCTATCACTATCTCCCTCCCTATCTCATTCTCTCTCTCCCCTTCTCTCCCCCCTCCATCTTTGTGTCTTCCTATTTCTCTCTTACCAATCTCTCCCTCTCTCACTCCTCTCCTTCTTTCTCCTTCATTCCTCCTCTCCCCTCTCCTTCAATTTATCTCCTTCAATGCAATAAATCAAATAAGATTAGAAATCACCATCATTAGAGGAAATTTCAGCCTAAAAGTGCCCATGAAATGTTCATGTAATTTCCATATCATAATATGTCCAATAAAAATGCTTCAAATTTAAAAATAGGTACATGTAAATATTTTGGAAGGAAAAGAATAAAAACTACTTTTTTAAATTGTATTTTTGACTTATTTCCTTATAGGTTTACTCAAATTTCAAGTGTAGACATTCATTGGATGAAAAATTAAATTCCACATCCAACGAGTACCCATTATGCATACTTTTGAGAGGACACGCCTTGATAAAAATTGCAGTTACATTAAAAACACGTGTTTCAACACGTTTTTAATGTATCTGCAATTTTTATCAATGTGGGTCTTCTCAAAAGTATGCATAATGGGTACTTGTTGGATTTGTAATTTAATTCCGCATATAATGAGTGTCTAAACTTGAAATTTGAGTAAACCTATAAGGGGATATGCCGAAAATACAATTAAAAAAAGTAGTTTTCTTCTTTTCCCTCCAAAATTCATATCTCTTATTTTATTATTTTAACTATTATGTTATTATTTTTCCTTAGGATACCACTTTTAGGCTGAAATTTCCTCTAATCTACTTTGAAATCAATGCATCTAATGCAAGAAAGCTTCTTCCCTCTCTCCCCCCTCCATCTATATCTATATGTCCCTTCATCTATCCTTCTTTGTCTCTCTATCTCACCCCCCACCCAAACAAAAATTATCTCTCTTTGCATACTTATCTATCTCTCCCTCCCTCTATCTCTCTTTTCTTCCCTCTCTTCACCTTCCATCTATATCTCTATCTCCCTTTGTATCTCTTTTGTCTCTCTATATCACCCCCAAAAAATGCACACTCTTTCTCCATATCTATCAATCTGTCCCTCCCTCTCCCTCTGCCTCTCTCTCTCTCTTCCCATTCTTTCCCTCTCTCCCCATTCTATCTCTCTTCCTTTATTCTCTCCTCTCTCCCTCTCCCTCCATCTCCCTTATCACTCCCTCTCTCTCTCTCTCCACATTTCTCTTGTTGTGTATTTCTTCTCTCTCCATCTCCCTTATCACTCCCTCTATCTCTCTTTCCACCTTTCTCTCTTTGTTTATTTTTTCTTACCTCCCTCTCTCTCGCTCCCTCTTTCCTTCTCTCTCTCACATCCTTTCTCTGTTCCTTCCTCTCTCTCCCTCCCTCTATCCTTCTCTCTCTCATGTCCTTTCTCTCTTCCTTCCTCTATCTCCCTTCTCTCTCCTTCTCTTCCCCTTCTCTCCATCTCTCCGTATTTGTCTTTCTATCTCACCCCAAAATTTATACTCTCTCTCCATCTCTTCCATGTCACTCCCTCTCTCTCTCTCCACTTTTCTTTCTCTATGTCTTCCTTCTGCTCTCACTCTCTCCCCTTCCAACTCCGTCTCTCTATCCCTCCCTCTATCCTCCTCTCTCTCCCTTTGTCTCCTACCTCTCTCTCTCTCTCTTTCTCTCACTTCCTCTATCTCTCCACCTCCATCACTCTATGTCTTTGTTCTTCCCTCCTATATTTATCTATAATTAATATATCACATGACACATTAATATATATTACAATATAAAAAATTCAATATTATATTAAATTTAGTATTATATTAATCCAAAGTTATTAAATTTATTAATATTAATCTCAAATTTAATAACAATACTAATGTGAATATTAATCTTTCAATATTAATATTATTTAATTATATTTTTTACATGGCATGATAACAAAATTTATAATAAAATTACATCAAATTAATATTTTCAAATATTACAACTTCGATGTGGAAATATTTCCATAGGATATGGCTTTCCTTTTAACAATTCATTTTACAAATATTTAATTAAAATAAATTTCAAAAGATTTCGAAGCAAGATTTTTGATTCTTTGTGTTGAATTAATATTTTTACTTTGAAATATGAAATGGTATTGGATTTAGTAAAGAGTAAAGGTTTTTAAAATTTTACCTAATTTGGAATTTTAATGTGGTAAAAACATTGGTTGAAGGTAAATTTATGATCCATTAAAATTCAACGTATATGATAAAATGCATGAGATAATTGTATTGAGACATTATTTATATGTTTTTTATGGTTATTTAGATTTTATTTTTTATATTTTTATTTTGGATGACACAAGAAAATGTTCAAATTTGATGACAGAAATACATCCTAACACATCATACTGGGTTGTAGCTTGTGCCTCTCAGAGAAATAATGGAGACATACAATGATTGACAGTACAATATTTTGAAATTGATAATCAACTGATCTTCTCCAATAATTATCCCAAGTTTTTTTCATAGGAGGAGGAAAGAAAGGTGGGTGGACCCATCTCCATGGAGGAGGTACACAAAGTGCTAAAATATTTCTCTAAGGAAAAAAATCCTGGTCTGGATGGTTGGACCGTCGATATTTTTATCCGTTTCTTCGACATCATGGGCCTCGATATTATAAATATGGTGGAGGAATTGCGACAAAAAAAAGTTACACGTGTTGTGAACGCAACTTTCCTCGCCTTGATTCCAAAATCGACGTGCCCCAAGACATTCAAGGATTTCAGGCCCATCTCATTGTGCAACATTTTATATAAATTGATATCCAAGGTTACATCAAATATATTGAAATATTATCTATCATCACTTATATATAGAACATTATGGCTTCTTGAAGAATAAAAGGATACAGGATGTGGTCACCATCACTCAGGAAGCGACGCACACAATAAAAACCAAACAGACGAAGTCAATGATTTAAAATTTAGATCTAAATTGGGCATATGATAGTGTGGACTGGACCTACCTAAGGTTAAATCTACACAAAATTGGACTCTTTGTGGTAGTTTTTGAATGGATAATGGCCTGTGTTACTTCAGTAAGCTACAATTCTATCATTAATGGTGTTCGTACATTATTCTCTCGCGCCTTTCATGGTCTACAAAAGGGAATTTGTTTATCCGGTCTTATTTTTAGTTGTCATTGAGGTACTAATTAGACAAATTAAGGTGGATAAGGAACTATGCCTATTCTTAGGCTTTTAGATCACAAGACATACTTCCATCACCCTTTAATGTTCGTGGACAACATGCTACTATTTGGAAAAGTCTTAGTAGATCCGTGAATACATATTCAACTCATCATCAATACCTTCAGGAACGCATCTAGATTAATCATGAATCAATATAAATCAAATCTCTTACACTCTGCGATGGAGACCTCACATGTGGAGGAAATCATTAAAATATTTTGGTTTTCCTTTGCACTGGTGCATTCGAGCCTCACATATTTGGGGTTTCGTATGAAACCAAACAATTACATAAAAATGGATTGATAATGGCCCATTGATATTTTCAGGAGGAAATTAAACAATTGGACACATATTAAATGGTTGTCCCTTGGAGGCATATTAGTATTGGTTCAATATATGTTGAAGAACATTTTTGTGTACTGGATCCATCTATACAACCTTACTACAAATATCATCTCATTCATTGATGCCATCATTGCAAAATTAATTTTGTCAGGCGTAAAATATCGAATGAAGCTATATTTAAGTAACATGGATACTATAACCAAGAATCTATAATTTGGAGGATAAGGAATAGAGAAGACCGAGTTCTTCAGTTGGGCTCTTCTATTTATGAACTTTTAGTGGGATATTTTTGGATGTGGCATTTGGAACGGAATCATTAAAGGCAAGTATATAAAGAAAAAAGATCCATTGAAATTGATAATGCATGGAGAAAAATGTACAAAATCTACATCATACATTTGGAGGAGCCTTTTAATGACAAGAAGATGGTTTATAGAAAATCTATGATGTTTCATTGGATCCATTAGGGAGGCCATGATTGGGAGAGACTGAATTTATGGTGTTGAAGGAGAACAAAATATTCCCAATGGGATCATCGAATATTACATTCCAGACATATGTATCATTTGGGGTTTTGTATGAAACCAAACAATTACATCAAAATGGATTGGCAATGGCCCATTGACATTTTCAAGAGGAAATTAAACAATTGGATACACAAATGGTTGTCCCTTGTAGGCATATTAGTATTGGTTCAATCTATGTTGCAGAACATTTTTGTGCAATGGATGCACCTATACAACCTTACTACAGATATCATCTCACACATTTATGCCATCATTGCAAACTACTTTTTTTCCGATGTAATAGAACGAATGAAGATACATTTAGATAACATGAATAATATAACCAAGAATATATAATTTGGAGGATATGGAATTAAAAGACTGAGTTCTTCAGTTGGGCTCTTCTATCTATGAGCTTCTAGTGGGCTATTTATGGATGTGGAATTTGGAACGAAATCATTAAAGAAAAGTATATAAAGTACAATGATGCATTGGAATCGATAAGGCATGGTGAAAATTGTACAAAATATGCATCATACATTTGGAGGATCTTTTTAATGACAAGGAGATGGTTTATAGAGAGTCTATGCTAGTTCATTGGCTCGGAAAGGGAGGACATAATTGGGAGAGACTGAATTTATTGTGTTGAAGGAGAATAAAATCTTCCCCATGGGATCATCGAACATTTACATTCTACATATATATATATATAATTTTTCACAGATCAAGAAGGGATGATACCCCCTCGAAAAATTTCCTATATGGATGAACACGATCAATCTAGAGATCATTGATGAGCTATCTGATATTTGGGATTGATACACCTTCCAATTATATTTAGCTAACATTACAGTAAACGGGGAAGAAGACATGCTACATTGGTTCGACACTCATAGAAATGGACACATTTTAGTAAGAGGCATATACAATCAAATTTCTTCCTCTTGTAGAGGACTAGAAGTCAAATGTTGGTTTTCCAAAGCATGGAAATGGCACTTACCAAAAAAAATCTTGCTATTTGGATGGCTAGTTTGGTGAAATAGGATAATGATGTGGGACAATCTTTGCAAGAGAGGGTTTCAAGGCCCTAGTATATGTTACTTTTGTCATGGAACATGGGTGAGATTATTTTGCACCTATTCATTGATTGTCATGTGTCTAAAGGAACCTAGATATATGTTCTATAGATGTTGAGGATTAATGTAGACTCGAGCTACACTACCATTGATACTTGTTTCAAATATTGATTTGATGGGCCTAAAGAGAAAAAAAAAACTCTTCCTTTCTACATTTGTTGGAGCAACTAGAGAGGACGAAACACTCAAACCTTGGAGGACAAAAAATTTAATATAGGTCGTGTTGTATCTATATAAGTGCCTTTTTTATGGAATATAGGAAGCATATTAGGTACCAGACCTGTAGATTGGGTTGTCTATGGACACGGGACATTTTCCATGGGGTTGATTTCTGCTTCACATTTTCATAATTGTTTTTTTTCTATAGATTAATTATATATGGTTATTGAAATAATCTACAAGACAATACTCTATTTATATTAGGTTTTTGTTAAGTTTATTTTTAACATATTTCTCGTTGAATATGTATAGAACTATGTTAGATTGTATGTTTATAATGGGCACCATTCTAAAGTTTTCAATTCATAATTGCTAGTAATGTTGTAAAGATCTTGCCTATCAGATCACCTGTAAACTTAAACTTAATTTAAATATAAATGAATGTTTGATTTTTTCATTTTGAAAAAAAAAAAACTTCTTGAACACGAAGTATAGTGTGAAGTTCTTCATAAGATGTTTTAATTCATTAAATCATGATGCTCTTGTAGCTATTTATTAGTAGAAACCCTCTTTGTTATTTATATTTTCCATTACATTGTGAATAGTGTTTAAGATATTTATTTCAAAGGTCATAATATTCTAGAAAGCTATTTTAAAAAATATATGTGCGTACATTCGAGAACATTCCATGCTTATTTGCAAACATTTTTCCAAATAGTAGGTAGATTCCTTTTTACACACATTTTTCCAAATAATACGTAAGAATCATTTTAATCTTATAGATATTTTACCTAACCATTAATATGTATCAATATTTTACCCAACCATTAATATGTATCATATTTAACACCTAAAAAGGCCTACACTTTATCAAATAGTACTATAAATTCTTTCACATTTTTTCCTATCATAGAAACTGTTAATTTCACTCGTCATATTTGGAACCTAACTATACCTATCATCATACCCCACTTAGTAAGCCATGCCCCTAGATCTATTCACTATGAGATATTTTCATATTAATTCCATGTTTCGGCTAGTCATCTATAGACTTCAGATTAACTTGGTCAAAATGTAAATTAAGATATCTGGAATTTATTTAAAATATTAAAATTTATTTGATCATTTTTAAATAACTTATAAAAAGTTATTTCAATTATATAAAATTTAGTGAAATTTAAATTATGTAAATTTTATTCTAATAATTAATGCATTTTACTTTTCTTATAGAAACAATGTTATAAAATATAATAATTATATAATTTATTTACATTTAATATAAATGTATTTGTTTATAGAAATATAAATTTATTTATATTAAATATAAAAATAAAATAAAATATTATTTAATAATTTTTTTTCTTTCCAGTTTTCTAAGTTTTTTTAGTAATAATATTACTAATATGTATATATATAGGTATATATATCGATAAATATCTTTCAGATTAATTACATTATTAGGATTTGGTCGACGTTTTGAACTAGCTAATATGGTTCATCGTCGGGATAAGGTGAAAAGCTAATCGATCTTCATGAATAAATAATAAAGATGCAACATTGACGTTATTAACTTATTAGGAATTTTGCTTCTGTGATCCATAAAATGTGTATAAAACTTTTCGGTGAAAATCACATATAAGAATTTAACTTAGTTAATTAGTTACTAGGAAAATAATATTAAAAAAATTATTAGTTGTTAGGAAACACTTATTAAATGGGTTAAAAATAATAGAATAAAGGAATTTATTTATTTTTAAATATTTTAATTAAAGGGTTTAATAATAAAAGGAATTATGGAAAGTTGTATAAGAAATTTCATTTGGAAAGGTGGAAAGAAAAACAGGAACAAAATGTCACTCGTCAATTGGGATAAAGTGATCAAACCCTTCTTGGAAGGTGGATTGAATTTCAAAGATTTAAGAAAGCAGAACTTAGCTTTGGGGGCTAAAATTCTCTGGAGGAAAGTTGCCCCTAAGGCCAGATGGGCTCAACAGGTCTTTTGGAAGAAATACTTTACAGGCCAAAGGAAGAGAAGCCTAGACAGACCTTCTCTTGCAAAAAATGGGTCTCAAACTTTTAAGTTGTGCATGCAAGCTCACTCTCATACAGGACAATTTATATTGGATATCGGGGAATGGGAAGTCCATTTACATATGGGAGGACAGAGTAATGAATGTTGCGCCTCTTAAGGATGTCAATGAGTTAAAGGAGCTGCGAACTTGGATAAACAACGCAGGTCTGAGCTCACTGTGGAGCCTCTCCCAGTGGAAGGAGAATGTTTGGATGGGATGGCAAAGATCGGAGTTGCCCAGAGAGCTCGAGTGTGCATTGCAGCAACTGTGCCACAATCTAAAAGGGAAGGCTCCGATCAGTGCAGTGAAGCACGATCAACGTGGATGGGGGTCAAATTCTGGAGCTTACACGGTGGCACAAGGATACAAAAAGATCTACGCAATTCCTTATGTCCCTCCTTGTCCGATGCTTTGGAAAGGGTTATCGAATGTGAAATCGATCCCTAAAATTGATTTGTTTAATTGGCTACTTTTCCATAACCGTATCCTTACTGCTGACAACCTTAGAAAGAAAGGCTTCCATAGGCCTTCTCGCTGCCCACTTTGCTTATCATGTGAGGAGAACACACATCACATTATGCTGGGTTGCAAATTTGCTAATGAGGTTTGGAAAGAAGTGATGATTCTGTGGATTAAGGCAATGATGATTCCTTCCTCCATTTTCGACTTGTTTTCTAGCTGGTCCAATTGTTTCCCTGGACATCTTCCAAACAACGCTTGGTTCAAGGCTAGCTGGCTTGTTCTTCCAAAACTAATATGCTGGAATATCTGGTTGGAGAGAAATTGCAGAATTTTCCAGGGGAAAACACATAATGCTCAGGTTGTCACAGCTAGGATCAAAAGAATTCTTAAATATTTTCTGTATGAAAATGTGGGAGTTATATCAGATGAGAATCTCTCCTCTCAAGAAATAGAGTGAGGTGAAATGCTTGGACTACACTAATCTCGTCCAGGTTTAAACGAGGAAAAGAAAAAAGATTGGAAGATCAGAATATCTGAAGTATATTTTGACATATGGAACAAGACTTTGGCCAGCTACACAATGTTCTTCGACGGAGTAGCAAAAGGAAATTCGGGAAATGCAGGGGCAGGAGGAGTTATCAAGAACATAGAGGGCCATATCAAGCACAGATTTGCTTGGGGACTGGGCCAGGATACCAATTCTCAAGCAGAAGGGTTGGCTTTCTTTCAAGGTCTCAAGATCCTGCAACATCTTGAAATCAAAGAGGCAACAATCATAGGGGACTCTCTAACTATCATAAAAATGCTAGTGGAGAATACAAGCCCAAAGGATATTAGACTCCTAAGGTTGATGACGAGGATTAAAAAGATTACCAGTTCCTTCCATAATGTGAGCTTCTTTCATGTATTAAAGAACAACAATAAAGATGCAGATATGGAAGCAAATAGAGCTGCTCATCTCCCTACAGGCACTCTAGTTTGGAACAAGAAGACAAGTTGGGATTTAATTCCATAGCTATGAATTATGATTTACTGTCTTTTACTCCATCATTTTTTTTGTGTCTTTAAGTTAGGGGAAATATCGTTGAAGAAATGGCTTAAAGAATCCAGGAAGATCCATTTTTTCCGATCTAAAGATGGGTGGATACTCATAATGGGGGAAGCTTGTGAGCTATCCCAGAAAATTGAGTCTTTGTAAATGGGCAATTTGCTGAAAATTTTAATACAAAATATAACCGTTTCTATCAAAAAAATAATAATAATGACAAAAGGAATTAAATATTTGTATTCTTATAATCATTAAAGTATAAGAATGGGTATTATATATTATAACTATATATATTAAGGTAAAGAATAAATTGAAGACTAAGAACAATAAATATGAAGGAGAAAACAATTAATAATAAATGAAGACATGGGTTACTAGTAAAGAAGGGAAGAAAAAAGAGAAAAAGACGGGACAAATAACCATGAAATAACCTACAAAGAACAAAGGCAACAATAATCCCAACAAGAGGGGGAGGAATCACATAGAGAGAGACAGAGTCCAGCTCTTACTCAATTTCCAACCATCATCCCTGTTGAGATTCCTGGCATGCCTCTCAATTTCAATAGCCTCTCTAAGCTTCATATAGTGGAAGTGATCAACCTTAGCAATGACTTTGAAGTCCTCAATGCATATATGGTGACAAGATATTTCCGCATGTTTAGCAAGAGATGATGTGTGGGAACAATTGTGCCTAATGTCTATAACATGCTCCTGGATTCTCTATTTAATGGATCGACCCGTTTCTCCAATATAGGGAATATCATAGGAATAAGGAACCATGTAAACACCTTTCATGTCCTTAGGGTCAACAGGGTCCTTGATAGATCTAAGAGAATTTCTAATAGTACGAAGAGGTTTGAACGAAGAGGAGACATTATTCTTCCTAAGGACATGGGAAATTTTGTCTCTTGTCCCTTGGATAAACAGTAGATGAGCGTTGGAGACAGGATCCACCCGAATAAATTTTCCTTGTAACCCTTTATAGTGTTTTTGAAAGGCCTTAAGGCCCTAAGAGATACTATACCCATTATTTTCAAATACATCAAGGAGATGGGATTTCGCCGACTCCAGGTGGTTGTCGTCAAAGATTCTTAGAGCACAGGTAGCAAGAGTACAAAGAACCCCAAATTTATGGGTAGGAAAATCGATAGGAACCAACATGAAGATATTGTTTTGAGTGAGTTTTCTTACAAAAACTTGGTGAGAAATGGAACCATCATCCATTATAGAGAGAAGGATGTCCAAGAAGGGTAGACAACCATCCACCTCTACTTCCATCGTGAACTTGATGGAATCTGACTAGGAGTTTAGGTGGAAAAGAAACAAATCTAACTTCTCGCGACCATGGGGACATATGACACAAGTATCATCCATAAAACTCTTCCACTTTTTAGGGTGAAATTGAGCTGAGGCTGAGGCATTAGTTTCAAAATATTCCATAAACAAGTTAGAAACTATAGGGGAAAGAGGGAAACCCATAGCAACACCGCATGTTTTCTCATGGAACTCACCTTGGAAACTGAAGAAATTCGAGGCGAGGCAAAGACCAACTAATTTAGTAGTGTCCTAGTTTGAGATTCGATTAATGACATCAATGGCCTCATGGATGAGGATTTTGGTAAATAATAACACAACGTCAAAACTCACTAACAACGTCCCAGGTTCCAACCTGTTATCCTTCCATTCTTTGATAAAGGAAGTTGAGTCCTTAACATAGGAATTAATGAGACCCACTAGGGGCTTAAGCTTTTGGGCTAAGAATTAGCAAGAAGATAAGTGGGACCACCTATTGTGTTAACAATAGGTCTTAAAGACATTTATCTACATTATGGATCACAAAGCCTTAGATCTAATAGATATATATACATTAAAATTATAAACTATTAACCATGTAATAATAATATATAAAATTATATTTATATTTATATAGTTAAAATTAAATATATTGTTATGTATTTTTAAGATTTGATTATAAATTTTCAAAAATTTTAAAATTTAAATTATCAACTTCTTAATAATAAATAAATAAAAATAAAAAATATAATATATTCCGTTGTGATTCATAATTTATACCTAAAATTCTTCTGAACAAAAACCACATAAAGTTTTTCATGTCAACGTGTTTCTAACTACTACTATTTTTTTATCACCAAGGTATAGATAAATAGTTAAATTATAAAACTAATAAATAATAAAAATACAACTATTTAATTTTAACAATCAAATTTTTATATTTAATTATCGTTAGAATGAAAAATTAATATATAAAAAAAAAAAAATCTAAAAAAAATCATGAAAAATAAAATCTTTAAATAAAACGAATCTAAAATTAAAATTAAAATTGGAAAATAATAAAATAAATTAACTAAAAGTCAAATAATAAGAAGAAATATTTAATTATTTATCTCATATTGAATCAAAAGAGGTGTTAGAAATAATAAAGTCAAAAGTAAAACCAAAATAAAATATGAAATATACTTCTATACATGAAGAGATGAAAGAATAATAAATAGAATACATATTAAAAAAAACTAAAATGAAAAATAAATTAATAAGAATTAATTAAAAAATCAAAAATAACATTTCCATTTATAATAATGAATTACTATTAGATATCACGTATTATCATTTGCACACTGGTTAAAAAATCAAATATCTAAAACTTTAAATTTTAACAATATTACACTCATCATGTCCAATCTAGTGTAAATTTTCCTTCTCAATATTTAAACATTATATAACATTGTAAAGTTGCACATAATTCTCTATAAAATTGTTTTTAAGAATTTGGATAGTTGTGTTTCTTTTCACTACATCATAATTAATAAAATTAAATAAATATGCAAGTGAGATGCAAGGGAACGCCGGATGGAGGAGATGTGAATCATTTTGTGCTATATGAGAGGTAAGATCTGAATTGTGATTTAACAGAAGAAAATCTAAAGCTGAACAGATAATCATAAATGGTAAGTAGAAATATGATCACCTAAGGTGGAAAGCCTATAGCTATTAATGTCTCGATTCTTTTCACGTTCAAACTATCTATATTGTATACATAAGAAGCAACCTGACGCCATGTCACAAACTGGCCATTCAAATGCCCTGCACATCCTCGAGACTGATGGAATCCTCATATATGAAGAAGGCGATGAGACTTTGATGTGAAATTCTCGAATTTTCTCTGCCTGTCCTTGATGTTATGTCTGGGTGGTTGAATTGAGTGTGCTCATTTTGATTTGCAGAAGGCCAAATAGGATGAGCGAACCCATTATCATACGTTGTTTGCTCATAGAACCTTTAAGTTTGTCTAAGGCGGTAAACCCTGCCCGTGTGGTTCATCATCCAGACAAGATGGAGAATCTGATCAAGTAACCTCTTTAAATAGAAAGTATAGCTCCTACTTGTCGTTTGTAAAATAACGGCTAGGTTGTCTCAAATAATAAAAATTAATTTATTTTATTTTAAAAAGAGTGAACCAAATGATCAAAGTTTATAATTTAAATTTTTAATATTTTTATTTATTTTTATTAAAAATAATCATTTTTAATTTAATATTATTAAATTATAATTTATGTAATTTTATTTGTATTTCATTTTATTTATTTATTTGTTTATTTATTTATTTATTAATTTTTATTTTATTTTATTTCTATTTATTTATTTATTTTATTTTTATTTTTTAATTAAGAATTTTATCTATTTTATTTTAAATTTTAATTTTATCTTTATTTTATTTTATTTCTATTTATTTATTCATATTTTATTTATTTATTTAATTATTTTTTTTTTAATCTTTTTAATCTTTTTTTATCATAGCATTTAATTATTAAAAATAAAATAAATATATAAATTCAAAAGTCTTAATAGTTGCAGTAATGCTGCATCTTATTGTTTTTCAATGCGTTGGTAACGTCTTAATAGTTGCGGCAATGTTGCATATTATTCTTATTCAACTCTCTTCTAAATAGAAGAAAATCACAAAAATGGAATCTAAAATCACAAAATACAATTTTTCAGAGATATGGACCCCACAATCTGATAACACTGTCCTTTCGTACTGTAGTGAAAAGCGAGTTTCTTTGTTTGTTGCAGTTTGTCTATATCATTAAATGTTCAGATTTCATCTCATTTATTGTTTTGTTCACTATCACAAACAATAATAATAATAAATTTGAAAAAAACCGTTTGTTTCAATAGATACGAACAACACATTGACGTGCTCTCTTCAAGGCCACAAAACGCTTGAAGATATTGGAGAAACATGTCTTTCCCACTATTTGAATTGAGAATTCAGGGTTGAATGGCAGGTACGATTTCCTTTAAATTTCATAATTCAGCGAAGGAAGAAAATCATTCAGTTTCTTCAGGTTTCTAAACAGGTGCAAGAGAAATGGGTTTTCCCAACCATTTTAGTTCAACTGAAATTAATTAGTGTGCAAGCATGTGTTTTGCTAGATCTAGCTTGATTAGTGTGTAGCAATTGGAGATTGTACTGAGAGCTTGTGAGGAGCTTTGTATGATGATTGTTACATGATCTCTATGACATATATAATATACAGATAGTTGGGGGTTTTCAGCTTTAAGCTTTCCCATTACATAGTGTGTTCATATGTGTGATTTTTTATGGTTTTAATGTGTGCATGTAATTGATTTTATTTCCGCATGTGATGATCAATGGTAGAAGAGATTCTGTATTGTGCATGAAGATAAAATAGTGTGTGATCAGGAGAATCTCAGTGGATAACATATCAGTTATTCAAATTTCTACATGGTATCAGAGCGATATTGATCATTGGAGCAATTGCAAAGCATTGAAGCGGTTGAGTTTTTGTATTGGAGCGACCAGAGGAAGTTGGTGCTCAAGGATAAACTCAGGAAAATAAAAATGGAGAAGAATGACACTATTCCGGTATACTTGAAAAAGTTTGTCCACTGCAGGGATGAGCTTGGGAGTGTAGGAGTTAGTGTGGATGAGGAAGGACAAGTCAAGAAGGTTGGGATTCGAGCAAAGAATCTCTACAGACTTGAAGTAGATGGGATGTCTACGGAGCTTCCTACTGTTGGGAAGTGCAAGAAAGACATGCAATTGATTCTTGAGAGGGAGCAGGATTTGCATGCAAGTAATAGTGAACCTCGGGATGTGGAGCAACCACAAGATGAGGATCATGGAGTGGAAGAAACCACTCTGTACGGTCCGTGCAAGATAGGTGGGGGTGCATGCGGCCACCACAGGTGAGGGTGGGCGACATACATGATTAATCCCAAGAGAGTTTACGGGCAAGGTTCGCAGGGTCGCGTGGATCTCATGAATTGAACCACAACTCGAAATTGCCACCGGTGCGGTGGTAGCATTGTTAGTTGGATGATGCGGTATATCAAAGTGACGAGTGTCGAATACCGGAAGCGCGGTCGATTGACAACAAGTACGAGTGCATGGGTGCAAGAAAGTTCAACGACGTAGTGATTTTGCGATGACATGTGATTGGTACCAGCGATTTGAGCACGGTTATAGATGCATCGAGCGATTTAGTTGTTTAGGGGCCTATTCGATTTTCGGAAGGTTTGGAAGTGGTGCAGAAGTTGCAGCATGGCGCTTGCAAAGGTTGCGGGGCGAATGCATGGAGTTGCATGTCGCATGCAAAGACAGTCCTTTCTTGTTGAGAGGGAGTGTTGAAAATTGCAACAAGAAACAGTGAAGGAGGCATCCTGAAACATCTTTCCTGATCCTAGTTGGAAAGGGATCACCTAAACTAGGTGGGGGCCACACAGGTGATTTTTGGTCGCAAATTCTATTTTTAGACTATGTTTATTTTTAGACATATCGATCATATTCTATGAGGTGCAGGATGCTATTTGTGGATGGTTGGTCAAGTTGGAAAAATATATGGACTTCTATTTTTAGACATATTGGGCGGAATCTATTTTTAGATTGCCAGTCTAAAAATAGATATGTAGAATATTATTAGCTCTTAATAATATTTGGACTCTAAACATTATCTTATTCTCTTAAGATACTTAGTTAATTTGGAATGTGTACATATGCGTGGAAAATTAAACTGTTCTTGCAGGGGAACATGTGGAGCTATTGCATGGATACTTTAGTTAGAACTCATGTGAGAGAGTTTGGTGGAGTTGATTGAGGAAGTTAATGGATTTGTGTTCAGTTTAACTAATCTAAACATAGTTGAGCTATTTGTTGAGATGGATTTAATGTTGAGACAAAAAACAAATATTTTCCAAAAGTACACATCCAAAATAAGAAAGACAAATACAATTTTGGAAATTGAAATTGAATTTGGTAACAAGGTAATAAACTAACCTAAATCCATCTAACTTCGGATCTATCATGCGCTGAGAGGGATCAAATCCCTTGAGGTGCAAACCTTATTTTTTGAGTGTAGAATTTGAAGAAAGGTTTGCACCTTGAGGAATTTCATCCCTCTCGGTGCATGATAGATATGGAGTTAGATTGATCTAGGTTGGATCCAACTTAGGGAAGTGGTGTCACATTTTAGATGATCATTATTATGCATATGTTTGAGATAAACTTCATACTTCAAAATTTACATTATGTTTTCTTTGGTTGACATAACCATATAATTCTCTTCTTTAATTTAGTCTATGTTTCTTTCCCTTAATGGTTTGTACTTCTATGTTTTGATTCTTTGAGTGGTTTGTGTGTTTATGTGTTTGGATTTGGATGGTAATGTTTGTGAATTTTACATTTTTTGTGTTATATTTCTATGTGTATGTAATAGTCTATTAGTAATTAGCTTCTGATGAAGAAGGGAGACAATTATGTCAACAATTTGTAGGAGGATTGATACTGCATATTTATTTCATTTAATTTTACGTATCACAACTTTTGACAACTAATTAATTCTTATTAGTGTCCCTCCAAGCATTACTAAATATATCTTGAAGTGTAGTTTTAATTTTAAATTTTCTCCGTTACCTCAGTTTCTTGAGATGCTCTATATTGCTAATAAATTTAATGATGAAAACTAATGAAATAAAAAATTTGAATGCAAAGTGACAATGTAATAGTTTTGAATGACAAAAAATGTGAATACAAGAATGTATTCAATTACAAATAGTCTTCATTATGATCAATATCAAACTATTTTCTTCTACTATTCTTATTGTCACCCTTGATAGTTTTGCCATCTTTTCATATCAATTATATGAAAAGGGCAGTTGAAATCGTAAACCATTCAAATCTTTAACTCGATCTATTGTAGTAAACATCAAACCTTGTCTCTCTTGCTCTCCAATATTAATAGATTGAATTAATATAACACAAAATCAATGCACGTTGTCCATATTTTTTGTGTGCTTACATTGAAATCAATGCACATTGTTAATCCAATCACTTTAAAATTAATGTATTGTCATACATCTAGTTACATCAAATAAGAAATCAATATCTACACTGAAATCAATGCATCTATTTCAAGTAATCAAATTTAGATGAAAACATCTATATTGAAAGCAATGCATTTAATGCAAGCAATCAAACATGATTAGAAAAAACATCTACACTAAAAATCAATGCATCTAATGTAAGAAATCAAATAGGATTAGAAGTCAACATCTACACTAAAATAAATCAATCTAGTGAAAACAATCAAATATAACAAGAAATTAACATCTACACTGAAATGAGTGCATCTAGTGCAAGCAATCAAATAGAATTAGAAATCAACATCTACACTGAAATCAATGCATCTAGTGCAAGCAATCAAATAGGATTAGAAAACATCTATACTGAAATCAATATATCTGGTATAAGAAATAAAATAGAATTACAAATCAACATCTACAGTGAAATCAATGCATCTAGTGCAAACTACACTGAAATCAATGCATCTAGTGCAAGAAATCAAATCGGATTAGAAATTGCCATATACATTGAAATCAATGCATCTAGTGTAAGAAATATTCTTCCCTCTCTCCCCCCTCCATCTATATCTATAGTTCCCTCCATCTATCATTCTTTGTCTCTCTATCTCACCCCCAAACATACACACTATCTCTCCATATCTCCCATGTCACTCCCTCTCTCTCTCCATTTTTCTCTCTCTATGTCTTTTTTCTTCCCTCCATATATCCCCTTCCAAATCCATATCTTTGTCCCTCCCTCTCTCCTCTTGTCTCTAAATTCCTCTCTCTCATCCTTCCTCTATCTCCATTTCTCTCCTACCTCTCTCTCTCTCTCTCCACCCCCCCTCTCTCTGCCCTCCAACCCTGTCACTATCTCCCTCCCTATCTCATTCTCTCTCTCCCCTTCTCTCCCCCCTCCATATTTGTGTCTTCCTATTTCTCTCATGCAATTATCTCCCTCTCTCACTGCTCTCCTTCTCTCTCCTTCATTCCTCCTCTCCCCTCTCCTTTAGTTTATCTCCTTCAATGAAATAAATCAAATAAGATTAGAAATCACCATCATTAGAGGAAATTTCAGCCTAAAAGTGCCCATGAAATTTTCATGTAATTTCCATATCATAATATGTCCAATAAAAATGCTTCAAATTTAAAAATAGGTACATTTAAATATTTTGGAAGGAAAAGAATAAAAACTACTTTTTTAAATTGTATTTTTGACTTATTTCCTTATAAGTTTACTCAAATTTCAAGTGTAGACACTCATTGGATGAAAAATTAAATTCCACATCCAACGAGTACCCATTATGCATACTTTTGAGAGGACACGCCTTGATAAAAATTGCAGTTACATTAAAAACACGTGTTTCAACACATTTTTAATGTATCTGCAATTTTTATCAATGTGGGTCTTCTCAAAAGTATGCATAATGGGTACTTGTTGGATGTGTAATTTAATTCTGCATATAATGAGTGTCTAAACTTGAAATTTGAGTAAACCTATAAGGGGATATGCCGAAAATATAATTAAAAAAAGTATTTTTCTTCTTTTCCCTCCAAAATTCATAACTCTTATTTTATTATTTTAACTATTATGTTATTATTTTTCCTTAGGATACCACTTTTAGGCTGAAAATTCCTCTAATCTACTTTGAAATCAATGCATCTAATGCAAGAAAGCTTCTTCCCTCTCTCCCCCCTCCATCTATATCTAGATATCCCTTCGACTATCCTTCTTTGTCTCTCTATCTCACCCCCCACCCAAACAAAAATTCTCTCTCTTTGCATACTTATCTATCTCTCCCTCCCTCTATCTCTCTTTTCTTCCCTCTCTTCACCTTCCATCTATATCTCTATCTACCTTTGTATCTCTTTTGTCTCTCTATATCATCCGCAAAAAATGCACACACTTTCTCCATATCTATCAATCGCTCCCTCTCTTTCCCTCTCCCTCTCTCTCTCTCTTCCCATTCTTTCCCTCTCTCCCCATTCTATCTCTCTTCCTTGATTCTCTCCTCTCTCCCTCTCCCTCCATCTCCCTTATCACTCCCTCTCTCTCTGTCCACCTTTCTCTTGTTGTGTATTTCTTCTCTCTCCATATCCCTTATCACTCCCTCTATCTCTCTTTCCACCTTTCTCTCTTTGTTTATTTTTTCTTACCTCCCTCTCTCTCGCTCCCTCTTTCCTTCTCTCTCTCACATCCTTTCTCTGTTCCTTCCTCTCTATCCCTCCCTCTCTCCTTCTCTCTCTCATGTCCTTCCTCTCTTCCTTCCTCTATCTCCCTTCTCTCTCCTTCTCTTCCCTCTCTCTCCATCTCTCCGTATTTGTCTCTCTATCTCACCTCAAAATGTATATTCTCTCTCCATCTCTTCCATGTCACTCCCTCTCTCTCTCTCCACTTTTCTTTCTCTATGTCTTCCTTTTGCTCTCACTCTCTCCCCTTCCAACTCCATCTCTCTATCCCTCCCTCTATCCTCCTCTCTCTCCCTTTGTCTCCTACCTCCCTCTCTCTCTCTTTATCTCACTTCCTCTATCTCTCCACCTCCATCACTCTATGTCTTTGTTCTCCCCTCCCATATTTATCTATAATTAATATATCACATGACACATTAATATATATTAAAATATAAAAAATTCAATATTATATTAAATTTAGTATTATATTAATCCAAAGTTATTAAATTTATTAATATTAATCTCAGATTTAATAACAATACTAATGTGAATATTAATCTTTCAATATTAATATTATTTAATTATATTTTTTACATGGCATGATAACAAAATTTATAATAAAATTACATCAATTTAATATTTTCAAATATTACAACTTTGATGTGGAAATATTTCCATAGGATATGGTTTTCCTTTTAATGATTCATTTTACAAATATTTAATTAAAATAAATTTCAAGAGATTTCAGAGCAAGATTTTTGATTCTTTGTGTTGAATTAATCTTTTTACTTTGAAATATAAAATGGTATTGGATTTAGTAAAGAGTAAAGGTTTTTAAAATTTTACCTAATTTGGAATTTTAATGTGGTAAGAAAATTGGTTGAAGGTAAATTTATGATCCATTAAAATTCCACGTATATGATAAAATGCATGAGATAATTGTATTGAGACATTATTTATATGTTTTGTATGGTTATTTAGATTTTACTTTTTATATTTTTATTTTGGATGATATGAGAAAATTTTCAAATTTGATGACGGAAATACATCCTAACACATCATACTGGGTTGTAGCTTGTGCCTCTCAGAGAAATAATGGAGACATACAATGATTGATAGTGCAATATTTTGAAATTGATAATCAATTGACCTTCTCCGATAATTATCCCAAGTTTTTTTCATAGGAGGAAGAAAGAAAGGTGGGTGGACCCATCTCCATGGAGGAGGTACACAAAGTGCTAAAATATTTCTCTAAGGAAAAATATCCTGGTCTAGATGGTTGGACCGTTGATATTTTTATCCGTTTCTTCGACATCATGGGCCTCAATATTATAAATATGGTGGAGGAATTGCGAAAAAAAATTTACACGTGTTGTGAACGCAACTTTCCTTGCCTTGATTCCAAAATCGACGTGCCCCAAGACATTCAAGGATTTCTGGCCCATCTCGTTGTGCAACATTTTATATAAATTGATATCCAAGGTTACATAAATATGATGAAATATTATCTATCATCACTTATATATAGAACATTATGGCTTATTGAGGAATAAAAGGATACCGGACGTGGTCACCATCACTCAGGAAGCGATGCACACAATAAAAACCAAATGGAAGGAGTCAATGATTTAAAATTTAAATCTAAATTGGGCATATGATAGTGTGGACTGGACCTACCTAAGGTTAATTCTACACAAAATTGGACTCTTTTTGGTAGTTGTTGAATGGATAATGGCCTGTGTTACTTCAGTAAGCTACACTTCTATCATTAATGGTGTTCGTACATTATTCTCCCATGCCTTTTGTGGTCTACAAAAGGGATTTTGTTTATCCTCGATCTTATTTTTAGTTGTCATTGAGGTACTAATTAGACAGATTAAGGTGGATAAGGAACTATGCCTATTCTTAGGCCTTTAGATCACAAGACATACCTCCATCACCCTTTAATGTTCGTGGACAACGTGCTACTATTTGGAAAAGTCTTAGTAGATTTGTGACTACATATTCAACACATCATCAATACCTTCAGGAACGAATCTAGATTAATCATGAATCAATATAAATCAAATCTCTTACACTCTGCGATGGAGACCTCACATGTGGAGGAAATCATTAAAATATTTTGGTTTTCCTTTGCACTGGTGCATTCGAGCCTCACATATTTGGGGTTTCATATGAAACCAAACAATTACATCAAAATGGATTGGTAATGGCCCATTGATATTTTCAGGAGGAAATTAAACAATTGGACACATATTAAATGGTTGTCCCTTGGAGGCATATTAGTATTGGTTCAATCTGTGTTGAAGAAAATTTTTGTGTACTGGATCCATCTATACAACCTTACTACAAAGATCATCTCATTCATTGATGCCATCATTGCAAAATTCATTTTGTCAGGCGTAACATACTGAATGAAGCTATATTTAAGTAACATGGATACTATAACCAAGAATTTATAATTTGGAGGATAAGGAATAGAGAAGACCGAGTTCTTCAGTTGGGCTCTTCTATTTATGAACTTTTAGTGGGATATTTTTGGATGTGGCATTTGGAACGGAATCATTAAAGGCAAGTATATAAAGAACAAAGATCCATTGAAATTGATAATGCATGGGGAAAAATGTACAAAATCTACATCATACATCTGGAGGAGCCTTTTAATGACAAGAAGATGGTTTATAGAAAATCTATGATGTTTCATTGGATCCATTAGCCTGGAGGCCATGATTGGGAGAGACTGAATTTATGGTGTTGAAGGAGAACAAAATATTCCCAATGGGTGATCGAATATTACATTCCAGACATATGTATCATTTGGGGTTTTGTATGAAACCAAACAATTACATCAAAACGGATTGGCAATGGCCCATTGACATTTTCAAGAGGAAATAAAACAATTGGACACACAAATGGTTGTCCCTTGTAGGCATATTAGTATTGGTTCAATCTGTGTTGCAGAACATTTTTGTGTAATGGATGCACCTATACAACCTTACTACAGATATCATCTCACACATTGATGCCATCATTGCAAACTGCATTTTTTCCGGTGTAATAGAACGAATGAAGATACATTTAGATATAACATGAATAATATAACCAAGAATCTAGAATTTGGAGGATATGGAATTAAAAGACTGAGTTCTTCGGTTGGGCTCTTCTATCTATGAGCTTCTAGTGGGCTATTTATGGATGTGGAATTTGGAACGAAATCATTAAAGAAAAGTATATAAAGTACAACGATGCATTGGAATCGATAAGGCATGGTGAAAATTGTACAAAATATGCATCATACATCTGGAGGATCTTTTTAATGACAAGGAGATGGTTTATAGAGAGTCTATGCTAGTTCATTGGCTCGGGAAGGGAGGACATGATTGGGAGAGACTGAATTTATTGTGTTGAAGGAGAACAAAATCTTCCCCATGGGATCATCAAACATTTACATTCTAGATATATATATATATATATAATTTTTTGTAGATCAAGAAGGGATGATACCCCCTCGAACAATTTCCTACATGGATGAACACGACCGATCTAGAGATCATTGATGAGCTATCTGATATTTGGGATTGATACACCTCCCAATTATATTTGGCTGACATTACAATAAACGAGGAAGAAGACAAGCTACATTGGTTCAAAACTCATAGAAATGGACACATTTCAGTAAGAGGCATATACAATCACATTTCTTCCTCTTGTAGAGGATTGGAAGTCAAATGTTGGTTTTCCAAAGCATGGAAATGGCACTTACCAAAAAAAATCTTGCTATTTGGATGGCTAGTTTGGCGAAATAGGATAATGATGTGGGACAATCTTTGCAAGAGAGAGTTTTAGGGCCCTAGTATATGTTACTTATGTCATGGAACATGGGTGAGATTATTTTGCACATATTCATTGATTGTCACGTGTCTAAAGGAACCTGGATATATGTTTTATAGATGTTGAGGATTAATGTAGACTTGAGCTACACTACCATTGATACTTGTTTCAAATATTGATTTGATAAGCCTAAAGAGAGAAAAAAAAAAAAAAAAACTCTTCCTTTCTACATTTGTTGGAGCAACTAGAGAGGACGAAACACTCAAACCTTGGAGGACAAAAAATTTAGTATAGGTCGTGTTGTGTCTATATAAGTGCCTTTTTTATGGAATATAGGAAGCATATTAGGTACCAGACCTGTAGATTGGGTTGTCTATGGACTCGGGACATTTTCCATGGGGTTGATTTCTGCTTCACATTTTCATAATTGTTTTTTTCTATAGATTAATTATATATGGTTATTGAAATAATCTACAAGACGATACTCTATTTATATTAGGTTTTTGTTAAGTTTATTTTTAACATATTTCTCGTTGAATATGTATAGAACTATGTTAGATTGTATGTTTATAATGGGCACCATTCTAAAGTTTTCAATTCATAATTGCTAGTAATGTTGTAAAGATCTTGCCTATCAAATCACCTGTAAACTTAAACTTAATTTAAATATAAATGAATGTTTGATTTTTTCATTTTGAAAAAAAAAAAAACTTATTGAACACGAAGTATAGTGTGAAGTTCTTCATAAGATGTTTTAATTCATTAAATCATGATGCTCTTCTAGCTATTTATTAGTAGAAACTTGATTTTTTTTTTTTTTTCCCGAGGAATACCCTCTTTGTTATTTATATTTTCCATTACATTGTGAATAGTGTTTAAGATATTTATTTCAAAGGTCATAATATTCTAGAAAGCTATTTTAAAAAATATATGTGCGTACATTCGAGAACATTCCATGCTTATTTGCAAACATTTTTCCAAATAGTAGGTAGATTCCTTTTTACACACATTTTTCCAAATAATACGTAAGAATCATTTTAATCTTATAGATATTTTACCTAACCATTAATATGTATCCTTTGAAAATTGTTTTGAAGTGTTTGAATATTCTACCTAACAATTAATATGTATCCATTAATATTTTACCTAACCATTAATATGTATCATATTTAACACCTAAAAAGGCCTACACTTTATCAAATAGTACTATAAATTCTTTCACATTTTTTCCTATCATAAAAACTGTTAATTTCACTCGTCATATTTGGAACCTAACTATACCTATCATCATACCCCACTTAGTAAGCCATGCCCCTAGATCTATTCACTATGAGATATTTTCATATTAATTCCATGTTTCGGCTCGTCATCTATAGACTTCAGATTAACTTGGGTCAAAATGTAAATTAAGATATCTGGAATTTATTTAAAATATTAAAATTTATTTGATAAATTTTAAATAATTTATAAAAAGTTATTTGAATTATATAAAATTTAGTGAAATGTAAATTATGTAAATTTTATTCTAATAATTAATGCATTTTACTTTTCTTATAGAAACAATGTTATAAAATATAATAATTATATAATTTATTTACATTTAATATAAATGTATTTGTTTATAGAAATATAAATTTATTTATATTAAATATAAAAATAAAAAAAAATATTATTTAATAAATTTTTTTCTTTCCAGTTTTCCAAGTTTTTTTTAGTAATAATATTACTAATATGTATATATAGGTATATATATCAATAAATATCTTTCAGATTTGGTCAACGTTTTGAACTAGCTAATATGGTTCATCCTCGGGATAAGGTGAAAAAGCTAATCGATCTTCATGAATAAATAATAAAGATGCAACATTGACGTTATTAACTTATTAGGAATTTTGCTTCTGTGATCCATAAAATGTGTATAAAACTTTTCGGTGAAAATCACATATAAGAATTTAACTCAGTTAATTAGTTATTAGGAAAATAATATTAAAAAAATTTATTAGTTGTTAGGAAATACTTATTAAATGGGTTAAAAATAATAGAATAAAGGAATTTATTTATTTTTAAATATTTTGATTAAAGGGTTTAATAATAAAACGAATTATGGAAAGTTGTATAAGAAATTTCATTTGGAAAGGTGGAAAGCAAAACAGGAACAAAATGTCACTCGTCAATTGGGATAAAGTGATCAAACCCTTCTTGGAAGGTGGATTGAATTTCAATGATTTAAGAAAGCAGAACTTAGATTTGGGGGCTAAAATTCTCTGGAGGCAAGTTGCCCCTAAGGCCAGATGGGCTCAACAGGTCTTCTGGAAGAAATACTTTACAGGCCAAAGGAAGAGGAGCCTAGACAAGACTTCTCTTGCCAAAAATGGGTCTCAAATTTTTAAGTTGTGCATGCAAGCTCACTCTCTCATACAGGACAATTTATATTGGATACTGGGGAATGGGAAGTCCATTGACATATGGGAGGACAGAGTAATGAATGTTGCGCCTCTTAAGGATGTCAACAAGTTAAAGGAGCTGCGAACTTGGATGAACAGCGTAGGTCTGAGCTCACTGTGGAGCATCTCCCAGTGGAAGGAGAATGTTTGGATGGGATGGCAAAGACCGGAGTTGCCCAGAGAGCTCGAGTGTGCATCGCAGCAGCTGTGCCACAATCTAAAAGGGAAGGCTCTGATCAGTGCAGTGAAGCATGATCAGCGTGGATGGGGGTCGAATTCCGGAGCTTACACGGTGACGCAAGGATACAAAAAGATCTGCGCAATTCCTTATGTCCCTCCTTGTCCGACGCTTTGGAAAGGGTTATGGAATGTGAAATCGATCCCTAAAATTGATTTGTTTAATTGGCTGCTTTTCCATAACCGTATCCTTACTGCTGACAACCTTAGAAAGAAAGGCTTCCACAGGCCTTCTCGCTGCCCACTTTGCTTATCATGTGAGGAGAACGCACAACACATTATGCTGGGTTGAAAATTTTCTAATGAGCTTTGGAAAGAAGTGATGATTCTGTGGATTAAGGCAATGACGATTCCTTCCTCCATTTTCGACTTGTTTTCTAGCTGGTCCAATCGTTTCCTTGGACATCTTCCAAACAACGCTTGGTTCAAGGCTGGCTGGCTTGTTCTTCCAAAACTAATATGTTGGAATATCTGGTTGGAGAGAAATTGCATAATTTTCCAGGGGAAAACACATAATGCTCAGGTTGTCACAACCAGGATCAAAAGCATTCTTAAATATTTTCTGTATGAAAATGTGGGAGTTATATCAGATGAGAATCTCTCCTCTCAAGAATCAATGAGAGGGTGAAATGTCAATTACACTACTGTCCAAGTTTAAACAAGGAAAAGAAAAAGATTTGGAAGATCGTAATATCCGAAGTAGATTTCGACATGCTGGAAAAGACTTCGCGCCTACACAATGTTCCTCGACCTGAAAGCAAAGAAAAGGAAATCCAGGAAATGCAGGCGCAGGAGGAGCTATCAAGAACATAGAGGGCCATATCGAGCACAGATTTGCTTGGGGACTGGGCCAGGATACCAATTCTCAAGCAGAAGGGTTGGCTCTATTTCAAGGTCTCAAGATCCCGCAACATCTCAACTTGAAAGAGGAAAAAATCATTGGGGACTCCCAAAATATCATCAAAATGCTAGTGGAGAATACAAGCCCAAAGGATATTAGACTCCTCAGGTTGATGACGAGGATTAAAAAGATTACCAGTTCCTTCCATAAGGTGAGCTTCTTTCATGTATTGCGGAACAACAATAAAGATGCAGATGTGGAAGCAAATAGAGCGGCCCAGCTCCCTGCAAGCACTTTAGTTTGGAATGAGAAGACAAGTTGGGAATTAATTCCATAGCTGTGAATTATGATTTACTGTATTTTACTCCATCAGTTTTTTTTGTCTTTAAGTTAGGGGAAATCTCGTTGACGAAATGGCTTAAAGAATCCAGGAAGATCCATTTTGTCTCATCTAAAGATGGGTGGATACTCGTAATGGGGGAAGCTTGTGAGCTGTCCCAGAAAATTGAGTCTTTGTAAATGGGCAATTTGCTAGAAATTTTAATACAAAATAGAATCGTTTCTATCAAAAAAAAAATAATAATGATAAAAGGAATTAAATATTTGTATTCTTATAATCATTAAAGTATAAGAATGGGTATTATATATTATAGCTATATATATTAAGGTAAAGAATAAAGTAAAGAATAAGAACAATAAATATGAAGGAGAAAACAATTAATAATAAATGAAGACAGGGGTTACTAGTAAAGAAGGGAAAAAAAAGAGAAAAAGAAGGGACAAATAACCACGAAATAACCTACAAAGAACAAAGGCAACAATAATCCCAACAAGAGGGGGAGGAATCACATCAAGAGAGATAGAGTCCATCTCTTACTCAATTTCCAACCATCATCCCTGTTGAGATTCCTGGCATGCCTCTCAATTTCAATAGCCTCTCTAAGCTTCCTATGGTGGAAGTGATCAACCTTAGCAATGACATTGGAGTCCTCAATGCATATATGGTGACAAGAATTTTCCACATGTTTAGCAAGAGATGATGTGTGGGAACAATTGTGCCTAATGTCTGTAGCGTGCTCCTGGATTCTCTATTTAATGGATCGACCCGTTTCTCCAATATAGGGAATATCATAGGAATAAGGAACCATGTAAACACCTTTCATGTCCTTAGGGTCAACAGGGTCCTTGATAGATCTGAGAGAATTTCTAATAGTACGAAGAGTTTTGAACGAAGAGGAGACATTATTCTTCCTAAGGACATGGGCAATTTTGTCTCTAGTCCCTTGGATAAACAAAAGATGAACGTTGGAGACTGGATCCACCCGAATAAATTTTCCTTGTAACCCTTTATAGGGTTTTTGAAAGTTCTTAAGGCCTTAAGATCTACTATACCCATTATTTTCAAATACATCAAGGAGATGGGATTTCGCTGACTCCAGGTGGTTGTCGTCAGAGATTCTCAGAGCACAGGTAGCAAGAGTACAAAGAACCCCAAATTTCTGGGCAGGAAAATCGATAGGAACCAACATGAAGATATTGTTTTGAGTGAGTTTTCTTACAAAAACTTGGTGAGAAATGGAACCATCATCCATTCTAGAGAGAAGGATGTCCAAGAAGGGTAGACAACCATCCACCTCTACTTTCATCATGAACTTGATGGAATCTGATTAAGAGTTCAAGTGGAAAAGAAACAAATCTAACTTCTCGCAACCATGGGGACATATGACACAAGTATCATCCATAAAACTCTTCCACTTTTTAGGGTGAAATTGAGCTGAGGCTGAGGCATTAGTTTCAAAATATTCCATAAATAAGTTAGAAACTATAGGGGAAAGAGGGAAACCCATAGCAACACCGCATGTTTGCTCATGGAACTCACCTTGGAAACTAAAGAAAGTCGAGGCGAGGCAAAGACCAACTAATTTAGCAGTGTCCTAGTTTGAGATTCGATTAATGACATCAATGGCCTCATGGATGAGGATTTTGGTAAATAATAACACAATGTCAAAACTCACTAACAACTTCCCAGGTTCCAACCTGTTATCCTTCCATTCCTTGATAAAGGAAGTTGAGTCCTTAACATAGGAATTAATGAGACCCACTAGGGGCTTAAGCTTTTGGGCTAAGAATTTAGCAAGAAGATAAGTGGGACCACCTATTGTGTTAACAATAGGTCTTAAAGACATTTATCTACATTATGGATCACAAAGCCTTGGATCTAATAAGTATATACATTAAAATTATAAACTATTAACCATGTAATAATAATATATAAAATTATATTTATATTTATATAATTAAAATTAAATATATTGTTATGTATTTTTAAGATTTGATTATAAATTTTCAAAATTTCAAAATTTAAATTATCAACTTCTTAATAATAATAAATAAAAATTAAAAATATAATATATTCCATGATTCATAATTTATACCTAAAATTCTTGTGAACGAAAAAATCACATAAAGTTTTTCATGTCAACGTGTTTCTAACTACTATTCATGTTTATCATCAGGTATAGATAGATGTTGAATTATAAAACTAATAAATAATAAAAATGCAACTTATTTAATTTAAATTATCAACTTCTTAATAATAATAAATAAAAATTAAAAATATATATTAAAAAAAAATCATCAAAAAAATTTCTTTAAATAAAACGAATCTAAAATTAAAATTAAAATTAGAAAATAATAAAATAAATTAATGAAGAAATATTTAATTTATTTATCTCATATTGAATCAAAAGAGGTGTTAGAAATAATAAAGTCAAAAGTAAAACCAAAATAAAATATGAAATATAATTCTATACATGAATCATAATACTATAGAGATGAAAGAATAATAAATAGAATACATATTAAAAAAAAACTAAAATGAAAAATTAATTAATAAAAATTAATTAAAAAATCAAAAATAACATTTCCATTTATAATAATTAATTACTATTAAATATCACGTATTATCATTTGCACACTGGTTAAAAAATCAAATATCTAAAACTTTAAATGTTAACAATATTACACTCATCATGTCCAATCTAGTGTAAATTTTCCTTCTCAATATTTAAACATTATATAACATCGTAAAGTTGCACATAATTCTCTATAAAATAGTCTTAGTAAATTTTCCCTTCTCAATATTTAAACATTATATAACATCGTAAAGTTGCACATAATTCTCTATAAAATAGTTTTTAAGAATTTGGATAGTTGTGTTCCTTTTCAATACATTATAATTAATAAAATTAAATAAATATGCAAGTGAGATATATATTATTATTAAATATTTCAAATAAAATATTTTCTAATATATATGAACTTTTTTATCCATCAATCATGCATGTTGCACTTCAGAAGTGGCGTGTACTTAATAAGTGTTTACAACAAGAATTGTCAACTCACTTTGCAAAATGTGTTTCCCAAAGTTGAGGCCTCCTTATTGACTTCAAACCAACGCATGATCCATTACTCGGTGCAAAATATAATCTTTGTTGACTTGTACTCCGTAAAATCACTATTATGTAGGCCTTTTTCTCTGGTCACATCTCTCCTTGTGGACCATTAGGGTCATGGTGCCTTTAAAGAGCATTCGTGCGTCTTAGTTACAAAACAAAATACACAACCTTTGCTATTTGATTTATCCCATTAATAAAAGTATCTCATAATGTTGTAACTATGAATGATTTGCTATGTTTCCCTACGACTTGCTATGTTTCACCATCTACATGTTGGCACAATCAATGCATGCATTATGTTTTCATCACAATAAATTGGAATATTCGAAGGCCTCTATATGCACGATAGACAATTGTTTTAATGGTTAATTTGTATTGAATTAAAAGATTGTTGTGTTATCTCTTACATTAAGTACAAAGAGTTATTCGAGTTTTCAATGGAGAATTGGAAATTTATTTTATTAGGGGTTGGTTAAGGTTGTCCGGATTCTTCGGTTCATTCAAATAAGTTGAATAGATTCTTACAAAAATATCACAGTAAAAGATAAAGAAATATACTAATATCATAATAAAAGATAAAGAAATATACTAATTTTCTTATTTGCTTTCTGCAATATATGTTTTTTTGTTTTTTCGTTATTATTATTATTATTATGGAAATGAGTATTAATTTCCTAATTAACGTGCATTTGAGTTTACTTTTTTATTTGTTGGACTAAATCTTTTCTTGTTTAGCATTCCTAGGGTTTAAGGTTTCTATGTATTCTTTGTTGGGAGTGGCGACGTGGTAAGAAATGTATGAAACCAATTAAACCTATTTACATAATGGCGTATAAATAATAGTATAATAATCATAATCATTAAATCCATATATATATATATATATATATATATATATATATATATATATATATATATATATTTTGGTGTATAAAGAATAGTATTAATAACTATAATTAGAATCATAGTATATATATATATATATATATATATATATATATATATATATATATATATATATATTTTTGTAAGTTTCATAAATATATTTCTATTACTGATAACAGATATTATATTGATAGCTTCTTATCATCCAAAACTCTCTGGGATTCAATATTTCAGTAGTGAAGATAAAGTTCATCATAGTTCATCATTCCTATCAGTAACAACCTTATATCCCATCAGTAAAATCCTTAGATACCAGGGTTAACTTCTCAGATTTTTCAAAAAACTTTCAAAAACTTACAAAAAGATCAAGCTAGGTAGACAAGGCTTATTTAAAGGTATTATGAGCATGGCTATAACCATTTCCCATAAATAGTTACATGCATAAGTGTGTTCATAATAAACCAGACAAAAAATGAGTGTTTCAAAATGGCATAATAAGAAACCATGGAAACGATACAAGCACATAAAAAATAGGTGTAACCTATTTGCAAAATGAGATGCAAAAACCATGAGAGGTTGTTAATCCGATATGACAACTAGAGAGAGGGAGTTGGAATTTCCCTAGGGCGCAATCTCTGTTGGAGCATTGATGACCATTGGTGCTTCAGGCTGCGTATTGGATCTAGAGTCTGAGTCAGACACCATAAAACACTCTACCTGTGTTAATCTAACCACAAACTCATCCGGATTGTATCTAATATCCTGAAGAATTCACTTAATTTCCTCTTGTCCTGCAAATAACTGATAATTTTCAACTTGCTTATCACGAATCACCATGTGAAACAAAGTTTCTAGTTGACGATGCACAACCACTGAGTGAAGGAAATGGAGCCTCCTCTTTCTAAATTTTCTTGGGCCAGGAGTCCACCTGAAGGTGTTATCGTTGATTTCAAAGTCATAAAAGTATATCCAATCCCTAAAATTCCTTGCTTCTAAGTGAAGGATTCCATTCCTCACTTCAGGGGGAACAAAGTCGAAGTGATAATCCACTGAGTTCCAACCAAAGAGATGCTAACAACAAAAGGAAGATGCGCATGAAGCGCCACCTCAATAGTTGGGTAGATGTTGTTTGGGTGCCGTGTAATGGTAGGGAATATGTGTATGGATGAGTGAAGGAGGGACAAACATGAGACTACGATGGTCAACAGGCAATGTTACAGAAGCGTGGAGATTAAGATGAGTGAGGGTGTCATCGACCATAGAAAGGAAGAGCGACCCAAAATTTCAAAGAGAGTATATCCCAAAATCATAAAACTCAAAATGAATTACATATTCAGCCTCCCAGAGGAGCTAATTTTGCAAAGGAAAATCACGGATTGTAGCCAGGAAGCTCAGATTATCCAAAACCCAACCCGTGAGACTGTCAAAACTAGATCGAAAATATACTAGGATACCAGACACCACATATCAATACAGGAAAATTGAATAAAATACTCGTGGAGTCAGTAATTTGGGGTGAAGTTGTGGGTAACACATTAACCAACTCAAAATAGGGACTTGTCGTTGTGTTGCGAAGAAACAAGCAAAGAACATGGGCACATGTAAAAACCAGATAGACCACCAAAGAGAAATGAAAAACATAAACTAGTAGATTGATGACAAGAAAGAAATTATGAAGTTGGGTAATACATAGACATACCTTCCTTGAAAGTGTTGAACTCCCATCTTGGGAACTAGGAGTAGAATGACAATTGGAAATATTCCACTTTCCCTTGAACAATGTTGAAAATCCGCCACCTTGAAACAAGGCCCATATGGTTATAAAGGGGAAACAACATGAGAGGATCGAACGGGCAAGAGAGAAGACTTGACTGAGCAAAAACAAGAGAAGGACAAGTGTGCATCATGACATGCATGTTAACAACGACATTAAAAACCCAAATCATGTGCTCCTAGGTGTGGTGTGCCTTATTTATGTCAAAGTCTCTACACTTCATAAGCAATCTTCCCTAGGATGAAGCCATAAGACACTGTGGTGGGCGGGAACAACGAATAAGGGGAATGTCGGACTGAGGCCTCTCTGCCACCAAATGCCGACATTTAAAACGATTGGACGAGGGTAGGTGAGTTTGTGACTAAGGACAGTGTGAACACCACGTCGAGATGTGATTAGGACTAGTGGAAAGCTTGGCTCTCATCCCCATGTCCGCCTTCACCTTCACCATTAATGTTTCAAGCATATCAATCATATTAACTATCATGCCCAAAAACCTTAATTCCACCCCATCAGGAAAAAAATATAATAAATATAAACATCAAATAAAAAATAACATATCTATTTATTATAATTAATTACTATTAAATATCACATATTATCATTTGCACACTATTTATAAAAAATAAAAAATAACATATCCATTTATAATAATTAATTACTATTAGATGTCACGTATTATCATTTGCACACTGCTTAAAAAATCAAATTTCTAAAACATTAAATGTTAACAACATTACACTCATCAGGTCCAATCTAGTGTAAATTTTCCTTCTCAAATGTTAAACATTATATAACATCGTAAAGTTGCACATAATTCTATATAAAATTGTAAAGTTGCACATAATTCTATATAAATTTGTTTTTAAGAATTTGGATAGTTGTGTTCCTTTCAATACATCATAATTAATAAAATTAAATAAATATGCAAGTGAGATATATTATTATTAAATATTTCCTCGAATAAAATATACATCAATCATGCATGTTGCTAGGTGGCGTGTACTTAATAAGTGCTTACAACAAGAGTTGTCAACTCACTTTACAAAATGTGTTTCCGAAAGCTGAGGCCTCCTTATTGACTTCAAACCAACACAAGATCCATTACTCGGTGCAAAATATAATCTTTGTTGACTTGTACTCCATAAAATCACTATTATGTAAGCCTTTTCCCCAGTTGTCACATCTTTCCTTGTGGACCATTAGTGTCATGGTGTCTTTAAAGAGCATTCGTGCCTCTTAGTTACAAAATACACAACCTTTGCTATTTGATTTATCCCATTAATAAAAGTATCTAATAATGTTGTAACCATGAATGATTTGCTATGTTTCACTATGACTTGCTATGTTTCACCATCTACATAATGGCACAATTGTTTTCATGGTTAATTTGTATTGAATTAAAAGATTGTTGTGTTATCTATTACATTAAGTACAAAGAGTTATTCGATTTTTCAATGGAGAATTGTAAATTTATTTTATTAGGGGTTAGTTAAGGTTGTCCGGATTTGTTGGTTAGTGCCATTTTCATTAAAATAAGTTTAATATAGTTTTACAAAAATATCAAAGTAAAAGATAAAGAAATATACTAATTTCCTAGCATTCCTAGGGTTTAAGGTTTCTATGTATTCTTTGATGGGAGTGGCTTCCAATGAAGAAAAATAAATAACTATCAAACTATGAGGTTGAGAAAGAAAGTGCTAAGAAAGGCATGAAGCCAATTAAACATAAACATATTTACATAATGGTGTATAAAGAATAGTATAATAATCATAATTATTAAATAATAAAGGTGTATAAAAAATAGTACAATAATCATAATTATTAAATAAGTATCAAATCCTAGTATATAACTAAGTGTTTAGGATAAATACTTGTTGGCATGGATGAAATACCTTGCAATAGATAATGGTACTCTTTGGTATGTATGAAGTCTTAATTAGGTTTCACACTATTGGGTATAAGAGATTTGTATAGATTTTGGTATGGCTAATGTTACTGGGATTGATTGAATTTGTGTGGTTTAAAATGCCGATGTAAACTAAACTTTTTCTATTCTACATGTAGAAAATACAAAGACTACTCTAACATATCATACGTAGGAGCAACTACTTATAATAAATGGATAGTGAATGACGAATGATTGCCTGCTCATCTGAAATATAGTTAATTATTTTTAAAGAAAAGAAGAAAATTAGTAAAACCTAAGATGAATTAGTGTGTCGAATATTTTGTAGCAGCAACACAACTCATGGCAATTGAGTCACAATTGATAATACCAATTTGCGTTGTTTGATGGTGACTTTTAGTCATAGAATGCCTTTGAAGGAAAAAAAATGGCAAACATGAGGCAAACAATGAAGATGAGCACATTAGAAGTATTAATGCCTCCTCTATTGGACTAGTAGGTCTTTGTCTAGCTATAAGGGGCGAGGGAATTGGTCTCCCCCAACTATATGCAAAGTCTATCGTTGGAGTAACGGTCATGATCATATCATGAGATTTGAGGAAAATGTAAATTGTATCTAACATGCTCATGGGAAAGCTATGGAGCTCTTAGGTGAACAACCAATACTTCTTAATCATTTTCAATCCTCATCGAAGGACTGCACCTCAATATAAGAAATGGTATGTGTATTCAAAGACAAGGTCAAAGATTATCCATGTTGTATAAGCAATGAAATGAAAGATATGAAAATAAATGAAACATAAATAGAAAGAAATGCATTAGAAAACATAGTAAGATGGTGAAAAAATAACTTATATTAATAAATGAAATAGAAAAATATTATATAATGTAGACTCACTAGAATGGTGGTAGCTATCTATGAAGAGATAGAGGTGACAACTACATGAATTTGTAAAAGTTATTACAAGAGGATATGTGAATGAAATTTTTAAAATAATTAAAGAACCTTAGAGTTCCAAAATCGTAATACTAGAAGATGAAGTACCAAAATATTTGCAGCCCCCGCGGTGGTTAGTTGCTATATCAAATTTGTGAAGGTGTAATTTTTTTCATACAATATCCATTTGCGGAGCACAATAGCTCATTGGAAATAAATATATAAGGAATATTAGTTTTAGCTAGAGCCACAACATGCCATGGAAAACCTTGGTGTGTATTTGCAAAAAACATCATTTATGACCTGAAAATGGCTAAGGAAGTTTGGAGCCTAAAAAAATTCCAATAAGATATAGAACCATTGAATAAATTAAAGAGGTGGCTGACCATTGTTATCCACCTAGATCATTCCTTCCCCCCTTAAGCAGTAATTGTCTCCATTACATCAAGTTCCATTATCAAATGGGGAAATTTTTGTTGAATTTGGCTCTTGATGAGCCACTTTCCTTGGTGAAGAAGTTACCCTAATTTAGCAATCTAGTAGAGTTGTATGTGTTGCTAATGGGTATCATTTGTCTTTGTTTCATGATATGATCCACTATAGCTTGTTTAATGTAGTTAGGATTAAGTAATTCTATGGGGGAAATTGGTCATTTTCCTCCAAGGTTTCCAATAGAGGTGGAGAATATGGTCAAAGTAGCTCCCCATTAAATATTAGGTGTAAGCCAAGGAAAATGGGAATACTCAATTGAAAGTCATTTTCACCAACAACCATTGTGATATTTTAAGTCCCACATAGAAATTTTATGAGATTCCTATGGGGTGCCGTCAAGCATTGCTTCTATAAGTGCAACCACGCCTTATGATTGATTGGAAAACTGTGTGGAACCATTCTCTAATTATATCACTGCTTGTACTTGTAATTTCCTTTTTGAAGGATATCACAATAATGTTATTAGAGGTGGTGGATCTACTAAAAAAAATTCGATTCTCTATCTACCTCAAACTAAGTGTGAGAGGAATCTCTCGGTAAAGATGCAATGGACATAGCTACATCAATTGGGGCCAATGGTTGGAACCATAATGATACTTGAAATGGACTGTAGCCAATAGAGCTCTAGAGGGATCCGTTACAACTATATTGAAAATATGAAAGGATTTATTCCCACATAAGTGGATGCTTGAAGTTGTACATGCAAAATATATGAAAAATCATCCTATTGATCACTTATATTTGTCCATTCCTTTCGGGATGAAATGAAGTTGATTTTCTCAACTTGGAATCCATCAAAGACCATCGAATGGAACATAAAGTATTGAGAGACCTAATATCATTATCTAAAATAATGGTTTGAGATAGCCTAAAATAAACTCAAATATGCTCAAATAACAATTTAGCAGTGGCTTTGTTAGATCAAACTTGACTTGGTAAAAGATTCAACATTGCTTGGTTAAACAATGGTCATTTTGGGGCCATGGTTTTTTTAATGTGAATTGCATGTAATTAAGCCTTTGAAAGGCTTGGAAAAACCAGATTGTAATGGTTTAGGGGAGGTGAACGATGAAGGTTTAATTAGTTGGCTTGGCCAGATTTTGGCCAAGGGACTAATGGAATTCTATTAATTGTTTTTTCCTCGGATTGGGGTTTTCCAAGGTAAAATGTGTGTGTATTGTGTTGCTATAATTTTTAATTTGTTTTTAATCTTAATAAATTTAATTATCTCCTTGGTAATTTTAAACATGGTATTAGAGCCACATGTTGGCTTTATGGGGATGTCTTTGTTTCCAACAGTTTATTTTTCCTAGTGAAAAAAATGTGAAGAACAACAAGTTGTATCCTGCCATTTCCATGTTGTACTAGAAAGAGATTGATGAGATTATATTTTTTGTGCCATGAGAGAACATGGAGGAGAGAATGGGAGTATTCAAGAATACAGTGGATGTTGTTGACTACAACAAAATGATCACTAGGGATGGGATTAGGAGAAAAGGAGTTTGGGTCATTATGGGAAGGAAAATAAGTAACAAAGGGTAGTTGGAAGCTTGATAGAAAGATGTGAAAGGTAGATCTTGTTGTATTGGATCTTGTAAGTGGTGGAAGCATCATATAAATAGGGAAAACTAGTAGTGGAGCTAGGCAAGGTTCACTCTTGTAAATATAGGTGGTGAAAAATCACAAGTTCAAGAAATTGAAGGATCATGGAGTTGGATTAAGTGCCCGTGAAATCCTCGATGAAGAGGAAGATAGATGCATTCATATTTTTGAGCTTCATAATAATTTCTTGCGTTTAATTCCCACTCCCTTCAATTCTAAATTTGTTGTCTTGTATGTGAATTTTCTCCCAGTGATTCATTTATTTGATCCTCTTACCACCATGACAAGGTGGATTCTATCTGAAAAAATATTATTTTGTCTACTGATTTCTGCTCACCAATATATGACTGTGGTGGATGAAGTAATTAACTTAGGTGGAATGGTGGTCCAAGAATGTACATAATTAGAAAAATCATGCATAGGTAGAGGAAATAATAATAAAATAAAGTTTTAGATGAGGGATTCCAAAAATTCACTCTATGTGCGGTCTCCATCTTTGGAAGTAGTTCATGTTGGTTCTTGTGCTCTTTTCTAAAAGGATTGTGTTTGGTTAGTTCATTTGTATCACAATATATTTTGTTTTATGGTTAGGGCTCGTTCTCATTTCCTAACATTATATGTTCAACAAGAAAGTGAGGAAGGAGTATCATGGTCATCGGGTGAGCAAGTTGTTGCTCAGATCTGGTAGGGATGTGACATTGGGTGCTTCGTTTAGTGCCCAAATAGTTCTAGAGGGTGGAATATTGGATTTTATTTACGTGGCCTCAATTAAGACATAGGATTTAATGTGTACTATGACGTGAAACATGAAGGAAAGGGTGTGCCCATGGTTTTAATAGATTGGAAAGTGAGTCTTAAAAATATAGGTGGCAAGCAAAATTATCCCAATTGCTCAATGGAAAATAATTTAGGAGGGAGGAGAGAAAGGGGTGTATAAAGGTTAGAGTATAGAAGTTGGGATAGTAAGAATGAAAAAAAAAACATTAATATAATGAAGTTAAAATTGCATTGCATGCAAATGGTCATATTGTTGTAAGACCTGGTAAGTTGTGTGTACCCCTAGGACATTATTGGTAAATTTTGGATTTAGAGCTAGGTGATAGGGCACTTTTCAAATTAACAAATATGATGGGTATAAAATTTGAGGGGGATATGGTTTGGAGGTGAGTGGGTTGGTTCACTTGGATGGTTTCACTAGATTTGGTCAAGAGAAACCCCAAGTCAAGTTTTCAGGGGGGATTGTTAGTTCAAAATTGACTTGGTAAAAGAGTCAATGTTGCTTGGTCAACCACTGGTGATGGTTGGGTTTTTTTCTCGAGTGGATTGCATGTAATGAATCCTTTAAAATTATTGGAAAATATTCATTATAATGTGACAGGGGAGGTGATAAGTGAAGGATCACTTGGCCATCTTGGTCGGGTTTTCGCAAAGGGATTAATGGAATTTCACTAGCTAGTTTTTCCCTAGATTTGGGTTTTCTAGAGTAAAATTTGTGTGTATTTTTGTGCTCTATTTTTTACTTTGTTTTTTCTCTCAATATATTTAATTATATCTCTAGTCATTTTAAACAAGCTTCAACTATGGTACTCTTCTTATATTGTCCCAAAATGGCCATATGAGAGAACCGAACAAAAACCACAAAAAATATTGTTACCATGTTTTGTGAAAGGAAAAAATGACATGTAAACCATGGATACTGACTCATAGGAACTTTTGGGCTATGTAGAGGAGTGTACAAGCCCTTCCTCTTGATGGATGGTTTAGAAATGGCACAAGCAATGCAAGATGTAATATATTGGTGGAAATCTTGTCAAATCTTTTTCCAATATAAATACTTCTTAAGTACTAGTACTATCTTCTCCACACCAAAGTTCCCTTCCACCTAACTATAATGTGCCTCCTATATTATCTTGAAATTTTCACATAAAAAAACATAATGATGCTTTATGTAGCACGAAAGTGCATCCTAGAGGTAGAAATAAGGAACTTGTGTGTTTGCAATCAAACAGTTTCATATGTGGTAGTGAAGTCAAATTAATTGTTGTATAATTGTGTCCACCCATATATGTTATGGTCACAATATTTAATAACCATGGTTAGTGCCTTAAACGAGGGTTGATTGAGGCAACATATAACATGATTAATGATATCCTTCTTGTATTTGGTGTTTAAGTGGAATTTTTGTAGGCATGTGGACCATTTTTAATGGAATTCATTATGTAACTTGTGTTTGCATGGGCTTAAAATTTCTATGATTAGTGTGGACGATAATCTCCTTCCCCAAAATATAATGCTTGCCTTATCATCATTCCTACACAATGGAGTACATATCATTGCCATATGTGAGGTATCTCTAGATGGTATTAGAGAGTGTTTCATTGTGATATTCCATTGGATTTCATTGTTGAGTGGGGATAACACTGATAGCATAGTCAAAGGCATTTGTCTCAAATATTAAATGGTTATTATAGGCTTGGCAAGGTGAGATTTTTTTTATAGAAAATGTGGTGGTTCAAAGCCTCGAATTCTTTCTTGTGACTCAAACCAAGAAAAATTTCATTTTTCTCCACCCTTGGTCACTTGACTTAAGGGATATCTGATATGAGAGAACCCCAAAACAAATCTTTGGTAGAAATTCGCAAGGCCAAAAAAGGTATGGAGCTATATTAGAAATTTTGGGGCTTATCAATCCTCAATAACTTGGATCTTGATTGGGTCCAAATTCACCCCATGTCCATCCACAATGTATCCCAAATATTGAATTATTTTCATGCCAATGAGAATTTATCCATACTGGTATGAAACTTGTGTTGTTTCAAGGTGATTAGGACCCACTTAATGTGATACAAATGGTTTAACTAGGTTCTACTGAAGATGAGGATGTCATCCAAATATACAACCACAAAATATTTTGTGAAAAATCACAGATATCATCTATCATCCTCATGAACCTTGCTAGAGAATGATTCAACCCAAAGGGCATAACCAACCACTTAAAAATGCCTTCTTTAGATTTGAAGGTTGTATTCCATACAATGATTCTTTCAATTAGAACCATGTGGTAGAATTACTTCATATCAATCTTACTAAAGAATGTGGCACCCTTAAGTTGATCAAGAATATCGTCAATCTGTGGGATTAAGTACTTGTTCTCATTAGTGACTCTATTCAAGGATCAATAATCAATATAGAGTCTCCATGTCCCATCCTTCTTCTACACCAACACAATTGGACTCTCACAAGGTCAAGAGCTCAGTCGTATGTGGCCCTTTTGGATGAGATCATGAATATGGTTGTTTATTTCCTCATTTATAAGAGAGAGCATCTATACAATGGGAAATTGTGTAAAGGAGCACCACATCTCAATTTAAATAATTCTTTGACCCGGTAGTGTAGAGGTTCCCCCACAAGTGGATCAAAGATATCTCTATATGTCTCTACAAATGTTTCCACCTATTTTTGTTGTGTAGAGAGGCCTTATGCGATGGACATAGCTACATCAACCGGGGCCAATGGTTGGAACCAAAAGGTGTTGGCTTGATGGGGCCCAAACCCAGGTTCAAATGTGGTTGTGAAAACCAACAAAACCCACTATTACTGGCCCTTTCGGCAATGGTCTTCTTGCTCAGGCCAAAGTCTCACCCGAGGCAATATAGGGGGGGTGCTAGAACTAGGTTTCTACATCCAAAGGGACAATGGACTGTGGCTTTAGGGATTTTCTTCCTTGGTAGAGCTTTGCAAAATAGATCTATTAGCTATACAAGCATTTTTCAACACATATGTTGAACTTACTAGCAGATTGCACGATCTTTCTTAATCATGCATAACACAGGGTAAACAACCATAAAAATAACTATGCTATGTAATTACAAATCGAAATCCTTACTTAGAATAGATATTCATAAACATAAAGTAAAGTAAAACACATAAACAGAAACACAGATCTATCTCAACAAGTCTTTCATTAATGCTCAAATCCTTTTCATACATTCACTTTCACCCTGTGCACTTAGATGCAGGGGTATGCGCACTTAGCTACAAGGGTCTGCGCACTTAGATGCATAATTCCTAAGGTCTCTGCGTACTCAGCTGCAGGAGCCTTTCCACTAACCCAAAACCACAGACTCTATCTCAAAATAGTCTTACATCCAAATTCATCTCATCAATTCTATCATTTCATATCCTCTATGACTTCTATCTAGAATCCTTATATAGATTTTGCATTTACAATACCATGGTCTGAAACCCATGGAAAGAGTTCAACGTTCACAAATTAATCCCATCCCATTACATAATAAGGGGCTTTGACCCACCCCAAAGCCCTTAATACTAAAAGTGGACTTCGTGTTGTGCGCTCCGCTCCTTCATCTGCAAAGTCTTTTCTATAACTTATTCCATCGAGGGGTCCCATCTCCAACAGGGCCCCAACACAAAACTGTGACTTGTCCCGAGTCACAATGCTGGTGCGCCATCGATATTTTCTTTGATTTCGCTCAAGGAATCCTTCAATGGTAGAACCCCTTCAGCGAACTGCTTTTCAAAATATTTGACTTCACTGAGCAACGTCTTTGTGATTGTCTTGGTTTCCTTCTTCTCGAATCCTCTTTGTGCCTTGCATAATGCTTTCAAATTATTTTCTACAGTTTGGGAAAGCTAACTAACCTCAAATTCCCACAACTTCATTCTTGTTTTAATGAGCTGCCCATTCCTTTGCAACTCATCGATGTGATCTTGCAATAATTTACCCTCTTGGATATAGGTATACCGCTTCATCGACGATAAGGTATTTTCTGTGACATTAATATGATCCATATTCTCTAGAATTTTGTGCACTTCGGCCTCTATCTTCTGCACCTGACCATCCTCTTACAGTAAGGCCCATACATCCTTGACTTCACCCAATACGTTCACATAATCCTATATATGGGACTCAATCTGTTCCATGGAAGCTTTGAGCCCTGCTGCGCGCTGCTCCAGGAATTTTGGTGGACTGGGCGGATGAAATTGCATCTGTAGCGCACTTCGTCGACCTTAGATTTGGAGTACTTAACTATTTTTTCGATCTTGGCCACTTTTTCCTTCGGCACCACTGTAGCTTGAATCTAGAGTTGTGGTAGCTCGTTGCAAGATTTGGAAATGTATTCCTCCATCTCCTATTTGTGTGTGGTCTCAGCCTCGCTCTCTTGTACCACCAACTATTTCTCCTTGACCATACTTTGTTGTTCCTGCTGAAAATATTGAATAACTATGAGTATGCACTACTCTATGAACTTCAATTCTTCGATAGTACCCTGGTGGAACTCATGCAAAGATTGGAGTTGTAGTGGAGCAATATTCAGCTTTGAGTTTTTCCAGTGGACTGCCTTCTTCAGCTGCTCAACAGTGTCGAAACATAATGTTACTACAGGGATTGGAACCATGCGGGTATCAATTTTCCTTGCTAGCACATGCACGGATGTGCTTGTGCCTACTGGTACCCCGCTCACTTGAACCGTGCTCACTTGCATCCCACTCACTTGACTCACGCTTGCCTAAACTGTGTTTTTCTGAACCTGCAAGTCCTTTATCCCCTTATGTGCATCTGCCAATTCTTGTATTGTTCTTCAATGTTTCCCTATAAGTGCTTTGTGATGTTATTGATAGTATCTCCTATCTCATTGAGATCCCCTTCAGAAAGGACCATTTCTTCTAGGCCGACGAACCTATCAAACTTCACCTTATTCCTCACGCTGCCCTTATGTGGTTGTCTCCTTTTGGTAATAAAATGGTAGGGGGGTCAGATGGATCAATGTTGATATCGCCATCAAGAGCATCACCCCCTCCTGGGAGTCTCCATCTCTGTTTGCATCTCTGCTTTAGACTCTTTACCACTCACGAATGTGACTTTCTTATCCTTCTTTCCAGTTGGTGTGGTGGGATTCACACCACTCGTCCATGCCTGCTCTATGCCTACAGTAAGCGGAGTTAACCAATCACTTGGCCATTTATTGATGATGGCTTCAACATCCTCTTCTTCTATAAGGAATGGTAGCTCGTACCAGACCCTAGCGAGGTCCTTCTTTGCCTGAATATGAATATGGTGGAAGTTTGCTTTGAATTTCGTGATTTTCCGATATTGATTCACAATTCTAGGTGATAACTGGGGCTTTTGGTTAATCTCCATCCACATACTCATCTTACATCCAACCTAAAAAAAATTATTTTCCATGACCCTGGTTGGCTCCATCAAATTCCACAACAAGGCATATCTGGCAGCCTCGCATAGATCAGGGTCCATAGTGGAGAACTACAACTCCTTGGGATCACTCCAAGCCATTAATGAAACAAGGAGCAAGAGCCACACATATTTTAACTTCTTTCCCTTTTCTAGAACTGCTTTGCAATCAGCGAGGAATTTGCTACATAAATAACCTGCCTAGTTATTAACAATATCTTTGGCGCACTTTGCAGCCAAGGATATGACTAGCGCAGAAGCCTCCTCTCCGCGGTTCTTTCTCATAATTTTCCCCGCTAAAATGTGAGCATAAAAGCACATGTTTCTATCAGAAATGGAGTTAATTGAATAACATTGGGTTCCCTTCTACATACTAAAATATTTCTTCATCTGGTTTGCAAGTTGTTTGTGTTGATATTTTTTGCAACATAACCATTTTTTGGCTTGATGGGGCCTAGACCTAGGTTCAAATGTGGTTGCACGAACCAACAAAACCCACTATAACTGTCCCTTTCGGAAACGATCTGCTTGCGCAAACCGAAGTCTTGCCCGAGGTAATATAGGGGGATGTTAGAACCAGGTTTTTGCATCCAGAGGGACAATGACTACGACTTTAGGGATTTTCTTCCTTGGCAGATCTTCGCAGAACAAATCTATTAGTTATACAAGTGATGTTCAACACATCTGTTGAACTTACTAGCTAACTGTGCGATATTTCTTAATCATGAATAAAACCTGGTAAACAACCATAAACAAAACTATGATATGAAATTACAGATAGAAACCCTTACTTAGCACATATATTCATAAACAGAAAGTAAATTAAAAAACATCAACAGAAACATAAATCTATCTCAACAAGTCTTTCATTAATGCTTAGATCCTTCTCATACATTCACTTTCACCCTGCGCACTCAGTTGCAGGGATTGACACACTCAGCTACATACTTCCTAAGGCCTTCATGCACACAACTACAGGAGCCTTTTCTATAGCCAAAAGGCACAGATTCTAACTCAAAACAGTCTTACATCCAAATGCATCTCATAATTCTATCATTTCATATCATCTATGACTTCTATCGAGACTCCTTATATATATTTTTCATTTACAATACCATGGTCTGAAACCCATGGGAGAAGCTCAACATTCAAAAAATAGTCCTATCCCATTACATAATAAAGGGATTTGACCCACCCAACATCCACTAAAACTCAAAATGGACTCTGCGTTGCACGCTCCACTCCTGGATCTGCAGAGTATTTTCTCTAACTTCTTTCATCGAGGGGTCCCATGTCCAACAAAAGGATATTGGAAAAGGATTGTATCCAATAAACCTCTAGAGGGATCTGTTACAACTATATTGAACATATGGAATCAATTATTCCCATGTATATGGATGCTTGAAATTGTACATACACAAGATATGAAAAATTATCCTATTGACCACTTCTATTTGTCCATTCCTTTGGGGATGAAATGTAGTCAATTTGGTCAACTTGGTATCCATCAAAGACCATAGGATGGACCAGAAGGTACTAAGAAACCTACTATCCCTATCTAAAATAATGGTTTGAGGTAGCCTAAAATAAACTCAAATCTACTCAAAGAACAATTTAGTAGTGGCTTTGTTAGGTAAAACTTGACTTGGTAAAATAGTCATCATTGCTTGGTTAAAAAATGGTGGTCTTGGGGCCATGGTTTTTTACATTTGGATTTCATGTAATGAAGCCTTTAAAATGATTTGAAAAAATAGATTTTAATGGGCCACAGGAGGTGAACGATAAGGGCTTACTTAGCTGGCTTGGTCATGTTTTGGCCAAGGGACTAATGGAATTGTGTCAGTTGTTTTTTTTCCCAGATTGGGGTTTTCCAAGATAATATTTGAAAGTATAATGTTGCTCTATTTTTTAATTTTTTTTTACTGTCAATAAATTTAATTCTCTCTAGAAATTTTAAACATGGTATTAGAGCCACGTGTTGGCTTCAAGGGGATGCCTTTGTTAACAAGAGTATGTTTTTTAAAAGTGATTCCATACAGGTGAATTGGTTTGTTCAAAGTGGAGGAATAACCTGTTATGAGTATTTTAACCCAACGTTTCGGACTTCACAGGTGAGTCCATCATCAGGGGTGAACGCTTAGTGATCTTTGAAATTTTTTGAGAAACTAGGGCAAGGTGAAAAGATATATATAGTATTTTTTTAGAGGAAAATTTATTTTAAAAAAGGATGTCGGTTTGGAAGAAGGGTTAATTATTTTTTTAGAGGAAAATTTATTTTTAAAAAAGGATGTCGGTTTGGAAGAAGGGTTAATTATTTATTTATTTATTTTTTAAATTTATTTATTTATTTATTTTTTAATTATTATTATTTATTTATTTATTTTACTATAATCATTACATTTTATATTTTATTTTATTTAATTTAATTAATTAATTTATTTTTTATTTATTTATTTTTATTTTTTTAATTTCATTCTTTTTATTTTTACTTTTATTATTATTATTATTTATTTTATTTGATTTATTATTATTGATTTATTGATTTATTTATTATGTTTATTATTATTATTATTATTATTATTTTATTTATTTTATTTTTTATTTTTTTATTTTTTTAAATGTTATTAATTTTATTATTATTATTATTATTTTATTTTTTAATTTTATTTATTTTTAATTAAGTTGTTAATTTTTTAATTAATGTTATTTTGAAAACTTAAGGAATTTTTCAAAGTTAGAGGGGTAATAAATTTTGATTTAAATTTTTATTAATAATTAGAATTGTTTATTAATTAATTAATTAATTAAATATTATATTTATAGTTATTAATTAATTAAGTAATTAATTAATTAATTAATTTATTTTATTTTATTTTATTATATTTATTTATTTTATTTTTATTTATTTTTATTTTTATTTATTTTATTTTTATTTTTATTTTTATTTTTTCTATTATTAGATTACATTATCATTTTGTGGGTTCATTTTTGTTAGGATTGATGTCACGTGAGGTATGATGGATTAGGGGTTTCCACGTGTTGCTGATGTTAAGGCCATCATCGCGATTCATATTATTTTTTCTTTTCTCTATTTCAATGGCTTCTTTAATTTTTATTTTTAGGTAGTGGTCTTCTTTGGATATGAGTTTGGCATCTTCCATTCATATGTAGTGTGAGGAAGAGAAGGCATGTTCTGCTAATGCGGATTTTTCCGTTCTGTTCCTAGATATGTCAGCGGTATGTTCTTTAATTCTGATGTTAAGGGATCTGCCAGTTTCGCCAATATATTCCTTTTCCTAGTGAAAAAAATGTGAAGAACAATGAGTTGTATCCTGCCATTACCATGTTGGACTAGAATGAGATTTAGGTGCTTGTATTTTTTGTGCCACGAGAGCACATGGAAGAGTGCATCGGAGTATTCGAGAACACAATGTATTTATCGCCAGTATGGTCGCATCAGGATTTCGTTTAAATTTATCCCCAGTATGGTCGCCATTATGTTATCGCCTAATTTGACCTCAGACTGGAGGAAGGCAAACCAGGGTAACTACAAACCATTCTTAAACTTGTAGCTAGCCCTACAAGGTAGAGAGAGGGCTCTCTCCGTAAATAATCTTGATGAAGTATGACTGCGAAAATGATTTTAGGCTAGGTATAGTAGATCGAAATGTTTTTTATAGATTTTCTGGTTTTTTTGGATCTGATGGAGCTGGGCAGTTTAAATCTGGGGAATTAAATAAAAAATATAGAGTATTCTATGGGGCAAGGTAGGCAGGGATTTTAACAACTTTTTTTTAATTATTGTGAAGTGTTTAAGACTGGTGAGGAGCTGAGGAGGGCATATGAGATGGATCCTTCTCAAATAGAAGAAAACATAAAATATTGAATGATTTTCCCAAGGTAGAGCACTGTAACAATGGATTCTACCTATCTAACTTGAAAACATTCAACATAAATAATGGAATGAATGAATGGCATTCATAACATTTAACAAATGATCACAAAAGAAGAGACTGTGCTAAAATCCATACCACAAGGATCCCATAAAAAATTGCTGCAAGTCTTTATTAATTCCCTGCCAAATTGGTTACAAAAATGAAGCTCAGTGTGTCCCCAGTGATTTCCAACCTTTTCCACACTTACAAATGACTCAAAAATTACATTAAATAGAGAAGCTTTCAGGGGGCGAATCTGCAGAAGGAGGAGCTATTTCACCTGCCCCGAAACCAAAATATGAAGATAGAAAAGAAACCAACAGTATGCCTCTGAAAGAGAGGAAACAATATATTTTGACCATCTGGAAGATTATCTATTAAATTTACTCCAACATATGGGAAGAAAGACAAATCTGGAACCGACCCTCTCATTTATCGTTGTTGTTGTTCCGTGGTCAATGCTGTAATGATCCCTATATTCAAAATTACAAAGTGTCTGCCCCTTTTAACTCTTTGGCCAAAGAAAACCTTTTTAAACCATTAAAATAGAGTTTACCTCTTTTAATGGAGGAAAACCCTTTTTTATTGAAAAGAGCGAAGGACTGGTGGTGGGCCCAAAATCGCAATCGCAAATCGAAAGGAGGAGCGGAAAGACTCATAGCAGAGGAAATTGCGATAAGCGATGAGCAATGGAGGATGGGAAGATGGAGGGAAGGCCGATGGAGAAAAGTACGATGGATAAGGGATAGGGGATAAGCCGATGCGATGAGAAATGAGGGTTGCCGAAGCGATGAGGGATGAGAGGGGGCGATGGAGGAAAAATCCTTTTAAAACAAATAAAATGAAAATACTGCTTTAACACAGGGAAAAGCCCTTTTTCTTTGGAAAGAGCGAAAATATTTGGTGGTACTGAGGAAATCACAATCGCAAATCGGAAGGGGAGCGGGTGTAACGCATGGCGGAGAAAATTGTGATAATGCGATGGCGGAATGGTCGCATCGGGGAAATGGAACGAGCGGGAGTTAAAACATTGGAGGGATATCGCATCGGCAGAAGTCAGGAGTGCGGGGTTAAATGATGGCAGGAGTAATTGCACGATGTGATGGTGCGACAATATCGCATCGGCAGAAGGCGAGATGGCAGGTTTGGAGTTTAAGTGTTGCGGAAATGACGATCACGCGATGCGATGAAAGGCTTATGTCATCGGCGAAAAGGGAGATGGAAGAGTTAAGTGTTGCAGGGGATCGCAAAGTTGTGATATGTGATTATCACATTGGCAAAAAGGATGAGGTGGGATTAAACATTGCGGGGATGGCCGATAGGCGATATGCAATAATTGCATCAGCGAAAATGAGGAGGCGAAGTTATGAGCAAGCGGGATGGTGAAGTTGCGATGCGATGGTGCGATGGCATCGCATCGGCAATGGGCCATCGCATCGGGGTTTTTTTAGGATGCGAAAATTTCAAACTTTGCGTTAAAGGGAAAAAATTATAAAGTTTAAAGGGCTAACAAAACAATAGAAAAATGGCATAATTGTGCTTTAGGGCCTTTTATTCATTTGGGCCTATTTTCCAATCTTGAAGTCAGTTTTGGGAGTGTGATATATCGTTGGAAATCTCTTTTTGAGCTCCTTCTGATGAAAATACTTGGAACATGATTTACAGTGAAAATTATGTGGAGAAAACCTTTGAAAATAAGGTAGAGAAAAGCCCCTTTGACCCTTGGTGACGGGCTGCAAATGACTAATAGTGGCTTTGTGGAGATAACAACTTCTAAAGTTCAAATTATTACATATGAAGACATAAAATTACATTAAAAATGATAATAATAAAAAAAGTACTCTGTATACACCTCAAAACATGTTTTGAGATGAAAATTACATCAAAAGAACAACTCTTTTACTTTTCCAGATATTTTGTTTTGAGTTTATTTGGCATCCTCATGTCCTTGCTGATATTTATTGACACTTTCCTCATGAATTTGACTATGGTGGAAGCCTAAAAGCTAATGAGGCCAACCCTATGACCTAATCAAATGAACTGCAGAGTGAAAATGAATCATGACTAAAGACCATAGAGAGGAGAATCAGCAAGTATTTTCATGAGGGAAAACTTATGAAGTGACCCCAACCATCAGTGAATCCATGACCTAATGGAGTGATAACAAGTAATAGTATGAGACACTTAATATGCAAATGCAAAAGAGCATATTTGATCACTAATGGCAGTATGACAAGACTGACACTAGCATTGGCTCCAATGGGGATGGTAGCTCCTTGGAGTTGCCAAGAACACCGTAGACCTAGTAGCCTTATCCAATGGGAAATACGGTCAAAATAATTCAAATACTAAAAAATGACACAATGCAGAATGAATCTGACTCAAACCATGGCTAAAAACTAAATTAAAACCAACAAACCTTACACATATCATTCAAGTTTTATAGCCTTCACTTCGGGCCCCAAGCTTCAATGACTGTGTACTTGAAATCTCACCAACGATGAATATGGTATGTGCAATGAATGTGACATAATTTTCAATCCATCATCTCAAAAGTAGTAGTGCTTCAAGATCCTACCATTCACTGGCCCTCCTGGGAAATCTTGGCCATCCATCTCTGTGAGCAAAATGGCATTTTGTCCCCTGTACACTGAAATATTATACGGTCCTTTCCCCAGGTTATGAACTTACCGTGCTTCCCTTTGTCCTCATTTCGTGCATCCCATATCAACACCACATCTTCTAACTAAAATTTTTCTTCTTTGGTTTTATGGTCATAGATTTTCTTTATTTTTTCCTGCAACTGAATAGTGTTATGAGAAACTTCCTCCCTTGTTTGCTGAAGGTGGATCATTTGATTGACCCTTCGCTGATTATCATCCTCTTTGCTGCCAGCTTCTTGTAATAACCTCATGACCGGAACTGTAAGCGATGTAGGAAAAACATAATCAGTGCCCTAAACTAATTTAGATGGTGACATACCTATGGATTTCTTGCTGCTAACTCTGTCGGCCCATAACGCATTGACCAGTTTTCGATGCCAATTCCTCTTATTTGCTTCCAAAATTTTCTTGATTATGTTCACGAAAGTCTTATTCGATGATTCTACTAAGCTGTTTCCCTGTGGGTAGTATGCTATCGAATGACCTAGTATAATATTGTATTTATTGCAGAACTCCACCATATTCTTGGATTTAAATTCCGTTGCGTTATCTGTTATGATCTTGTGAGGGAAACCAAAACGAGATAAGATATTTGATTCTAAAAATTGAATGATTAATGTATATGTGGCCTGCCTTGCTGGAATAGCCTCAATCCATTTGGTGAAATAAACGATAGTTGTCAGGATCCATCGATGCTGTGCTGATGATGTGGGATGGATTTCCCCTATGAAATAAAGTCCCCACTGCTGGAAATGTGCATTTACTTGAAATGGTTTCAAAGGAAGAGGAAGTAGTTTCCTTTTTCCTTGAAAAACTTGGCACTCATGGAAGCTTATCACTGTTTTATACAAATCTTAAAATAAAGTGGGCCAATAATATCCTGCTCTCAACACTTTGTTAGCTGTTGTTTTCCAAAAAAAATGACCACCACAATCACCCTTATGAAAATCATGCATCACCTGCTAAGCCTCATATTCAACCAAAAAATTAAGTAGAATACTTCTCGGTTCTTTCCAATAAAGAGCACTGTTTAAAATACAAAATTTAGCAGACTTGAGTTTTAGTGATCTACCTTTGCTTCTAGACATCCCTGGAGGTGGCGAAAGATGCTAAAGGACATAAAATATGTCTGAATACCATGGTGATTGGAGAAATTTTTTTGAAACTGGAACTAGGGAGCCATCATCCTCATCCTTTGACATTGCTACTATGAGATTTATGTCTAGGGCACGCAGGTTTGATTGTGCCATTAGTTTTTCCAAGACTTGTCCGTTGATTAAATTTGTGGATTTAATCTTCAAATCATATTACAACATTACTGCTATCTACTTACCTCTTCTTCCCTTCGGATCAGTTTTCATTAGGACATCTTTTACTGCTGCATTAGGAACGTATACTATGGTATGTGAATGCAGAATGTACACTCTAAAATAATTCAATGCTTTTATAAGAGCCAATGCTTGTTTCTCAATGATATTATACTACAAGGCAACATCTCGAATGGTCCTATTGAAAAAGTAAATGGGATGTTCAATCTGATCTCTCTTTTTCATCAATACCGTAGCCATGGTATGCTCCAATGTAAATGAAAATATAATTAAATCTTGAGTGTAATCAAGAATAATCAAGACTGGGGATTTGGACAGAGCAAACTTTACCAGATTAAATGACTTGATAGCATCCTCACTCCATTTGACAATGCTGTCCTTTTTTAACATATTAGTCATTTCTCGTAAATGTTAAGCCAAATTGGGTATAAATTTGCGCAAGAAGTTCATCTTACCATTGAATGCCTGAATCTCCTTTTTATTATGTGGGAAGTCTATGTGTTGAATTGCCTCCACTCTTGAAGGATCAATGCGAATACCGTCTTTAGAAATGATATGACCCAGCAGCTTGCCCTCATCCATAGCAAAACGACTCTTCTTCGAATTGAGAGAAATCCCAAACTTTCTGCATCGCTGAAATACAACCCTCAAGTGGTGTAGCTATTCATCATTAGAACTAGAAAACATTGTCAGATCATCTAAATAAACAACTAGAAAAACATCCTTTTCATTGGAAAAAGCGATGTCCATTGCTCTCAGGATGTCTAGGACCGAATTTCTGTAGGTTCTTAATCGCGGATGCTTTGCTTGATACTCTCCCTTTACCTGTTTGATTATCAACTCTGAATATCCATAAACAAAAATCCTCTTTGCATTTAACTTCTTCAAAATTTTCAGACCTGCAATCAAAGCTTCATACTCTGCTTCATTGTTAGAGAAGTAAAAGGCCAACTTGTAAGAACATACTCTAACATTACTAGGAACTTTTTCAGGTTGGAAAACAGGGCTCCAAATCCAAATTCCTATACCAGCACTGTCCTTACCAACAAATCCGTCAAAATCCATGCTCCAAAGGCTGCCTTCCTCTTCTTCTAGATGCTGAAATTTTGTTTCTTTTTCTACATTATCTTGATTGATTTCTTCATTTTTCTGCTATTCACTGTCCCTTTGCTACTGGCAGGTGGAAAGCTCAGAAAGGCTTGCTGCTTTTTCTTTTTACTATTTAAGGACTTCCCTAAAATTCTTTGAAATTTCAGGTACCTCATCTACTTCTACCAACTGAAAATCTTCATCATTCAAACCATTATTTGAATATAATACAAATGATTCTAAATCTGTGTGGACAACATTAATTGGATGATTAGCTAGCTTTTCTTTGCTAGTGATCATATATTTCATTTTATTCTCCCTATATAAATTTCTCAATTGACCAAACATGGGAATGGTAGCATAAGAGAAATCAAGTTGTATGGTTCCCTTCAGTTTTGCACCCCACGATCTGGAAAAAAGCATTCCAAACCGTGGTGGAACATCGGCAACAACCACATCCATAAAAACATTCTTGGCTGGGATTTGATCTAAAGATATTGCCAAGTCTTTGATAAGACCAATACAATGGACCCTACCAGAGTCAAAGGAATACAAATCATGGTATTTGCGGGTAATATCAAGACCCAACTTCTCCATAATGGCTTTGGGCATCAAATTGTGAGAGGCTCCAGAATCCAACATAGCATTGTATAAAATGAACTCATGCAATATAAGACTCAGGTAAAAGGGAGGGACTTCACTATCTTTAGACTGACCTTCTATGGCAGGACCAAAAATGAGTTCAAGATAATCATCTTCAACGTTTACCATATCTGACATAGAGTCTATTTGCAAAATTCTAGACACCTGATGTTTATAAGTGTTGTTATTCACCAACTTAGCTAAGGGAATGGACACCTTCAGCTTAGCAATTTCATTTTCTAAATTAAAATATGGAACTTTTTCTACCTCTTTGACAGGGAGATATTTCTTCTCCACTTGCTCCTTTGCTGCACTTGGCTGATTATTCTTCTCATTTGCAATGTTATTTGTCGAGGATACTTTGCTAGAAGATGGATCAACAGTTTCTTTCCCTTTCCTTTGAGTATTTGAAGAGTCATTCTTAGATTGCAGATCTTTCCTTTTCTAAATGGGATTGATTGGCACCTCTCTACTCCTCAAAGAATACTTCTTCTACTGTGCTGACAAAGCGTTCATATATCCTCATTGATAATCATTGAGCTATTCCTCTAATGCTACATAATTGGCCAATATGAATTTTTCATCTCTCAGAGTGTTTGGAATCACTGCATATTCTTCATCTTCTGTCAGAAAAATGGGCGTACCATCGACAGTGAAAAAATTATTAGCTTCAACTATCGGATCATCATCATCATCTGTTTCCATTCCCTGAACATAATTTTGCTGCAAAGGAGTTATGATCTGTGGCTATTGTGTGGTTTGGTCTTGGGCTTTATGTTCCCTTTGCTTGATTCAAAATTGGGGCTGTTGTTATCCTCTGAAATTTGGATTCCTGATTTGTGCTTCAGGTCTATTTGAAATAGTCAACCGATCAACCATATTCTCTACTGTTCAGATCAAAGTATCCATCTTAGAGTCTGAAGGAGATGCTTCCTATTTTACAGTCACCCTCTTTTCAGCTCTTGTCCGTGCTCCTTTGGCCAGCAAATTTTCTTCTACGCTTAGAGTAGTTTTTTGCATATCTTCAAGTGTGGTAGGATCTCGTTCTCGTAATTGATATGCCATATCAGCATCGAAACCATCTGGAAACTTGAGAAAAGCTCACCCCATGGGCGGTTTGAGGTTGGCCAGAATAGCATTATACACTGCATTAAACCTCACAAAATAATCTTGTACACTTTCTCCCACATTCCTTTTGATATTTTCATATTTAGACAAGATTTGGTGTGGGTTTTTCTTTACCTCCCACTGATCTAAGAATTGTCTATGTAGCTCCAGAAAAGTGTGGATAGAGGCTACTAGTAAGGCTCTGAACCATTTTTTAACTTCACCTCCAAAGCTTTGGACAAAAAATATCATGGTCACATTTTCTACCTCTACCTCATGAAGGTCAAAGAAGTCATTCATCTTATCAACATGTTGCTGGGATGTAATGCTTTGAGTGGCATCAAAGAAAGGAATTTTACTTTGGTAATTAGCAGGCATATCATTCAGATTCTGAGGTAAAACCAGGGGTGCATAGCAGGCAGCCATGACTCGAGGTGGATTTACAATGAATTTTGAACTACTAGGATTCAAGGGAGTTGTTGATGGAGGAGTTGGAAGCCGAGAATTGATTTCCAAAATTGATGGGAATATTGATGAATTGAGGACAACAAATGCTATTTATGATGATTCTGAAGGGTCAGGGATATTGGTAGCAGCGATAGATGTCTGAGGATAATTTAAAATATAATCATCAATTGATCTATTTTCCCTTTGAACTTCGAGATCTACAAGAAACTCTGGATCTAGAACTGTGTCATCCAATGCAGTTTCAGATTTAGTTCTAAACAGAGAAAGCTCAAAACTCTCATCAAAAGGGAGGACTTCAACGAAAAACCACTCACTAGGCCAGGAATAGGATCTGAAAATAGGTCTAGGGCTTACTGAACCTTCTTGTATTCTGATTATTCGTGGAATAAGGTTAGGATTTTCAAATATAGGGGGAGGATTTGGATCAAGATTGGCCCTCGTGTATTTCCTTGAAGCTAGTGTGGTCAAATTTCTACTTTGATATGTTTTATTTCAGCCTAGCAAACTCTGAACCTCATCATCTAGAGTTTAGGAATTTATATGGAAGATATTACTGGGGGGATCAGTCTTTCATTTAGATTTATCCCCAGTATGGTCGCCACTATGTTATTGCCTAATTTGACCTCAGACTGAAGGAAGGCAAACCAGGGTAACTAAAAACCATGCTTAACCTTGTAGCTAGCCCTACAAGGCTGAGAGAGGGCTCTCTCCATAAAGAATCTTGATGAAGTATGACTGCGAAACTTATTTTAGGCTAGGTATAGTAGCTCAATTTTTTTTTTTTTATAGATTTTCTGGTTTTGTTGGATCAGATGGAGCTGGGCAGTTTAAATCCAGGGAATTCAATCAGAAATACAGAGTATTTTATGGGGCAAGATAGGCAGGGATTTTAAAAACTTTGTTTTAATGATTGTGAAGTGTTTAAGACTGGTGAGGAGCTGAGGAGGGCATATGAGATGGATCCTTCTCAAATAGCAGAAAACATAAAATATTGAATGATTTTCCCAAGGCAGAGCACTGTAACAATGGATTCTACCTATCTAACTTGAAAACATTCAACATAAATAATGGAATGAATGAATGGCATACATAACATTTAACAAGTGATCACAAAAGAAGAGACTGTGCTAAAATCCATGCCACAGGGATCCCATAAAAAATTGTTGCAAGTCTTTATTACTTCCCTGCCAAACTGGTTACAAAAATGAAGCTCAGTGTGTCCCCAGTGATTTCCAACCTTTTCCACACTTACAAATGACTCAAAAATTACATTAAATAGACAAGATTTTAGGGGGAAAATCTGCAGAAGGAGGAGCTGTTTCACCTACCTTGAAACCAAAATCTGAAGATAGAAAATAAACCAACAGTATGCCTCTGAAAGAGAGGAAACAATATATTTTGACCATCTAGAAGATTATCTATTACATTTACTCCAACAGATGGGAAGAAAAACAAATCTGGAACCGACCCCCTCATTTATCGTTGTTGTTGTTCCATGGTCAATGCTGTAATTTTCCCTATATTCAAAATCACAGAGTGTTTGCCCCTTTTAACTCTTTGGCCGAAGAATTATTTTTTAAGCCATTAAAATAAAATTTACCTATTTTAATGGAGGAAAACCCTTTTTTATTGAAAAGAGTGAAGCACTGGTGGTGGGCACAAAATCGTAATCACAAATCGGAAGGAGGATCAGAAAGGCTCATAGTGGAGGAAATTGCGATAAGCGATGAGCAATGGAGGGAAGGCCGATGGAGAAAATTCCAATGGATAAGGGATAGGGGATAAGCCAATGTGATGATAAAGGAGGGTTGTCGAAGCGATGAGGGATGAGTGGGGGCGATGGAGGAAAAATCCTTTTAAAACAAATAAAATGAAAATAGCGCTTTAACACAGGGAAAAGCCCTTTTTCTTTGGAAATGGCAGAAAGCTTTGGTGGGACCTGGGAAATCAAAATCACAAATCGGAAGGGGAGCGGGTGTAACGCATGGTGGAGAAAATTGAGATAATGCGATGGCGGAATGGTCACATCGGGGAAATGGAATGAGTAGGAGTTAAAACATTGGAGGGATATCGCATCGGTGGAAGTCAGGAGTGCAGGGTTAAACGCTGGCAGGAGCAATCGTGCAATGCAATGGTGCGACAATATCACATCGTCAGAAGGCGAGATGGCGGGTTTGGAGTTTAAGTGTTGCATAAATGTTGATCGCGCGATGCGATGAAAGGCTTATCGCATCGGCGAAAAGGGAGATGGAAGAGTTAAGTGTTCGGTGGAAAGGATGATGCAGGATTAAACACTACGAGGATATCTGATATGCGATATGCGATAAACGCATCGGCGGAAATGAGGAGGCGAAGTTATGAGCAAGCGAGATTGTGAAGTTGTGATGCGATGGTGTGATGGCTTCGCATCGGCGATGGGCCATCACATCGGGGTTTTTGTAGGATGTGACAATTTCAGAATTTGCATTAAAGAAAAAAAATATAAAGTTTAAAGGGCTAGCAGAACAATAGAAAAAGGGCAGAATTGTGCTTTGGGGCCTTTTATTCATTTGGGCCTATTTTCCAATCCAGAAGTTAGTTTTGGGAGTGTGATATATCATTGGAAATATCTTTCCGAGCTCTTTCTGATGAAAATACTTGTAACATGATTTATAGTAAAAATTATGTGGAGAACACCTTTGAAAATTAGGCAGAAAAAATCCCCTTTGACCCTTGGTGACGGGCTGCAAAGGACTAATAGTGGCTTTGTGGAGATAGCAGCTTCTGAAGTTCAACTTATTACATACGGAGACATAAAATTACATAAAAAATGATAATCAAAACAAAGTACTCTATATACACCTCAAAACATGTTTTGAGATGAAAATTACATCAGGTTGAAAGAACAAATCTTTGACTTTTCCAGATACTGTGCTTTGATTTTATTTGGCATCCTCATGTCCTTGCTGACATTTATTGACACTTTCCTCATGAATTTGACTATGGTGGAAGCCTAAAACCTAATGAGACCAACCCTATGATCTAATCAAATTAACTGCAGAGTGAAAATGAATCGTGACTGAAGACCATAGAGAGGAGAATCAACAAGTATTTTCATGAGGGAAAACTGATGAAGTGACCCCAACGATCAGTGAATCCATGACCTAATGGAGTGATAACAAGTAATAGTATGAGAGACTTAATATGAAAATGAAAAAGAGTAGATTTGATCACTGATGGCAGTATGACAAGACTAACACTAACACGTTGGATGCATGGAGAAATTCTTATTTCTTTTTACTATTTAATTGCTTTTATTGCATAAATCTGGTTTTTTGCAACATTTGTTTTAACTATCGATTGCAGATCTAAATAAGTTAAACAACCATTTTTTTTTAGGGTTTTTTTTCTCACACACAACTAAAGTGATCCCTTTTCCTACACTTGTGTTAAGAATTTATGCTAGAAAATGGCGACTATGGTAAAATTGGTCTTACATGGTAAGGAAAATAAGAAAAAAAATAGTAGTTAGAATCTTGATGGAAAGATGGGAAAGGTAGATCTTGTTTTATTGGATCCTGTATGTGGTGGATGAAATAGAGTAGTAGGGAAAAATAACAATGGATTTTGGTTGGGTTCAATCTTTTAGATTTAGGTTGTGGAAAACCACAAGCTCGAGAAGTTGAAGGATCATGGATGTTATGCAAAATTTACAATTGTAGACAAAATTATCTTCCCTAGACCTAGTGGACTGGTCTAGAACAACATAAAATAAATAATATAGAGTTTCCCTTAGATAAATTGAAGAATGGAAAGAAGCTTACTCAGAATTCGTCACAAGATTTACTCTCCTCCCAACTTGTAAGCTCCAATCATAGCTCCAAGCGCTATAACTAGAACCTACAGATGCAAGGAAAACAAGCCAAGTATCCACAATATATATGTAGCATAATTTAATTACTCTATTCAAAGAATCAAAGAGGCATTGAAATATATGAATGTAAACATACCAAAATAGATATATTAAAATAATGAACTCTTTGTATTAATAGAAATAAGAGAGATTTTACAACCAAGAATAATAGTTGATCTTGTAGATATCTCCCCAAGTTGAATTTCCCTTCCTTATCACAAAAAACACATCAATGTCACCCTAGTGCATGAAGATAATGTCTCTCTTAGATTCAAGGCAACAACATGAGGGTATGATCGATCTCCAAAATCCAACCTTGATGTTATGGATGACAGTAAATATATAGGAGAGGGATGGTATTTTATGAATTATTATCCATTTTCCAATCTAGGCTTGAGATCCTCTTATGATGAGAGGATGAGCTCAAGGGATAAGAAGTGAAATCTCTAAGGTAGGATGAGATAATACTAGAGTTTCTTATCCAAGGTAAATGGTTAAAACAATCCCTTGAATTTTTTGGAAGAGGAAGCTTCGGGATTATTTTTCATTTTCCCAAATGTTTAGAATTAGTGCACCCCCAACAAGGAGTAAGCTGTTATTGATCAGCGCTGGTGCAAAAGGAAGAAACCTATTGTTAAACATGGTTCTCTAAAGGGTCAGGGTGCGTTGGGCACTAAAATAATTGATTTATATAATTTAGACTGATAAATTCAGTTATTTGGAAAGGTCATGCTTAGGGATTCGTGTCGGGATGATGCCAACATGTTCACGGATGATGATTAAAATGGTTTGTAGGACTATTGATCAGATGTGACAAAATGGACTATAATAGATTACCCCCTAAAGCACAAAGTCAAAGGAAGTGGCTGATGACTAAAGTGATTTACCTTGTGAAAAATTTGGATCAAGAACAACTCGTCGAGATCATCATCTGTTATAATATATTTTCATCATGATATCTTTGTTGAGGGAAGCATACGCAAGCTCGACACATAAGCTAACCTTACATGTACAATGATCAAGAAGTCATGTCCATTGATGAAAACATGTTCACAAATGATGATTGATTCGGTTTGTAGACCTATTGACCAGATGCGAAAAAAATGGCCTACAACTATGGAGGTGGATAAAGTGCTTGTGAATTCCTTAGTGAAGAGGAATATAGATGCATACATCTTGTTGTGCTTCACATTGATTGCTTTTGTTGAATCCCCGCTCCCTCCAATTCTTCATTGGTTGTCTTATATGTACAACTTCTCCCAGTGATTCATTTACTTGGTCCTAGTTTCATCATAGCAAGGCGAATTATATCTTCACAAATATTGTTTTATCTATTGACTTATGCTCACAAATATATGACAGTGGTGGTAAAAATGGTGAACTTAGGTGGAATAGTGGTTCGAGAATGTTTGGAATTAGAAAAAACATGCAGAGGTAGATAAATAATAAGAAAATAAATTTCTATATGAGGGATCCATCCATAGGGGAGTGGATTCAAAAAATTTACTCAATGAACTAACATTGCAAAGCTAAGGCAAAAGATGTCACCAAGAACACTATGTGGGGTCTCCATCTTAGGAAGTGGTGCATATTGGTTCTCATGTTATTTTCTAGAAGGAATGTGTCTGGGTGGTTCATTTTTATTTCAATATGTTTTGTCTATGTTTAGGGTTTGTTCTCATTTCCTAGCATTATATTTTCAATACGAAAGTGAGGAAAGAGTATCATGGTAATCGGGTGGAGAAGGGATGTGGCATTGGGTGCTTTGTATAGTGCCAAGATAGATTTGGAGGGTGGAATCTTGGATTTCATTTACATGGCATCAATTTAGACATAAACATGAAGGCAAGGGTGTGCCCATGGTTTTAACATGTTTGAAAGCAGATCCTTAGAATACAGGTGCTAAGAAAAATTTCCCAGTTTTTCAATGGAAAATAATTTAGGAGGGAGGATAGAAATGGGTGTGTAAAGGTTAGAGTATGGAAGTCATGATAGTAATAATGAAAAAAAAATTATTATAATGAATTTAAAATTTTATTGATATAATTGACCATGTTGTTATAAGACCTAATAAGGCATGCATACCCCTAGGAAATTATCACTAAATTTTGGAGTTAGACCTAGATGATAGGGAACTTATCAAATTAACAAATACCATGGATATAAAATTTTAGGGGGCTATGGTTTGGAGGTGACCAGGTTCACTACAAGGAAAATACCTTCTAGTGGAGGCTATAACAAGGGTTTTTAGTGTTATAAAATTGGAAAAATTTGTCAAAAAAACATCTGCTAAAACATATGTTTGGGATAGCTGAGTTTTTAACAAAACTTCATTACAACTAAAAATATAGGCATTTGGAGGTTCTAGCAGATGTTTATTTTATTTATTTATTTATTTATTTTCCAATGTGCTCAATGGAAAAAATAGCATTGGTGCGATACATACATAAAAGCACTAGGACACATACATAACTAAAAGAGCTGATGTGTTGAATACAAAGAATATTGGTACATAATATATACCACACCAGTGCTAAGAGATAAAAAAATCCTTGGGTCGTTCTTATAAGGAATGACACCGGGGCATGCAAAAAATAATTGTTGTGTCAGTATTTTTCTTAAACTTGAAGTGTCGACGCTTATCATTAGTACAAAGGCCCCGATGTGTTGGTTATGAAAAAGGCCTGGAGTTGTCATTTTTCATCAAGAAACGAGCTGGAAATAATATTTTGTAGGACTGGGGGTTTAGTTATATGAAAACACTGGTGCGTTAAGAATTACAATGTAGCAGGGCATTAATCTAAAACATGATTTGTGCTTGAAGTGATAAATGCACCGATGTTGTCGTTTTCTTAAAAGGCACAGTACATGAAAAATAATGTCGTCGCGATGATTTTATGTAACACAATACACCAGTGATTTTTTATGTTATAGACACACCGAATTTTTGAATGAGATTTTATCTTTTTTAGAAATATCGACCTGTGACAATACAATTATTGTAATTTTTAAAATTTGTTATTCATCGAAAATTCAACATATGCCTTATAATAGTATTCATATAAATTAACGTTTGATTAGTGCATTTGTATATGATGTTTGGATTAATTTTTTATATTAATATATTTTGCATCTCTTCATTGTAATATTTAATCATCCATATATTTAATTAGTGGTGTAACATTTCACAGCGACATTGGATAAAACAATAGAATAAATTCAAATGTATTTTATCATATATCAATAAGCAGCCATTTTTCATAAAAAATGGGATTTTTATTGGTAACGCCTTGTATTTCAATTGGGACACTTGTTCATTACATTAAAAAAAATGTTTTATTTTTACAGACAATTATTTCAAAAAATACAATAGGTTGCATTGATATCCAAATTGATCATCATTCTTCACTGGAATTGATATCACTATTCGAGATACCTCCATGCATTGGGTTATTTGGAGGATTATTTTGTTGATTGCATCAATTTTTTATTGTCTTCTTGAATTTTTTCCATCTGCAAACATAAAAATAAAGTGTAATGAATGTATTTACATTGGTGAGAATAATGAAAATTGAAATAAGCAATATACATCAATGTAAATAGAATAAAAATGTTCCAAAATAAAAAGTGACTCATAAGCTGTGCACATGGTTTCAAAACCAAGTCTCATGCCTTGTTGCAACAAGTCTTCTGTTTGTGTAGTTCCATACTTTGTTTCCTGCATGTTTTAAACCCCATTATAAATGATAGATTTAATATAAAGGATTTTTTTTTCTATTGATTATAAACTCGAAGAAGCAAAACAACATAGATACTTAAAAATTCCACAATTAATTTTTGATATGAGAACATATACTCACAACCTTTATTTAACCTAATGTCAATCAATTCTTATGATGGCTCAACTTTGTATGTTATCACCTACTTCAAGACATTCAAGGTTGGTCGCCATAAGTTAAACAACTTAAAATATACAAAAATTAAACCTTGAGTTGTTATAAGGAAATATTAACAATTACTCACAAATTTTGAAATCAACCATTTTCTTCCTTGTCGTCATGTTCTATGTGTTGAATGAGTTCCGTCTTGTTTTATTTTCTGCAAGAAAATACTTGAATATTAATATTTAATGCTAATTTTTTTATATGTAGAATGTCAATCATGATTACATACATTTGAAACACATTTTTGTTGAGATGGCTCCTCCTATGATGAAATTATGCCCATTTCTTTGACTGTCTCATTATACACTTTTTTGGACATTCCTACTGGCATGTTTCACATATCAACACATTGATCATTTGAGATTTTCATAATCTTCCTGAAAAAATTAATGAACTGTTTTTATAATGATATATATGAAAACTAAATATAACAAAATCGATATTAATAAATGAATGGTTTGTAGTAATATATGCATATAATTTTAGAAAATCATTTTATATAATTAGGAATATTACATTTTTAATGACTCTTTTTGTTGTTGTATGTTTGGGCAAGTCTCACATGTCTCACTGACCATTGCTATGGAAAAACTTATTGTAGTTTAGATATAATTTGGTTCATAGAATCATTTGATGGATTTTTTTATTGTTATTGGAAAGCATGTCTATACATTCGTTCCAGTAGATCCCTCATAGTTCTGTAAAAAAATCCCCCCCTTTCATTAACCTCTAGCACCACTCCAGATGAGCTAAGGACCAATTCATCATCTTTTATATGTTCTATAAATTTTCTTTTCTTAGAAGGACATTTATCTTTTCCTGTGTTGTCGCTCCATGTATACCATTAAACATATATGAATTAATGGATTGTTTGAAACTTGTTATCTAATATTCTTAATTATATTATTAATGAAAAAAAACTCTCAATGAATAATAATTTTTCATTCACTTGATTCATCATTCTGCAATTTTTCTATCAGGATTTTACGTTTTTCTACACTTAGATTATAAATAATTTTATCAACCTTATTCATTTTGCAGATCTACATGACACAAACCAACCAATACATATTAGTTAAACTTACATATAGCTCAAACATATTAATTTTGTAAAGAAATTATAAATAACTTGTCTTCTCTGTTTTTTTTATGTGCTATCACTGTGTCGATCAATATTTTTGTTTCTTGAGACCTTCTGAGACATCTTTTATCAATATACAACCTATAACATTCAATATAGAAGTCATTGATGAAGAGTGTTGAGCCCCAAAGATGTCCTTTCCTTTCACCAAATTTCACTTCATTCCATTTGTCCTTTATCAGTTACACTTTATCAGTTATAGGCTTAAAATATCAATTGGAGTGATTAAAGTCACTTTAAGAATGCATGCAATCACTGACTTATTATACTTTTGTGGTTTTTTTGTCATAGTGATTTTTTATCAGGCTTAGCTACAGAATGCAACCATTCTGTAGCTAGTCGCATATTACGCAGCTATTTTTATGTTCACATAGGTTATAGGTGTCATTTGAGGGAAAAATGCATATGGTTGAATTCCAGAACTCTCCTACATCATTCCTTGCCCTCTACGAAGTCTGAGCAAAAATCTGTAAGTGGTTATGCACATGGAGGAAGCCAAAACTAAGAAGTAGAATTCTACAAGGATAAGGACTCTGCAGATGTCTTCAGCAAAGTACGAGTCATAAACAGGAGTTCTAATTCGATTTTGATTGAAAAATACACCTATGCCTATTTCTACTCAATGACAGTTATGTATTTTGATTATAAGAATAACTCGGTGAACCGAGAGACAGCTAGTTAGTGGATTCTTTGTTGTTCGTTTCCAAAGACTGTGATACTCTATTTTTGAAGCATTTTTCCTTTAATGAAAGAAGTACAACTTTAATGCATGATCTGAAGCAATTTTAAGGAGTTAAGGATTCGTGTGCCAATCTGATGATAGAGGGCCCCTACTGTCCGAAAGGCTTTGTGCATATTTTCTAGATAAGTGATTTTTAACTCTGTTTATTCTTAATTTAGGCAGTTTTCTGAGCATCATGTTTTATGTTTACTTACATCGAATATTACAGTCAATCCTGTTCTCATGAATTGTTCCAATATATCACTAACACGTGAATGAGATAGAGTTGTAGTACTTCAAAGGTTAATTTCATTTTAGTTCAGTTCTGTTTATTGTATTTCAAGTTTTATTAGTTAATTGCATTCTAGTCCTGTTAATTAGACTTAAAAGACCCTCATTATTTTACAAGCTGCTCTTGTTCTTAATCTCTTATAACACATCATTATCATGTGGAAAAGAATTAGTTATATCATTTTGAGTTCTTGAATGTTCTGCAATTTCTCATAATTTTACAAACAACCTTTTTCCAAAGTTATTCCAAGAGATCTCTAACCCTTGAATGAGGCTTAATAGTAACATTTTGAGTTGAAAAATGGGTTAATTCTAGTGTCATAAGTTATTTTAGCATAGGATTCCTTACTATGTTGTAGATAATATTTTCTCAAAATGTTCCAACAAATTTCTAACAATGGATGAGATTTTCTCTGTGATATTTTAAGTTGTTGTTTACTAAAGAGAACCTCATTACATCAAACTTATCCTTTTTCTCAAATTGTTCCAACATACCTCTAATGAATTGAATTGGACTGAGTTTAATGTTATGAGTTACTTTTCTTGTCAAGCTTTACAATCTGTGAATTAGCATTTTCTGTTCTTAGGTGCCATACATAGTTTAGAGTAGATTTTGCTCTGTTTTAGTGTGATCAATAACTTCTCTTTGCCAATAATTTAGTTCTTTTCCTCTTAGCATAAAAACACAAAACCAAAAACACTAGAAAAACACTAAACACAATGAAGTAGGAAGAAGATACCTAGGCACATATAGTGCACTTCACTTCAACAGTTTACTAGCCCTGGTTGACAATTTATGACATCAATTTAGGAACACTAAGTTGAGAAGACATTTTGGCACCATTACCGGGGAAGTGTAACTAGGTAGCCTTTTTTATTACCTCCCAAAAACAATGATATGCATAGAGAAAGAGACTCAAGGGGTAGATTCATAAGAAGCAGAAGCTTGATTCCTAGAACACCACTTGTTCCACCAAGACCAAGAGGTAGCACACCTCCAACTCAAACCCACATCCCATAATTTACTTATCATAGACTTCCAGAAGACTTAAGATCAGATATTCCATCAGAAATACCTTCCACTTCATCCACTGAACCTGTCCTAGAAGAAGATTCAAGAACCCCTGCTAGAGACATAAACTTTTCCACTTCCACAGGAGAATCAACCATGGCAGAAGAAGGGGGAGGAGGAGTCTTTAATGGAGAACATACACTATTTGGAGGGGGTAGAGGTAGAGGTAGAGGAGAAGGAGGTAGAGGTGCAGAAGGAGAAGGAGGTAGAGGTGAAGAAGGAGGCAGAGGAAGAGGTAGAAGGGAAATGGGAAGCTCTTTTGGGTTTCCTATAGTAGATGAAGGAACCAATGCAACTATGAAAAACATTTCACCCTCTGTCCTTCCAAACTTTTATGGACTTAAAATTGAAGATCCTGAAACCTTCCTATTTGAATTTGAAGTCCTATGTAGAACCTATGACTACTTACAAGATGCTCAAAAACTTAAACTATTCCCTTCAACATTGAAAGGAGTAGCATTAAAATGGTTTATGAGTTTGATCAACAGTTCTATTAGGACATGGGAAGACATGAAACAAGCATTTCTAGAGAGGTATTTGGATTACTGTATGCCAATCAACCATAAGGAGGAAGTGTTTAAAATGCTACAAAAAGAGCATGAAAATTTGGAAGATTTGTTGGAGAGGTTTAACTATAACATCAAAAGAGAAAAAAAATGGAAAACTTAGACCAAGATACTTTGAAAGCTCTCTTGTTGAAGAAAATTAGGGATGAATGGCTAGATATCCTTAATATGATGGGAAAATGGGATATATCTCAGCTCACATTACCTGAAATAGCTGAATTATGTATCAAACTTTCAAGAGGGAAATCTAAAACTGTAAAAGGACCAAGAGACCTTGCTCTTGCAAGGGAAAGTAAGTCTGCTTCTGGGACAGTAAGTAGGGTAGAAATATGACATATGCTTGATGAATTCAAATCTGACATTTTAGGGAGTCTTAGTGAACAAATAGACAGCCTTAAATTACAAAACAAGAAAAAATTTGAATCTGATGCCTTAGCAATCTTTTGTCCCAAATGTAGAAAGAAGCATGCCTTGAGAGAGTGCCCTTTAGATGCAAAAATAGTAGAGACTTGTGTAATTTGTTCAGAAAAACATGAGACCAAGAGTTTTCCTTCATTTCCTGGTCTTAAAGTTGTATTTCAAGAAGAAACCCCTACAAATTCCACAGAATCTCTCAATTTTGTCTCTAGGAGGCCTTGGAAAAGACCTCAAACACAAGGATTCCATGATCCGTTGTATAATCAATCCCCACCAAATTGGAATTCTTGGCAACAACCTTGGCCCCAATTCCAAAACCAATCTCAAACTTGGGCACAAGGAGCACAATATCCTTATGAAAGATACTCTCAGTACTATCAATATCCACCATCTTATCCACCATATCCACATTTCCCTCCTCAAAAAAATCCTCAACAAAATCCTCAAAATCCACAACATCAAAATCCACCACTTCCATTACCATTTCCTCAGAAAGCAAATCAGTTACCTGCCCAACCCATACCAAACCCCAACAATAAAAATCCTCAGAACACATACATGATAGAAGGCCAACAGTTTCCAACCTATTTGATTACTCCTTTAGACCTTAATGATGTTCAACTTAGATCTGGAAGAATACTTGAAAAGAAGAAACCTTCTGTAATCATACAAGAACAAAACAACTCTGAGGAAGATTCTTTATGGGTAAATAAAAGTCTTGAAGAAGACACATCTTTTCAAGACCCAAATATTAAAAAATCAAAACAAAAAGAACCAATAATTTCAACTCCTATATTAGAGCAGCCATCAACATCTACCTATACACCTCCCTTTCCAGAAAGATTACAAATTGATAGAGGTGTAGAAGAACAAATTATGGTGCCTAATTATTATTTCCTAGATGAGCTAAGGCATGTTTGTATTAATATCCCATTATTACAAGCTATCAAGGAAATTTCAATTTTAGCAAAAACAATAAAGGAGTTGAGCATGAAAAAACAGGAAAAAGAATCAAAGAGACAAAGAAAATTCAACTGGCAGGAAAAATAGTAGATATCATGATGGGTAAGATTTCCATTCCAAAGTATATAGACCCAGGAAATCCAGTTGTTAAAATACACATCAATGGAACTGAGATCGAAAACACACTTATTGATTTAGGAGCAACAATCAATATCATGAGTAGACAAATCATGGATAAACTAAAACTTCCTAATATTCTTTTTACACCCACATTATTACAATTAGCAGATAGATCTATGATCAAACCTGATGGGGTAATAGAAGACATTCCAGTGTCCCTAGATTCTTGGGAGTATCCTGTGGATTTTATGATCCTAACTCCTAAGAATAATCATATTAGGAAGACCTTGGTTAGCTACAACTGATGCTTTCATTAGCTGTAGATCCGGTGATATGTACATCTCTGATGGTATTTCAACCAAGAAATTTACCTTGTATTCTCCAGCAAAAAAAATTATAGAATTAGATGATACTCAATGGATTGAGGATGAATAAGACACACAACCTCTCTTCACAATTTCAAAAATTAGTGAAGATAGCCAGATTCTAAATACCTTAGAAAATTTTGAATCCTCTTCAGAATACAAACATGAACAATTTCAAGAAGAATCTAACATTGAGTTTTTATCGTGAAGACAGATGTCTCTTTACTCGATGGATAAATTTGGCATCTCTACAATTAAGATATTTCCAGGTAAAACTTTAAACATAAACAAGAACCTAGAGAAATCTCAACAAGAAAAGCTAGTCAAGATATTACAGAGACATTCTTCTTCATATGCATGGGAGTACACTGATATGAAAGGGATAAGCCCTAAGACTTGCACTCATCACATCTACATAGAGGAAAATTGTAAACCAATCAGACAACCTCAGAGACGAATGAATCCAAATATTAGGGAGATTGTTAAAGAAGAATTGCAAAAATTATTAAATGTCAAGTTTATCTATCCCATTTCAGATAGTCAGTGGGTTTCTCCTTTGGTGATTGTGCCAAAGAAAAATGGTAAATGGAGGGTATGTATTGACTACCGGGAATTAAACAAAGCTACTCTTAAAGATCATTTTCCCCTACCTTTCATAGATCAGGTGTTAGATACATTAGCTGGAAAAAAGTACTTCTCATTTTTAGATGGGTTTAGTGGTTATAATAAAATTCAAGTAGCACTTGAAGATCAAGACAAAACCACATTTACCTGTCCTTGGGGTACCTATTCTTACCGAGTATTTCCATTTGGAATATGCAATGCACCTGCAACAATTCAAAGGGCAGTACTAGGAATATTTTCAGTTCTAATACATGATTTTGTAGAGGTATATATGGATGATTTCACAGTCTATGGAAACACATTTGAAGAAGCCTTAGAAAACTTGGAAAAAGTTCTAAAGAGATGTAAAGAAGCAAATCTTTCACTAAGTCATGAGAAGTGTTTTATGATGTTTACTGAAGGAATTTTTTTGGGGCATCAAATTTCAGGGGATGGGATTAGAATTGATGAGTCAAAATTTGAAGTCATCTCTAACTTATCTGTTCCAAGTTGTCAAAAAGATGTTAGGAGTTTTCTAGGATTTGCAGGATATTATCGAAGGTTTATAGAAAACTTCACCAAGATAGCATCTCCATTTTTCAAATCACTTACCAAGAACTGTGAATTCAGAAGGAATCATGATTGCCAGTTAGCCTTTGAGACCCTAAAAACAAAAATCTCTGAAGCACCTATTTTAAGGGGACCTAACTGGAAATTACCTTTTCATATTTCAACAGATGGCTCAGATACAGCTTTAGGAGAAGTATTGGGACAAAAAGACCTGATTCCTTATGCCATCTACTATACAAGTAAAAATTTGACTCCTTCAGAGTTAATTTATACTGTAACTGAAAAATAGTTCTTAGCTGTTGTTCATGCCATAAATAAATTCAGACACTATATAACAGACTATCAAACTTTTTTTCACACAGATCACTCTGCAATTAAATATCTAATGAACAAATCAATTACTAATGGCAGAGTCATAAGATGGTTATTGCTTTTACAAGAATTCAACATTACCATTCTAGATAGGCCTGGGAAACAAAATACAGTAGCTGATTTCCTATCTATACTCCAAAACATTAAAGATAATACTCCAGTTGAAGATCAATTCCCTCATGAATATCTTTTTGCAATTTCTACTCAAACTCCTTGGTTTGCTGAGATTGCTAATTATCTAGTTTCAGGGAGATTTCCTTCTATAATGAATACAAGAGACAAAAGAAAGATCATTTATGGCAGTGCAAAATATTCATGGGTTGCTAATGAGTTATACAAAACAGGTCCAGACTTTATCATTAGGAGATGTGTTCGAGAAGATGAGATGCCTGAGATCCTCAAGGCATGTCATGATGAACCTTGTGGTGGACACTTTGCTGATAAAAGGACAACTTATAAGATCCTTCATTTAGGATACTATTGGCCATCCCTTTTTAAATATGCCAAAGAGTATGTCAAAAGGTGTGATAGCTGCCAAAGGGTAGGGAAACCTTCTACTTCAGGTGAGATGCCATTGCAGCCTCAGGTACATATTGAACCTTTTGAGAAATGGGCTTTAGATTTTGTAGGACATATTAGTTCTCCATCAAGACAAAAGAAATATATATTATTTTGCACTGATTATGTTACCAAATGGGTAGAGGAAAATCCATTACTTTCTGCTACTAAAGCATCTGTAGTTAATAGTTTTCTTTTTGAGGATATTTTTACTCGTTTTGGTGTCCCAAGAGAAATTGTTACAGATCAAGGAGCTCAATTCACATCAAAGCTAGTGGAACAAATGGTGGAGAGATACAAAATCAGACACAGAAAATCTACTCCCTATCATCCAAAAACAAATGGTCGAGTGGAATCTACTAATAAGGTCATTGAAGGGATCCTAACAAATACTGTTCATTTACATAGAAGAGATTGGGCAGACAGGATTCCTAAAGCCTTGTGGGCCTATAGAACTACATGGAGAAGCACAACAGGTCATACCCCTTATGAACTTGTTTATCGAAAACAAGTCTTGTTTCCCATGGAGTTTCGGATTCAAACTTTTAAAATGGAAATCCAGCTAGGACTTGATCTAACAGAAGCACAAAAGCACAGATTGGAGCAGATTAATGAATTGGATGAGATCAAACAGGATGTAGTCCAGAGAACAAATATAGTCCAAAAACAAAGGACTAGATAGCATGATAAGTACATTAAGGAAAAGAAATTCAAAGAAGGTGACTGGGCCCTCTTGTTTGATTCAAAGTTCAAAGATTTTCAAGGTAAATTCCAAACACATTGGCTTGGGCCATATGAAATTGTGAAATTTTTTGACAATGGAGCAATAAAAATCAGGACAATAGATGAAGATAAGGTCACTTTTCTTGTAAATGGTCATAGATTGAAGCTGTATCATAAGCCACTTTCAAAAGAAGAAATTTTCAAGAGATTCCAAGAGAACAGTGATGTGAAGTTAATGAAGAAGAATTCTTCTTCTTCATCAACTTAATTGTATTTTCTGAAATCAGATGCTAAAAAAAAAAAAAAAAGTATAAACATGAAAACTAATCATTGATTAGCATGTTTATACATAAAAGTTAAAGTGAAAATCAGAATCCTTCTGACACTTTAGCTTTTCAAAATTGTTCTTTTCCTGCAAGCAACTATCATAAAATCATAAGTGCAGGCCCACTTTACATATCACATTCCACTTATGATCCATTTCACTCCATCATATCTCACTTCATTCATATTTAATTCACTCCATTCATCCATACTTCATTCACTCCATTTCATGGTCCATTTCATTTTCATTTCAGATTTTCAAAATTGATCTCTTTCTGCAATTGAGTATTACAAATCATAAGTTTCAGACCACTTTTCATATTTCATTCCACTTCACATTTATGATCCATTTCATTCCATCATATTTCATTCCACCATATTTCATGATCCATTTTATTTCATTTCATACTACATTCCATCCATGTTTCAAATCATTTCATTCCATGTCTCAAGGCTTTTACAGGTACATTCTGCAGCCAGATATTCCGCAGCCAGACATTCTGCATCCAGACATTCTACAGCCAGATATTCTGCAGCCAACTATCTAGCAACCACTTGTTCAACAACAAATTGATCCTGCACACCTATGTCAAATCAAAGGGATTATGAAGACTGAAATATCAATGATTTTCAAAGGAAGACAAATCATATTAAAACAACAACAAAAATCAAAAGAAGGGCTAAGGTAAAATTGTGAAATTATTATGATAACAGATTATGAAATTTATGGTATGGTTAAGTCATATGTATGTTTCATAAAGTTATTTTGATTATTCGTATTGATCAAGCCTATCATAAAATCCTTGGACAAAACCCTTCCATTTCGCCATATCAAATCATCATTTATTAAAAATTAACGGTTAGTACTTGAAGTGACCTATTAGGTCACGTCACTAACCCGAAATATTCAGTGATGATTTTGAAATCCTCATGGGATTTCTCCGCGGTCTTTTACTTCATGACATCTCTCAAACTCATTTATTCGTATGATTTACCCTCATCATATTTCACTCATTCCATATCCACTTCATGTCATTTTTTCGTAGCCAATTCCTGTCTGCAGAAACAGAGAAGTCATCTTTGGGGTGAAAACAACCTTCTAAAACCATTTTTACCTTGAATAGGAGAGCAGTAACGAAGCAGTAAATTGAAGATTGAGAAAAGAAGCCATGGGACTCATTGTAAGGTCCGAACCAGTCGAAACCAAATATCTAGAAGGTTACCCACAAATTAGAGAGATGTTACAGCAGGTTGGATGGCTACAGTTTTTGGAGAAGTTCAATGGGTTTCATAAGGAGGTCACCAAGTCATTTGCTCGGTCATTCAACGGGTCAGAAATTGAAATAGGTGATGTCAAGTTCATTATCATAGAATCCTTTATAGAAGAAGTAGCAGAGTTACCAAGGCAAGGTGAACGATGGTTCAAAAACAAGGAATTTCACAATGAAGCATGGAGGCAAATGCTAAAAACACCAAGTATGGATATCTCAGTTTTCAAGAAAGGCATTCCTAGTTCAGCCTTAAAGAATAAATGGCGAAATATGTTGCTAATTCTACAAAAGTTTATAACTTGTGAGGGAAGGTTTGGCACCCTATATGTTTATCACATTCGACTTATGATGCATTTCCTAGATGAAGAAATCAATTTACCCTTTTTTTTACTCCATAGCCTAAAGAAGATGGCTTCTAATGTCCAAAAAAGAGTTCAATTCTTAGAAACCACCTTGTATCACCTTGGCCTAGTTAAAATCCTAATTGAGCATCATTTGAAAAAGGTGGGAGACAGTTGGGATGAGTTCCTCTTGAGGAATAATTTTAAAGAACCTAAAGAAACTCCATATGAAGGAAAACTTGTAAGAAGAAGCAGGAGAGGAAAAATTGCCAAATCTGTTGAACTTAAAACTGGTAAATCCATACAAGAAGATAGTGAGAAGATTATCTCTGAAAAATTCGCTGAAATCAAGAAACAACTTAAAAAGGAAAAGATAATAAGGAAGTATGCTAAGGAGAGAGGTGAGGGACCATCTAAACTGAGAAGAAGCCATAGGCTTAGAGGCATATTGAAGAAAACAAGAGTTAAGGAAATAGGAATCATAGATATTGAAGATGAAGAGACCCCAACTGACAGATCTCCTGAGTACTAGTACGAAGAAGATCTTGATAGAGGAACTCTGGAGGTAGACCCAGCCCAACAACAAATCTATAATTATGTTGAGTCATTGGAAAAGAGAGCTTCAGAAAACAGAGGAAGAACTCCTAGCCCAGAATAATCTTCAATTGAAGTGATGAGAAGAGATAAATATGAATTGGAAGTACTTAATAGGCATATAAAAAATGAAAATGAAATTTTTAGGGAACAAGTCAAGCTGAAAAGTAACATGAACACAACTCTCTCTCTCTCTGCAAATGGAAAAATTTTACAAGGCTAGTGAGAAGCTGAAGAAGAAAAACAAAAAGTTGAGCAGGGCACTTATAAATCTAAGGTTCAAATTGGTCATAAGGAAGCCTAGGATGCCATTGAAAACCAAGAAAAGCAGAAAAAGGAAGTTAGATGTCCTAGTCGCGTTTTTTTTTTCCAATTTCTCCGCTTATCTGTGCATTCGCTAGAAATGCACACTGACGATTCCGGGGTAGAAAAGTTTTTCAATGCACCAATATGATACTAATTTTTTTTTTTTTTTGAAATCCAGAAATGGTGCGATTAATTTTTCTAATGCAGCAATGCAATTCCTATTTAAAATAATCAATGCTCTAATTGTTGTAAGAGCACCAAGTTGGTTTAATTCCTTTTTATTTTTTTTTGAATCAGGAAATAGGTGCGTAGTGGTGTTGTTTTTTTTAAAAGCATCGGTGTGTTTTTGTAGAAGAGCACTAATATGATACCATGTTTTTTCATAGTTCCAGAAACTAGTGCATGTACTATTTGAATGCCCCGGTGCTATTAATGTTTAAATACACTGGTGCACTTTGTTCTCATAAGCACGCCTATTTTACTTAAAATCTATCTGAAATTTTAATTTCTCATAAAATGGCATATTAATCTCAAATTATCCTTTATAATGCATCCACATGAATTATAGTAGTTCATAGTATACATTTTCTGCTGAAAGTTGCCTTATTCTTGAAAAACAGTTTGAAAACTATATTGAAATTTAGATTGTGGTTATATGGTTATCAAGATTAATTTGGGATATGCACACAAATTTTTAATTCTGTTCTTTCTCAAATGCAGGGAAAAAATCTCAATATATCCGCAAATGGCCAATTCTTCAAATTCCAACTCGTTCTATATTTTTTATCACAGTCCTTCACAGAGTTCTCCCTTTCCATCTCCAGTAAGTTCATATTTTATTTATATTTCGATTATCTAATTTATTTATTTTTTTAATCCATGTCAGTTTGAATAAAAATGTATCTAAATTTACAGGAAACTGATTCAGAAATGAGTTCTGATACCAAAAATATTACTCCATATTTTAAAAAATGTCGAAATCTCTTATCAGGAGCATCATATCGCAAGAAGTTGGTAGATGAAAATGGACAGCCTCTTCACCTTGACAATTGGAACATGGCATCTTCCAACTACAATCCTAGATCAACGATGGTAATAATTGTTTCATATGATGTAATTTAAAAAAACCAATTGAATTGGCATGCTTACTAATTTCATTGATATTTCATTAATGAATTTCAATATTTTTTGAAATTAGGATTCTAGTGATGATGAGAAACCCACCTACCATCTTCCAGAGAACCCCACTACAATTTCAACTTGAGAGAAGGTTGTATTAAGATTAATAATCAGAGATTAATTATATAAATAATGGTTGAATCAACCACCTATTCAATTCCCACTATGTCCAGATTCGCCAATAGGAATGAATACAACAATAATAATTCTTCATAACAAGTTGGCAATAGAGGCAATCAAATGGAGGTTGGTATAGATGATTACTTATGGGATACAAATGCCATGGAGGCAATGCTATTAGATTCATTCCAGAATGATGAGCTAGGGGATGATACTCATAGCACTGATACCTTATTTGAAAGCTTGAAATCTGCTTCCACCACTCCTCTCTTTAGACCTAGTGGCAAGTCAAAGTCTACTCAGTTGGGGACAACGATGTTGTACAACGTGAAATAAAAATTTGGCATGTTGAATGCATGTTTCTTAGCAATATTTAGGTAATTGACTTGCATGATCGATCAAGTTCCTTATTTTGTCACACAATCAAATTTAAAAATAATGGTCGATTTTATCAATGTTAAATATTGGTATTGTACAATTATATTCCCCACCAACTACAAGGTATTCAAATATAAGGTGCTTCCGAGTGATAATGTCTTGTCGGGTAGTTGTGAAGAGGTAAAGGAGTTGTTGAAAATGTTGGGTGTTGAGTACATATCATATAATGCATGTCTGAATGATTGTAATCTATATAGAGGAGAATATGCAAACAAAGAGATATATCCAAAAAGTGGCTATGACAGGTACCATAATTTAAAAAAACTGGTAAATAACATGGCCTTCCTCATACGATATTCAGGCACATGCCTATAATCCCAAGGATTCAAAGAATCTTTCATTTCCAAGAATTAACTATGTTGCAGGGATGTCATGCCTCAAATATAAGTGAGTCAGGAGTTATGCGAATTCCAACATATTCAATAGCCATGAAGCATATAGAGGATACATGGCCTGGAAAATTCAAGGACGAAGTATGAAGTCTATGACTCAACATAGCCATGGATGGCATCAAGCCATATTCCCTCCAAAACAATGTTTGGCATGTAGTAGTGATCAATAAAAATATTCCCCCATGGTTGTCCGTAAAGAATAAACATCTTATGTTGGCTCTCATAGTCCCTGATAGAATACAAGTGAAGAATATGGATTTCTACTTACAACCATTGGTATATGAATTGAAGGAATTGTGGGAAGGGATACATGTGTACGATGTATCCATACCGATCGCAACAGAGAGGATTTTTGCAGTGTATGGAATATGTGCTTACACCATACATGATTATCCTGGCTAAAGAGTTTTCTCTAATAAATCACATTATTATTTATTTGTTTAGCAATAATATTGTTTTGCATATTAATTTAATTCATTGCATCTGTTCAAATATTCATGCTCATTAACGTGCCAGCTTGTATACAATAATTTCATAGGTCTTTTAACAAAAGGATAACATGGATGTAAGTATTGTGGACCTTCTATAAAGGCTAGGTGGTCCGACCACCTATGAAAGCCAATATATGATTTCTCCAGGGTATTCCTCCCATAAGAACACCCTTACAGAAGAGAAACATTTGCTTTCAATTATAAACTAGAGAGGACCCAAAGGCCCACAATAATGACACCAACTGAATGGCTTAGAGAATATGAGAGAGAGATGGAGGAGTTTGTAGAAATGTTTTATTAAAATGGCGAGCCTATATTCGATGATCTAGAATTATTCGACACCTATGTTGAGAAATTGCAACTAGGTGTTTTTTTACTTAGATGTGTTGGATAGGGATTGGCGCTTCATATTAAGACACAACCCTAGATCAAAACATATTTTTAAGAACATTAGTGTTATCATGCCAAGTGAGGAAGATAATTAGGGTGATGACAATGGAGAGTGATATGTACTTGTTATTTCATCATTTATACTATTTTTGTATGTTTTTTTGTCACTATTTTTCTAATTATATTATTTTTTTATTCGTCTTATTGAAATTTTATAATATAATTTGTAAGAATTACAAACATTTTTACATGGTTTTTTGTAGTGGAAACATTTTTACAATACTTAAAACTAAGTATTTCCAATTGTGTACATTATCTATGATAATAAGGATTCAAGGTAACAACCCTTCTCAAATAGGAACATATCAAGCACACCAAATTTGTGATGGTGATTAAGAGGCATTTGTTTGACTTTCAAATAGTCTTGGTGATGCATTTTTGTTACCTATTTAGATTATGTGAAATAAATATCTACTTTTTAATGTATTTATCATTGTGAACATGAGATAATATTAGCTAGGAGAAATGTGAAAAATATGAATTTTAGTGACTATCTCGTGATAAGTATGTGGAAAAAATAATATTTTCTGAGTTGTTCATTAAGAAATAATCAAATATATTATTTTTTAAAAGTTTAAATCTAATTTATTATCATTTGTTTAATATTTAACTCATATGTATTATTAAAAATAGTTAAATTTAAACTAGTAATATAGTAGCAAATAAATAATTCACTTTTTATTATGACGAAGAAATGTAAAGAGTAAAAAAATATAATTTACTTTTTACTACAAGAAAGAAATGTAATTTTTTCACATGATATAGTATTATTGATATTACATTATGTGTAATTCATTCTATGTTCCTTTTACATGTGATATTTAAAACAAAATATATTTTACAAAACCATAAGTAAAATATTTCAATGTCCATATTAAATAACATCATTTTATAAATACTTTATATGGAGAAAAGTAAAATAATTTAAACTGAAAATTTTCTTATATTTTCACTTTAGTGAGAAAGATAGAGAGAATTCTTGTTCCATTAATAGTTGCTTTCTAATTCAATGTATGAGGGATATTCGTAAATTTTTCAATGTTTAACATGGATTTGATATTTAATATTTTACAAAATATTAATAATAATAAAAATTAAATATATACATACAAGAAAATATTACGAGGGGGAATATTTTAACATTTTAATGCAGATAACTTGAATTATAAATAAAATATTTCAATATCAACTACATATATATTATACCAACCTAAATCAATATCAACCTATTATATCATAGTTTCAACCATACTAAAATTTGTAATTTATAAAAATATATTTGCATTTTTTAAAAAGTAAGTCGTTTTTCATGCAATTTCATATATAGTTCACCAATACTTAGTCTATAATAAATATTATTTCATTAAAATAAACATCATGATGATAACCATCTAACAATTATAAATTTCATCTAAGATACACATTTGAATTCACTACCATCATCTAATTATATACACCTCTAGCACATACAAACGTCATTAGCTAACACACAAATATAATAATCTAACGGGAATCATCATCATGATCACGTCTAACAAAACACAAGCATCCTGATATAACATCATCACCACATACATCCTTAAATTAATATGAATCTCATCATGTCAAATAATTGTTATCACATACACATCTATCTACAAGCACATTAAATAAACATATGTAACATGACCTAACAATATACACATAAACACTAACATATAAATTACGTACATAAACATGAAAAAAAATACACCATATATATATATATATATATATATATATATATATATATATATTGGTACTACTAGAAGCATCATGATCACCACCCTGATCATCATCATCACCATCCTCATTTGATGTATTTGTTGTTGCATGATACTGGCCTACATCCCTCATTGTTGTAAGTGCCCTACTAGCTCTGATGATATGTCGTATGAGATACATCATCCCGCATGGACAGTCCCTGTATAGACCCACGAAACTAGAATCTGCGATGATATCTTGAGGCCTCACATGACGAACTCTCGCATCAATAAAAACTATGACCAATCTATTGCAGTAGTCCATCTGAACTCATAGACCAGGCCTACGGCTCTAAAAACCCATCCCCCCTAAGGATGTGCCTGACCCTCTTGGACCTCACCCATATCCTCATATCCTTTGACATCCGATGGGGGAGGAGTGTCCCCATCGAATGTGCCGATATCTACACAATATATATTATAGATAAATAATTAGACAATTTCATGGAATAATTCACTAAAACAAGTTAAATAATGTGCTTGAATAAATTTTATAATAATTTATTAAAACAAGAAAATGAAACTAGCTTACTAATTTAGAGAAAACACTAATATTACCTCTATCATATGGAGGCTCAATTTTTGTGAATAAGATGTTGGAACACCCTCTCTAATCAATCCCCACATATGGAAATGTCAACATGAAAAATGCATGGTCATCCTCATTGGCCAATAGCACGAGTGCCTCACGAGAAATCTTGGTTGGAAACTCTGGTAGGCCCCTCTTGGGCATCATCTTCCCCCACATTTGCATCCTAACCTCAGTGATTGGCCTAGGAGGGCAAAGGAAAAACTTATGCCTCATCTCTGGAAAACTCTCAAAAAATAAACTAAAATTATTGGAAGTGAAAGGGAAGGTCTCCCTCTCATGTATCAATGCACGACATCTATCTAAAGCCATGCAAAAATGCCTCAAAAAATGGCATACCATCTGATGCAACATGGCACTTGAATCAAAGAATCAACATAATACAAAAGAGGGAAACTAATGTGTTTCCCATCACTACTAGAGTGTGGAATGGTGGTCACTAATAACGACAGGCACCTAACCTCCCATGCAAAAAAAGAAGAAATCCATAGTTGTTCACCACAAACCTGAAAAGATGATGGATGGACCGTATGAGGCCTGACATATCTCAGAGTGTACGAAAGTCGATTCTTAGCTGCAACCCCGTGGGGGAAATTAGGAAACTGGGGAAAATCCTGCCCTCTCCTGGATAGGCCAGTGATAAAGTATATTTCCTCCTAAGTGGGCCTATACCACTTCGTAGGACAGACATGGAAAGCCTGCTCTCGGACACTCCATCGGCGGATTAGATGCGCCAAAAAGACATAATGTGCCTTAAGAGATGTATCCTCCTCATAGTACTTAAGGATGTCTACATTCCTCAAGAGCGCTCGGGTCAGTGCAGTAATAGGGAGAGGGTATAAATCCCTCTCCGTCTCTCTAGCTTTCCATGTTTGAACCATATTGTATGGGTCCACCTACTACTCCTTCTAAATTTTAATTAAAAAAATAAAAAGAAAAACACTGGTGCGCTCAAAACATAGTCATGCACCAACTCTGGTGTGCTGAAAACATAGTCATGCACCAACTTTGGTGCGCTTTCTATTATAACTGCACTGCTATTGGTGCACATATAAGCATGATGCACCGTTGTTGGTTCACAATTTCAACTTTTGATAGTGATGCGAAAGACTTGTGCACCGATGGGCATGGATAAAATTTTCGCACAGGAACATAACGTTCAGGTTAACGAACGCATCGAGACATGGCTATATTTTTAAATATTAAATTTGTGGTGTGTTTGGTAAATATAAATGCACGAAGTGTGATTCACCGATGCACAATCTGTTGCGTCAATCCCCTTTTATTTTCTTTTACAAAATGCACTGCAACAACCATGGTGCATTATGTTCACACACCGAAATATGCACCCTATAAATTTACAAGTCACATCGTTATTGGTGCGAGCTGAACGTATCAAACGCACCGCACGGTGAAAAAAAATTGGAAAACAATGGAAAATTGAGCCTAATTTATAATTCTAATCTGCTAAAAAATTAAATAACAAAGAAACATAGAAATCACCTGAGCATTTTGTTATCGGGGAGGCATTATGGACACGTATTGGAGAAAAAATAAATTTTAGGATGGTTTGAAAAGATTTAAAACTCAAATAGTGAGAACAATATGGTAGTATGGTGAGTAAAAGAAGCACTTATTCTAGGGCTCTTGCATGAGGAAAAAGTGGCACCGATGCTTCAGAGATCTCCGCACTGTAAATTGTAAAAATTAAAATTATTGATGAGAGGGTTTTTTTAATTTAACCCTCCTCCAGTGCGTTTCTCCAAACACACTAGTTCCAAATATATCCAAAATAACCACAGTTTTTTTTAATTAAAAAATATCGCGATGCTTTTCAAAAGATGCCTCGTGGCATATCTATAAAGTTAATGCATCGGCATTGTTTTTTACTATAACATCACTATATTTTTTAGAATTTAAAAATTGCATAATGGTGCTCATTCGAAGATTCCCCAAGGAATTTTGTTAAGCCTACCACACTAGGATTTATAGGAAATAATACTGTATTTCTCTGAAATTTAAAACTATAGTGGTGCTCCTTACTAGTATGCACTAGGATGTTTTACTATGTGAAGGCCACCGATGCTATCGAATATTCAAGCACTGGTGTGTGATGGTATGTAGTGCACCGTGTTTTTTTACTTTATAAAAATAAATTATCGACGGTGGACCATTTTATTTGGAGCACCGGTGCTTGTATGGATACTAAGGCATCAATGTTTTTTATTATTTAGACACATCGTTCAAAAAACATCCGCTAATACATCCACCCTCCTACCTATGCTAGTGACCTCCACTGCAAATAATTTTTTGGGCTTTTTTTATAGGGGCTTCCACAAAAACCTCCGCTAGAAGGTCTTTTCCTTGTAGTGGTTGGTTCACTTGGATGGTTTGGTTAGATTTAGTCAAGGGAAGCCCCAATTCAAGTTTTTATCAGGGATTTTTATTTCAAACTTGACTTGATAAAGAGTCAATGTTGCTCGATCAAACAATGGTGGTTTGGGCCCATAGTTTTGGATGGTTTTTTCATTGTGGATTACATGTAATTAATCCTTTAAAAGGCTTGGAAAAAATTCATTGTGATTGGTTAGGGGATAGGAGTAGTGAAGGATCACTTGGCCAAATTGGTCAGGTTTTGGCAAAGGGATTAATGAAAATTCATAAGCTATTTTTTGCTTGGATTGGGGTTTTCTAGGGTAAAATTTGTGTGTATTATGTTGCTATATTTTTTAATTTATTTTTTCTCTCGGTAAATTTAATTATCTATCTAGTAATTTTAAACAAGCTTCGACTATGATAATTTTCTTACATGGTTCAAAAATGGCCATATGAAAGAACCAATCAAAATCCAAAAAAAAAAAAGTGTTACCATATTTTGTGAAAGGAAAAAATGACATGTAAGAGACTGACTCATAGGTATGTTTTTCTTTACGTAGAGTAGTGTAAAATCCATGTTTATTAATGAATGGTTTAGGAATGGAACAAGTAGTGCAAGATCTAATATAATGGTGGACATCTTCTCAAATATTTTTCCAATATAAATACTTCTTAAATACTAATACTATCTTCTCGACACCAAAGTTCCCTACCACTTGACTACAATGTGCCTCCTATATTACCCTTGACATTTCACTTAAAAAAACACAATGGTGCTTTAAGTAGCACAAAATTACATCCTAGAGGTGGAATTATGGAACTTGTTTGTTTCAAACCAATGTTTCTTATTTGGTAGTGAATTCAAAGTCATTGTTGTATAATTGTGTCCACCTAGATGTCTCATGGCCACAAGAGTTAATAAATGTGATTAGTGCCACAACCAAGGGTTGATTGAAGTAGTCTATAACATGATTAGTGCTACCCTTCCTGTATTTCATGTTCAAGTGGAATTATTGTAGGTATGTGTACCATTTTTTATGGAAGTCATTATGAAACTTTCCTTGTGTCTGCATTAATTGAAAAGTCCTATGATTAATGTGAATGATACTCTCCTTCCCCAAAATATATTTCTTCCACTATCAACATTCCTACAAAATGGAGTACATCTCCTTTTCAAAGGTCAAGTATCTTTGGACAGTGTCAGAGAGTGTTTCATTGTGATATTCTATTAATTTTCCTTTTTGAATGAGGACAACACCGATAACATAGTCAAAGGCCTTTGTCTCAAATATTAAAAGGTTATTACAAGCCTGACATGGTGAGAATTTTTGTAGAGAAAAGGTTGTGGTTTAGAGCCTCGAATGATTTTTTTGTGACTCAAAACAAGAAAAAAAATATTTTTCTCCACCCTCGGTCACTTGACTTAAGGGTTAGGTGAGATGAGAGAACCCGAACACAAACCTTTGGTAGAAATTTGCAAGGCAAAATAAGGTATGGAACTCTCTTATATTTTTTGGGGCTTGTCAATCCTAAATAACCTAGATCTTGGATGGGTCCACATGCACCCTATGTTCATCTAAAATGTATCCAAAATATTGAATTATTTGCATGCAAAATGAGAATTTATCCATATTGGCATGCAAGTTGTGTTGTTGGAAGGTGCTTAGGAGCCACTGAATGTGCTACAAATGATCTTCCTAGGTTCTACTAAATATGAGGATGTAATTTAAATATACAACCACAAAATATTTTGTGAAAATTCAAGGATATCATCTATCATCCTCCTGAATATTTCTAGAGTATTATTCAACCCAAAGGGCATGCAAAATCACTTAAAAGACATTTTTTAGATTTGAATTTTGTATCCCATACATTGATTCTTTCAATTAGAACTAGGTGGTAGCCTTACTTCATAACAACATTAAAAAATAACTTGGCATCCTTGAGCTAATCAACAATATCGTCAATATGGGGGATCAGGTATTTTTTCTTGATAGTGATTTTGTTCAGGAGTTCATAATCAATACAATCTCCATGTCACATCCTTGTTCTACACCAACACAATTGGACTCTCTCAAGGTGAGGAGCTCAGTCGAATGTGGAACATTTGGATGAGCTCATGAATATCGCATTTTATTTCCTCATTTTATAAAAGAGGGCATCTGTACATTGTTCCATTGGGTAAAGGAGCACCACATATCAATTTAATTGAGTCTTTGACCTGGTAGTGTAGAGGCACCCCCACAAGTGGATCAAACATATCTCTATATGTCTCTACAATTTTTTCCACCTATTTCTTTTTGTGTAGAGAGGCCCTATGCTGATTTTGTGGTTCTTGTAGTGGTATTCCTTTCACCTTATGAAGAGGAAAATTTTTTGGAGTCTATGATTTTACCTTTTGGAAGTGTTTTGTTAAGATCAATGAAATTGTAGTAGTTGGAACTATGTCTAGTACGCTATAAATATGATCTCATAGAGTAACAATGACATTATGGAGACGAGCCTCATAAACAACATGATGTGTGCACATATAATGTTGTCTTAAAAGGACATCAAAAAATTTGAGTGGGGAATCATTACACAACAACTCATATTTGAAGAGCTTGATGCCATTGGATAGGTAACTTAGTTGGCTAACATGGATGTCTCATCCAAGGCTCAACCAACCAATGGTGTATGGTTAGGGTGTGGCACTATAAAAATCTTCAATATATTGATGACCTCAACTGAGATCAAATTATTCTCACTCATGTTGTCAATGATTAAATATAGTGGGGTCTCCTTCACCCGCATCTATGAATGGAAGAGGAATTTCCCCTCTTGATGCTCCTCTAGCTCTATTGTCTATATATTTTTTGTTGTAATGATAGTGATAGGTTCTGCATCAATGACATGCTTTCCTTTATCCTATTTTGAATTAGAATCATAGAAAATTATATTCCTTTGTATTTAAGCTCTACCAACATTAATTATTTCAAATGGAATTCATCAATGTTGTGTTAGGGGCTTTTGTGAAACTCACACCACTTTATAGTGTCCTTTTGGACTTCCCATTACTTTTTTTTTACTTGGGTTATTTTTCTTGAAGTTATCTCTCCTTGCTCTATCTCTTGTTTGCAATTTTTGGTCACTTTTTCCAAGCTTATATTGTAGTGGATTTGTGGACCTGAACTCCTTATTCCTCTACTTCGATTTTTTCTCAATTTTTCTAGCATATTGATAAGTGGATCCTATTGAGGAGATTTCCAATAAATCCATCTCCATTTGGATGTACCTATGTATACCACTATAGTACTTTATAAATAGGTGCTTCTTATAGTTTTTGATACCCTTATTTGAGTGGAAGGGTAAGAAACATATTGGTTTACTCTTGCATCGTTTGGTCTCTCCCTTGTTGCAAGGTTTTCCATCTCATGTATTGGTCATCATAGTTCCCTATAGTGTAGAATTCCTCCTTAATGGAATCAACAAGAGATTCCTAAGTGGTACTTGCCTTTAACATCATAGAATCATATTCATGTTTTCCCTTGCAACCTTCCCACTAATAATTGACACGAGGAAGGGATTTCAAGAGTGAAAAGGTGATTTTTTCATTGTTGGAAAAAGTTTAGATAGAGTAATAGCCCTCTAACATATTTAACCATTCATTCAAATCATATGCATATATTTTTCTTTCAAATAAGGGTATATCAAAGCTAACTTGTACCTTGAAGGGTGTCACACCTCTAAATTGTTGCTAGTTGAAAGTGCCTTGGAAATTGTTGGAAGTCATCAAAGGATCTGGGAAAAATTGTCCATCATCTCATTCCTTTCTCATGTGAGTGCTTCCTCGAGCAACAACTTGGTAGGATCTCCCACTCCATCATATCTCTTTCTTTTTTCCATTGGAAGCCACTTGGGTTGGCGAGAACAATAATTCCCAAGTGAAACTAGCTTGAGACCCAACTGTTAGTACCTTGATCTCGTTAGGGACATGCACCAAGAAAAAAAATGAGTAGATTTCTTTGATACCATTGATCTAGGTTTTACAACGAATGAAATGAAAGAAAGGAAAGGAATTGAAACACACACAGAGGGAAATATAACATACAAAATTTGTTAATAAATAAAATAGCAGAATTTTGTAGAACACAAACGTGCTAAAAAAGGGAAAAAATACCTTTTAACATAAAGGAACACATTTATAGTAAATATGTTCTACCAAATATCTCTGCCACCCTCACCCTCACACTCATATGAGGGGTGGGACTAGGGGTAAATATTAGGTAAAATGAGGTTGGAGATGGTGGGAAATATTGAGTAAAACATATTTACTATTTATACAAAATATATTCTACTAAGGGTTGTAGGGGAAATATTAAGTTTACATAATGTTTCCTATGACCCTTGAAGAGTTGGGATATGAAAATAGAGATAAAGATAAAAAAAAATGTTGAACAAAACATATTCATACAATAGAGAAAATATTAGGTGAAATATATTTATATAAAAGTGAGAATAAAGAAAAATCAAAGTTATTTTGATAACATTTTCTTTTAAATATAGCAAAAAATAAATAAATAAATAAATACCAACTAAAATGAAATATGAAATAACTTATACCATAAGATATTGAACCCAGGGAATCATAATATTCATATTTCCAAAACACTTTACCAGGAACATGTATCCAATTAAAAGGGCACATGGGGCTTTCCCTCACGTATCACCAAGTTATGTGTTGTTAAAGGAGGAATATTAAAAGAGGCCTCGGGAGACTTTAAGGAGGCCATACATATCTTAGTTGTACAAGAATTTCAATTGATAGAAATCTCGTTGATATCCCTTTACACATAGCCTTCATCCATTGGAATCCCTTTTACGGCATAAATTTTAGGGAAGAAAAGAGGAAAAAGAAAAGAGTGGGTGATTGCAAGGTATTATACGCGGTTGGAGGATAAATTTTGATGATCCTTTTTGGAGAATCCCTTTTACAAAGAGCTTACCATTATCCTATTTACAAAGAGCTTAATATTTAGGGAGTGATTATTTTCATTTTCAAACTTTTAACTACATTAATAAAGAAATATTTCTTCACATACCTTTCTAAACATAGATATGAGAGGATGAAGGTTTTATTGATATATTTATTTTTAAAAATTAAAAAAATGTTGTTATATAATAAATTATTTAATATATAATTTATATTTTTATATTTATTTTTATAATTAAAAAATAAAGGAGGAGGAGGAGGAGGTGGTGGTGGTGGTGGTTAATTGAGGTTTTTTAATATTTTATTTCTATGATCGAATAGGAGGGAAATAAGCATTCCTATATCACTATAGTTTTGTGACTGAACAAGTCAAGGAGGTTGGTATTGTGGCAGACATTTTGGAATGAGAATGGATGCGAGTAAGAGTCGGGAAATCCAAGAGAAAGTATTTTTCATCTTAAACCCTCTTAGTATGACACAGTTGATATATTCTTTCATCCAAGGGTGTTTTTGGGATCGACCAACGCTTTGTTTCACTTCAAAGCTCATGGGAGTTAGTTCTTATCTTTGCAATGTTCATTTTATTCTTAGCATTGGTCAAGACAAAGAGATAATTTCGGTTAGTGAGAGTGGGGTTGATCACCTCCCTATAATACCTTAGCTTCCTTTTCCCCTCTAGCTCCTTATCGTCCCAAAACTTGTCCTTAAATTTCGAAGTAATAATATTCTTAATATTATATTTATTCTCCAAGATGATCTCCTCCTTTAACCCTCAATAGTCGAGCCAAGAATGGGCATCCTCGTGCCAAACACGCTTGAGCCGGGGTGGGGTTTTGGCTAGAATGAGAAGCAAATTTGATTCATATTTATGTAGGAATGCAATAAAATAAATAAATAAACATAAATATGCAGCGGAAATAATACTTCATTTCATTAATATCAAATAACTGAAATATGTTTACAGACATAATAGAAATAAAATAGCTAGGGCGATGGTAGCTTATCTCTGAGAAGATATGTGGCGGCTACATGCCTTTGAACTATGTTACAATGATGCTCGAAGGCCTATTTATTGTTGAGAAACAATGCAAAACCCTAAACATCCAAAAACCTAACAGTAGGATATGAAGCGCCAAAACTATGGGCCCCGTTTGGGTAAATTGGTGTTTCAACTTCCGGGGGACGTAACTTTGGCATACAATCTTTGTTTGATGTGCATCATACCTAGTTATTAATATATATCGGAGGAGTACAACTTTTAGTGTGAGAAAAATCGTTCCATGAACCCATGTTGCTCTCGGTCTTCCTAAAAAAAGTCGTTTAGGGCCTCAAAACGGCTCCGGGAGTTCAGGACCCAAAAAATGCTAAAAATAGTAAGTTGTGGTGCAACTGAAAAACTGAAAGAATTGATGGTGGTGTTTCAAATGGAATAGGTGGGTGGCCACCAATATCCACCTGGCTCATTAGGGACCCAAAATGACTACAGAAGTTTAGGACCTAAAAACTTGCTAAAAATAGTAAGATGTGTTGAAAGTGAAAAACTAAAAGAACCAATGGTGGGGGTCCAAGTAGAATAGATGGGTGGCCACCAATATCCACCTATATCATTCCTCCCCCCTTAGGAAGAAATGGTTCCCATTGCGTTGATATCCACAATGAGATGAGCCAAATTCTATTGAACTGGGTATTAGATTTCTCGAAGATGTCATGGACCTGCAGGCAGACATGTTGTATGCGTTCAATAAATTTTGTTTCTTTATCAGCCCCAGATAATACATGTGTGGATTCTGTTTCTATAGTTGCATGAGGTATGGAAACATCAGGTGGCGGTGTGTCAGGGGTCAGCTCAATGGAGTGCTTGTCCTGAAAGTGTAGAGGAACCTTTGTGAGTGAGGAGAAAATGCCCTCGTATTCCTCCATGACTTTGTTCATCTGTTGCAGCCGTGCAGGGGAGCCCTGTTTTGAGGTTGTGGTCACAGTGTTATTCTTTCCATGTGAGACAGTTGTAAGGAAAGCAAATTTCTTGGTTTGGGAAACAATCTTACTGCGTTGTTTTGCAGCAGTCAAAGAGATGACAGGAGGTGGTACTACCTTCGATATCCTGTACAAGTTATTTTCCAAAGTAATAATAACAACATGAGGCCTAGACTCATACATATCATGTTTCCTCCACAAGTATGGTTGGCCTAATAATACATCAACTACATCAAGAGGAGCAACATCGCACAATACCTCATCCATGAATGGATTGATGTTGTACGGAAGACGACACTATTGGAAGACACACAGATCTCTCCATGGGCGAAGCCACCCAATGGTATATGGTTGCGTGTGTGCTATCATCGGTAGGCCGAGCCACTTCATGATCTCTGATGAAATGAGGTTCTTTTGGCTTTCTCTATCGACAATAAATTGCAATGGTGAACCCTTCACCCACATCTGTGAATGGAAGAGGAACTCCCCCTCCTCTGGATCTTTGAGATCCTCCCTCTAGAGCTTGATGGTGGTAACAATGGCACTGGGGTCTGCATCAATGATCTGCTTCCATTTTTCATCTCCCTTGTCTGGTTCTGGCTCAAGATCAGAACATGCATCTGATTCGGGTGTCTTCAGTTTGGCCACCAACGACTGTTTTTCCCAACACTCTATTGTGCTATGAGTGGGATTGTTATGGAATTCACACCACTTCCCCATGTCCTTATTTGGATTTTTGGTGGTGTTCTAAGTCGCCCCACTTTGGCTCTGCCCCTTATTCTGTGGTTTGGGGGCGCCTTTCCCTGGCTTCGGATTCACAGATCCAAAGTCTCTCTTCTTCTGCTTAAATTTATGCTCAATCTTGGCGGCATAGCAATGTCGTGCCAAGCGAGGTAATGTCAAGGAACTCCATTTCCTCCTGAATGTGTCTATGCAGAAAAATGCGGTACTTGAGGACCAAATGTCTCTCTGAATATTTAATACCCAGCTTTGTGAGCGGGGTATGGAAAAAATTTGTCATTTCGTGCACATCTTGATCCGTTTGCTACCGTAGCATGGTCCATTGGATGTACTTGTCCTCATAGCTCCTCATGGGGTAGTATTGTTCCTTGATGTCATCTCGGAATGAATTCCAAGTGGGTGCAGCCAAGAACAGATAGGGTTCCCCCTCGTCCTTTTGCTCATAGTAGGTTTCCCACTAGTCTTTGACATGGAGGGTGGCTTTGAAAAGTGAAAAAATAGTAGTTTCTCAGTCGAAGAAATCATGGACCAAGAAATACCCTTCTAGAAAATTCAACCATCTATCTACGGCATCTGCATCTATCTGGCCTTAAAATACAAGAATGTAAAAGTTTACATGTACCTTGAAGGGAGTGGTGCCTCCAGAGTGGTTGTTGGATGCAGATACGTCATAGGTGGGTAGCTATTGAAGGATCTGAGCAAAGTTATCCATCATCGTGTTCCTTTGTTTCTCGAGGGCCTCCTCAAGAAATATTTTGATAGGATATCCTTCTCCCTCGTCTTTATTTTCTTCTGCCATGGGAGGTCGTTGAGGTTTACGAGGCTAATATTGCAAGGGTTCAACCAAATCGAGCCCTAACTCCTTATACCCTGACCTCGTTGGGGACATGCAAAGAAAAACAAAGAAAGAGCCAACCGCTATAATACCACTGATCTGGATTTATGCAGGAACATAATAAAATACAGAAATAAATATAGAGATGCAGCAGAAATAATACCTCATTTTATTATTATCAAATAACTAAAATATGTTTACAGACAGAATGGAAATAAACTAGCTAGGGCGATGGTAGCTTATCTTTGAGAAGAGATGTGGCGACTACATGCCTCTGAACTATGTTACAATGAGGTTCGAAGGCCTATTTATTGTTGAGAAACAATGCAAAACCCTAAACATCCAAAAACCTAATCGTAGGAGATGAAGCGCCAAAACTATGGGCCCCATTTGGGTAAGTTGGTGTTTCAATTTCCCGGGGACGTAACTTTGGCATACGATCTCCATTTGACGTGCATCATACCTCTTTATAAATTTCTATATGAGGAGTACAACTTTTGGTGTGAGCAACATTGGTCCATGGACCAATGTTGATCCCGATCTTCCCAAAAAACTTTGTTTAGGGCCTCAAAACGGTTCCGGAAGTTAAGGACCTGAAAATTTGCTAAAAATAGTAAGTTGTGTTCCAACTGAAAAAATGCTAAAAATAATGGTGGCATTTCAAATGGAATAGGTGGGTGGCCACCAATATCATCCTGACTCATTAGGGCCCCAAAACGGCTCCGGAAGTTCACGACCCAAAAACCTGCTAAAAATAGTAAGATGTGCTGAAAGTGCAAAACTGAAAGAACAATTGGGTGGGGGTCCAAATGGAATAGATGGGTGGCCACCAAAATCCACCTGGATAAAATCTTGGGTAACCTCTTGGTTTCCATGTTGTAAATCTTCTTCTTATGCATCAGATAGTGAAACATAACCATGCTTTCAATGGGGGAGAGGTCAGCTTAAGTCAAAAGGATAGGATAGGGAGTTACCTTTAATATTGAGGTTGTAGGTTATAAATTTCTTTTGGATCAACTCGATCTTCCTCCATTATTCTATAGATATACTGCAACCCCAAACCTCACATCCATATAAAATAACAGGGGTGAAGAGAGTCTCAAAGAGAATTTGTTTTTACTCCAAACCCAGAGATCATTCATCTTGCATTTATTTTCAAGCTAATAATAAGATTTTTGGCTACCAGTAATCCTTTTCTCAATTCTATAATTCCAATTGAGTTGATCATGAATTTCAATACATAAATATTTGTATGAAGAAACCTTCTCCAAGTAATTTTTATCATAGATTAAATTATCACGGTTTATCCTTTTGGATTTAATTATCATGACTTTAGTCTTTTCAGTATTAACAGTCATACCATCTTGGAGCAGAAATCATGGAAAATTTTAAGTTGTTCGTCAAGGTCTTCATGGCTTCTAGCTAGTAGAACAATATCATCAACATAAATGAGAAGAGGAATAACCATACCAACAAGCTCGGGGTCAACACATCCCACAACTTCCAATTATGCTTCTAGCTTATCAATGTAAATGTCAAAAAGGGTATGGGATAGGAGACACCCTTTCTTAACATCGATATTTCATTTAATTGATTTATACCAACCCCTAGTGGTCTTAATATTAGTGACAATGTTCTTGTATAATCGAATCACAACAACCCTCAACTCAAGAGGAACCATTATATCTTCAAGTATTTTCCATATATTAACCCGAGGAACTGTGTCGAAATATTTTCTAAAGCCAATAAAACAATAGAATAGATCAGTTTTACTATACTGACATTCCTCGGAAATAATATTAAGAGTGACAAGATGGTCAATAGTTGAGTGGTGTCTTCTAAAACTGGATTTCTATTGAACTCTTTTACCATGGATTTTGTTAGTATGAATCTTAATCGCAAGCGTACGAAAAAGGCTCACTTTAGCCGTGTATAACAAACAACCCTAATAGCAAATATGGCTGCCAATATCTTTAGATCTGCAATTAGTTGACCAAGATAAATGTTGCAAAATATAGATCTATGAATTAAAAGACATTAAGCAGAAAATGAAAACAAGAGTTGCTCCATGCATCCAATAGACAAGACAAGAATATGTTTAAAGAATTTTGTATTTATGGCACCTGCGAGGAGAACATAGAAGGATGTTACCAGTCCTCCTCAATGGGATGGGTTCTTGTAAGTTCTTAGCACTTTAGATCTAAAATCCCTCTCTCTTGATGGTGTAGAAAACTAATAAAAATGGAACTCAAAGGGGAGCTTTCCACAAGAAAAATGATAAAAATATGACAATGATGTAGATCAAAGTTTAACAAAAGTAGTATCCGTAGTGATTCTTAGTAACAAAGACAGTGGAACAGAATGAAAACCTTCTATTTAGCAATAAAATATTGGGATAGCTTTAGATATTGGCATAATTAAAATATTATTAATAAAACAAGATCCAACTTTTATGGAATATTTATTATATTTGTTGAGGAAAACACCTACCCCGCCAAATCCTTATTTGTAAATAACAAACAACAACTATTTATTTATTATTTTAGGATGTATATCATTAACCAAATAAATAATGATTTATTTAATTATTATGAAATGATTTAGTCAACTTAATGAATATTATTTAAATAAGGTTTAAGATCATTCTGAGGTGTCATTAAATAGGATTTATCTAATAAATTGCTTTTGGTTAACATTAGGAATATTAATAAATTTGTTTAATCCATTTATTTATAGCACCAAACAAATGTAGACGATTGATATCATTGGTTTCTCAGAGAAGAATAACTTAATAAAGAAAGCATTATGTTTTTGTTAGTAGCAAATTTATTATAAAATTAACTTACGGTACTTAGGTCCATTTAATAGTAATGTTAGATGACCAAAAATACAGAATTTATTTGCCATACACTAATCTTCTTTTTCAAATGAACCTATAAAAGTTTAAGATGGCTAATAATAATGAATCATACTTAGATATGAATATTTATTCCCACTTTGTAAAGATAGCCAACTGCTGCTTGAGTCCATGTCTTGATAATAGGGACGAAATTAGAGTAAAGCTTGTGAATATGAGGGATGAAGATAAGGCTTCCCATTTTGAAAATTTCAGGTTGGTAGCCTTAAATATCCTTGAATTTCCCATTAGTGAGTTTCTTAATCCCAAACTCCATGTCTTCCAAAGAGAAAGTATGCTTCTCTATATGAGTGTTTAAGATGCTTCCCATGGTGTCTCGACAGTCATAAATATTCTTAAGATAAGTATCTCAATTCTTCATAGGGATTGAATTATTTTCTTTTGTTTTAAAAACAAAGTATATTCCTCCAAAATTTTCTATGCTTATATTTAGAAAGGTATAGAAGACACTCTTGCCTCTTAATAATATAAGACATTTTCTTCTTTTTGATAAGATCTTTGTACATAATTATATTTTCAAGCTTTGTATATGTGTGTGTGTTAATAAGATTCCTTGATGGGGGTGACAATTAATGGTAATAATGGAACTGTGGGGACCTTATCATCCTCACCCACACAATATAGGGAATGACGAAGCATGTCATGCATGCTTTCACTAGTAAACGCGTGTCGAAGGCTCTTGAGACAACGAAGGATATAATTTTTATAGTAATTTCTTTGGCTTGCTCTTGGTTTCATGAGGTTATGAGATTAGAGGCAGTATAATTTTTTACTATTTGGACTCGCAAGGTGGAATTTTGGATATGTCAACCCCTTTCCTTCAAGCAATGAAGAGTTTGGTAGGAGCTCAAGCTAGCTCTGGTGATGCTGGGAATTTCAATGTGGCGCTACAATGTAAGTGTGTTTGGGATCCAAGCTCGAGGTGGCTTCCACAATCAACCTGTTGTGTCTTCCTGGCCTAGTCTGAGCGTTAGAGGAAAGGACATGTATGAAGGGAAGATCTACAGGGGACCATATCGAGCTTCTATATTATATTAATTCCCTTAAACCCAGTGTTATGGTTGGTTTATGTGTTATCTTTAGGTTGGTGTGCATGCATTTCAGTTTGGTATGTTGATGTTGATGATTGGGAGTGGGGAGTTTTTATGGTAGGAAGGAAATAACCCCTCTACTCTCTAGTGTTTTGGATTTTGGAGATAAACACTATGGTCGAGGGTTTATATTATGGGGTGGTGTTTCAATTTCTTCTTGTGTTGCTTCACTTGTGGTTCTCCAATCTCTATAAGAGAGATATTTAGTTGTGGAAGGTGGTAGTCCATGTAGCGAATTTCATGTGTAGAGAGTGAGAGGGCCACTTTAAGGCAAACACGTGGCCATTGGTCGAGCGAAGTAGATTGTGGGCCACTAATTTTTACCATTGTCTGCATTGCCCTGGCCTCACTGGGGTCAAGGGTGTTGAGTTAATTTGTGGGCTACAACAAAGGTGGAATTCTCTGGAGAGAGTCCTTATCTGTTGGCATAAACTTGCATATCTAGTCCCCATGGAGTGACAACATGGCTTATTTTGTCGAGGTTTAAGGCCATGAGATCATGGGGCAGTCCATATTTTGGAAAATCATAGCCTGGGAAAAGAATTCAATCCGCAACCAGCTCAATCTCCTTCCATGATTGAACAACCTACCCCCTTTTATTCTACATATGACTATCATCAACAAATCACATTTATTTTGGGATAGTTTGGCCATGACAAGCATTAGGAAAGGAACAAGGTCATTGATTTCATGAATGAACTTCAGTGAAACCAATGGAATATGGTGGATAGGTTAGCTTCTCTTTGACGCAGCCAAAAGAGGACGCATGAAAGAATGGAGAGACTAGAAGGAATATTGGAGCACATGGAAGGCCATGCTCATTATGCTTTAAGTCCACCTCCATCATCAGGTAATGGGAAAGATAACCTAGCTCCCACACACTCTCCAGCTTAGGGATGAATGTTGGTTGTTTCCATGTTATTAGGAATTTTTGGTCTTATTGGGCTATATGTATGTAGAACTCTCTAGTCCAGTTCTTTTATTTATTATGTAATTTGTTATTATCTTCTACCCAAAAAGTTTTTAATTTTATTTTTAGCCCCTTACCATGTATCTTTTATTTAAACTAATAGAAAATTTTCACTTTAAAAAATGTTAATAAGATTTCAATAAGATTAATAAAAATTAAAGATATATATTTTTTAAATTTAAAAGAGATTCTCTTAATAAAATTTTATTTTACATTTTTTTAATCTTATAACATTAATTCAACTAAAAATTAATTCATTTATAATAATAAATTTTTATATTTATAATTTTTTTTTTTATAAATGTATAGATTATGATATTATTTTAATAATTAAAATTAAAATTAATATATTATTTATTACATAAATATGATAATGATTTCAAGTCTACAACTTATTTGAAGAATAATTTTTAATATTAATATAACTTAAGTGAGTTTATTGATTAAAAACATTTTTGTTTTGTAAATTCAAAACCAAAATAAATAAAATAAGATATAAATATTTTTATAAATTTTAATAATTAATTGATATAATATATAAATAATATTTAAAGAATAAGTATATTTAAAAAAAATAAATCATATATTTATATAATATAAAAAATTAAATGAATATAATAATTATATATTGTTTTTTTTCTTTTAAGAAAGGTGCTTAGGAGAGGAAATTTGCCTCAGCCTGATATGATGTCAACTTACAAGGAGACTGTTGTTCACATTATATTTGGTGTATTGCATGCATTCATGTCATTTCATGTATCGTGGCACGAAGTCTGCACAAAGTTACACACCATTTGAATATTGTAGGCATTATGCATAAGAAAAGATCAACCTCTTCGAGGGGGAAACCTCCTTTACATTACATAAATGAACAATTCTTGGATGATTCAAATGAAAAAACCTCCTTTCTATATATAGGAGTCAAAGGGGTCACACTATAATCAGATCCAACATAACAATAATAATGTAAGGATACAACAATAGCAATAGTGTGCTTCAATGGGGCATAATAATAACACTATGGGGACTACATGGGTACAACAATAACAATAAGGGGGATACACTAACAATAAAAATAAGGGAATATACTAGTCTTATAGGGTCCTAACATGCCCCTATCCTTCAAAAAAGTTCTTTCCTCAATGTTTGAGTAGTTTTGGATGCTTCTGTATAAAATTATCATCCTCCCATGATGAACCTTCAGCGGGTAAGTTCTTCCACTTGATGAGATACTCTGAAATTGATCAATTTTTGACTTGTCTAATTCTTGTTCCGTGATTTGTTTAGGCTCCAATATGATTTTTCCTTCTTATTCAAGTTCTAGAAATATTGTTTGAACTACGAGCCTGTCACCTATAACCTTTTTAAGCATGAAACATGGAAAACTAGGTGCACTCAGGAAGATGTTGGAAGCTCCAATTTGTATGTCGTAGTACCAATGTTTTGCAACACCTTGTAAGGACCATACTAATTTGGTGGTAATTTATTATCCTTTTTAGCTTGCTTAAGGGACATTTGTTTGCATGTTTGTAGCCTTAAAAATTCCCATTCGCCTACATCAAAACTTCTTTCGTTGCGATGTTGATTTTACTATTGTTTCATTTGATTATGTGCCAAAGTGAGGTTATCCTTCAAGATTTTGAGAGCTTGTTGTTGATGCTCGATGTGATCTTCCACTGGTTGAAACTTAGAAATTTTTATTAAAGATAATGTGATGGACGGTGGATGATATCCATAAAGTGCCATAAATGGAGTCATTTTTGTTGCAATATGGAAGGAAGTGTTATACAACCATTCAACCATAGGTAACCACTTGACCCATTGTTTCTGTTTATTAGATACAAAGCAATGAATATATCCTTTCAAACATTTGTTCGCTATCTCAGTTTTCCCATGAGATTAAGGATGATAAGATGAGATATGAGATAATTGATTACCCAGACAAGAAGATAATTATTTGCAAACATTTCCAGTGAAAATGGGATCTCTGGCACTTACAATAATCTTTGGGTTTCCATGTAACTTTTGAATTGTTTCCGTAAATGCGGTAGCAACTGTACTGGCTTTAAATGGATGTGATAATGCACAAAAGTGTGCATACTTGGTAAGTCTATCAACTACCACCATGATGACACTCTTTCCTTCAGACTTGGGTAAACCTGTGATAAAATCCATTGAAACCTCCACCCAATGTTGAATTGGAATGGATAAAGGTTGTAATACACCCGATGTCTTAATTGTATGAAATTTATTTTGCTGGAAAACTAAACATTCTGCCACAAACTTTTGAAATATAGAATGTACATTGGTAAGCCAAAAAGGCATGACCAAAAATTCATAATGACCCTCATGAGTTATAAATGTTGTTTTCAGAATTTCTTCAGTATTCATTCTTATTTGATGATATCCTAAACGAATATCCAACATGGTGAAGTAAATTTATCCATGTAATTCATCCAATAATTCATCAATGAAAGGAATGGGAAATTTATCTTTAATAGTGAGCTTCTTGAGCTCCATATAATCTAGACACATGCGCCATGATCCATCCTTCTTGTGCACCAATACTACTAGATCAGAGAAAGAAATGTGACTAGGTTTAATTATACCGACCTCTTGCATTTTTTCAATCATACGTTCAATCTCACTCTTTTGGGCATAATGATATCTATAAGGCCTAATTTTTGGAGGAAAAATTCATGGAATAAAATGAATAGCATGATAATGATCATGAATAGGTGGGAGGCCTTTGGGAGTCTCGAACAACTTGGAATTATTTTCCAATAATTTTTGGAGATCTAAATAAATAGATGATTTCGATGTTTGAACATGTAGTAAGCATAATTGTGCAATTACGCCTCATTGTTATTTCTTCATAATCTTTGTCATGACATTAGAGCTACTTATCTTTCCTGGTTTCCATGCAATACCCCGTAATTCAACTTCATTTCCTTCCCAAACAAATTAAAACAAAGTTCTTGAAAATTAAAATCTATAGTCCACAAATATTGTAACCGTTGGACCCTTAGTACAACATGAGCATCACCCATTGGAATAGAAAGCATTGGATTATCCAATACATATTCCCCCATTTTTAGCTTCATATTATGGAACTTTACTAAGCAATTTATAGTTCCTCCATTTGCAACCATCACTTGACACTCTGGTGTTGGATATAAGAAGAAATTCAATTCCTTGGCTATCTTATAATGAATAAAATTATGGGCACTGCCCGAATCAATCAACATTATTACCTTTTTTTGCATGATATATCCTTCTATATTGAGAATTTGAGGAGTGGTAATTCCTGCCAATGCATTACAATATATGGTTGGATTCATTTCTTCCTTCTCTCGGGTTGGTTCTTGTTATATATTGTCCTCCTTTGATGTTTCTTTTTCCTTTTCTTCCAACTCTTCACAATCTATGTAAAATAATTTATTCTCGGTGCACTTATGACTTTTAGTGTATTTTATATCACAACTAAAACAAATCCTTTTTTCTCTTTTTTCTTTCAATTGTTTTGGTATCAACCTTGTAGGTTGTGGGAGGCTAGGAACAGAATATTTCTATCTTTAGAGTTGTGATTGGTAGACTTCCTTGTTGCCATAATTTTACTTTCAACTTTTCTTGCCACCCTGAATGCCTTCTACAATGAATCAGGTTCCCAAAGGTGAACCTCATGTTGGATGTTATACTATAAAGTCCATATGAATACATCAAGCATATCCTCCTCTAGAATATCTGCTACCCTAATATTCAATTTTTGGAAGTCCTAAATGTGCTCTGCGATTGAACCCTTTTGTTTGAGATTTATCAATTGGCTAAAGAAGTTTTTGCTCTTTGTATCCTCATAATGTGATATCATTTCCTTTGTAAAAATTGACCAAGTGACAAATGGTTTATGATAACAGAGTCATTGATACCATACAAACTGATTGGGTTCTAAATATAAAGTTGCAATGCGTACCTTTTGTGAGTGTTGCACATCATGGAGATTAAAATATTGCTCCATTTGTAGTATCCGTGTTACCAGATCCTTGCCATTGAAATTCCTCATATCTATCTTTGGATTGTGTTGGTTCTTAAACCCATCATTGGGTTTTATAAAATCAAAATTCATATTCCTTTTATCCTCGTCAGTATTTTCATGGTTTACCTTCTCACCACTGGGAAGCCTTTCTTGCAACAACTTTTTCAAACCAACATTCAAACCTTCCATGTCTTCTTTCAAACCATCTATCTTAAATTCCATACCATCCATCTTAGATTTCATGCCATCCATATCAAATTCCATGTATGATTTTAAACCATTCATGTCTGATTTTAATCTATCCTTAAAATCTTCCATTTTTTCTTCTATTTCATTTTTGGTTACTCTTTGCGATATCGAAATTTGTTGCACTTAGTCTCGTAATTTTGATATATCATGTTGAAATTCCTTCTTTTCATGTGTCATAGTAGAGATTTATTAGGGATTATTTGGTATGGAATTACTTTTGGAAGGAATTTTGGAACCCAATACTGATATATATGCTTCAATATTCCTTTGGAATCACTTCAAACTGATTTTTCAAACAAAATTTATGCAATTTAAAAAAAAATACACACATTTTTGTTGCTTTTGAGGAGCTCGGTACTAAACCTGATGTATCTCCATGATTTCGGATCCCCAATCTATGAATTTTGGTATTATAGTATCCATCTGATTCTTCTTTCCAATGCCATGGGCCATACCTAATTTTGATTCTTCAATTTACAATTAAGCCCGATATCCCACGATGACCTGTATAGACTAGTTCAATAGAGAAAACTTGTACAGAGTTCCACATGTCCCTTTTTCTCCCTTCGACCCTAAAATTTCTACAAAAACAACTATAGTATGTGAAAATTTCTTACACTTCTTATAGAATTCAAATCCAATGCCTGAAATAAAATCTATGACTATTTTCCCTAGGTCACTTGTTTGAGATTGAATTTTCGAGCCTACAAAAACCCTAACTTCACCGAATCATATCTCCAGAAATATAGCAAAATAAGATCTAAAATTCTGGCATAAAGTTCACCAATATTTTTAATCCACGTGGTTTCAATTTCAGCTTCTGAAGTTTTGTAGTAAAAACGTTATAGCGAAAATGCCAAGATGACATGTTTTAAGGAGCGAAACCCTAGAATCCAAAGCTTTGATACCAAATGTTATGCAACCATCTCACCAAATAGAAAAAAATATAGATCAAAGACATATAAACCATCCTTTTATAGGGGGGAACCTCCTTTACATTATATAAATGAACTATTCTCAGATGTTTCAAATGAAAAAACCACCTTTCTATATATAGGAGTCAAAGGGATCAAAATATAATCAGAGCTGACATAATAATAATAATATAAGGGCACAACAATAACAATAGTGGGATTCTATGGGGCACAATAATAAAACTATGGGGAATACATGGCTACAACAATAACAATTAGGGGGATACACTAATAATAACAATAAGGGGATACACTAGTCTTATAGGGACCTAACTGTAGGTGGCATAGGGAGGTATATGGGGACGGAGTAGGAGAATTCTATCATATTGAGACAGTTGGAGGAAAAAATTAATAGTGTTGAATACAAGTTGACCATTTTAGCCAGGATATCAACTAGCATCTCTTTCTCCTCAGATGTGGGTAGCGATCAACTAGAATGGATGCCTAAATATTTTGCTTAAGTATTCTGCCCAATAATTGTTATGACTCACTAGTTTTTTTCTTGCAACACCAGTAATATCTTTTGTCTTCTCATATTAATGTGTATCAAGATTTAGCAAACTAACGTATTTTTATAACTTTATATTTACAAAATTCTCTAATTAGATGAGGTCTTAACAACCTCAAGACTATAAATTATACTACTAATCTTATTTTCCTTAAAACAAATCTATATATATATGAGATACTTCTCTTAAAATATTAAGAAATATTACATATCTATGAATCAAGATATTGTCTATCCATTGTCTTAAATCTATATAATAATTAATAAGATTTATTTTAAAAGTATATATATATATATATATATATATATATATATATATATATATATATATATATATATATATATATATATATATATATATATATATATATACTCGAGTGGGTTATTTATGTTTAAATAATAATTTCAATATGGTAAATTCAGTTTTTAAATTAAGTACAAGAAGATGTCAAAATATATTTATATTTTGACAAATATATAAAATAGAAAAAGGTGATTTACTTTGTGTGGGAAAAGGGAACATAATGAAAACATGATATTATTGCAAATTCAAACATATTATGATTGCATACTCAAACATTTCTTTTATAATTTGAGTGATATGTATATTAAGTCACTTAATTAGAAGTTAACTGATAATTTTGTTTTTGTTTGTCATGTTTTCAATGATCTTTTAGGCTTGATCTGTGGGTTGAGGAGTTGCGATCTATGGGCATATGAGCCATTAAAGTCACTTGGGGATTGCCTCCGACCTGGGCCACACCATCCTTTTAGCTGACTGGATTTTTTAGCATGTCTTGTCCCCCTAGCACAAGGCACAACCACCCCCGTGAGGTTTGATCATGGGTAGCCTTGCTAACGTGATCCATCTACAACTAGTTGTACTAGTGAAACTTGAAAAAAATAACATATAATTAAATGAATAATTCATTATTATTTAATTTAAATTTTGTAAACAAAATTTTAAATTTATTGTTTTTTATTTTTTATAAATTAAATAATTAAAGTATTTGGAAATTTTATTCTAAAATAAATATTAATATAATATGACAAGAATGATCGATTTAATATTAAAGTCTTATTTTATTTTAGAATTAATTAAAAAAAAAAATTAAATAAAATGCAATGTCTAAATCAATAACTTCATTGGATAACAATTAATTATATTCTTAAAATAGGATAAATTTATTTATTATTGATATTATTTTTCTTGTGTTTTTTTTTAATGTATATGTTTATTATAAATTATAATTATAATTATTTATGATGTTTTGAATTTAATTTAATTTAATATAAATTAATTAAAAATAGTAAAACAAAATATAAAGAAGAAATCAAAAATACATTCACACAAAACTAATTAAAATATTAATAAAAAAAATGTTATCTAAAATAATTTTTAATTTGATTATATTATATAAGAAAAAACAAAATGACTATAAAAACATGTTATTAATCTTATCAACTCAGATTCATTTTAATTATAAATCTTAAAAGTCCAAATAGGGATCAAATCTCTTTTCACTCTGAAAGAGGTTTGCACATCAAGAATTTTGATCCCTCACAACACTTGGTAGATCCTGAATTACGATGGATCTAGGTTGGTTATGTGTGTGTATGCCTGTGTCTTCTTACATAAGAATACCATTAAAATGTAAGGGTATTGTTAGCAAACCGAGAGTGATTTGAAATCACCATACATTCATGGACTCTTTAAACTTTTTCATTAAACTTTATTAACACCTTCATTTTATGATCAACATAATGTGAGTGAGCAATATTTATTAGGGAGCAACAATTAATAAGTGTATTAGCATAATGTCCAAACATGCCTTAATATGTTAGCAGTAATATTAAAAGTATTAGATATACCATATCAACACGATATCATGCACATAGACACCAGATATATGGAAACCTACTAAGGGGAGAAACTACATTTTATTATTATGATGAAAAGGAAACAACCTTCACCATCGTATTTTCAGGCACCAACCTACAGTGAGGCTCTATCCCACCGTAAGCTACAAATTGCAAGGAAGCTCCAACTCCCATCAATTTTCTGCAGGCACCAACCTACAGGAGGCTCCAACCTCAGTCAGCTACAACTGACATTTTATCAAGCTACAACTTGATGTGGAAGCACCAACTCCCATTTATTTTCTACAGGCTACAACCTACAGGAGGCTCCTACCTCAGTCAGCTACAACTGACATCTATAAAGCAACAAATTGATAGGGAAGCTCCAACTTCCTTACTCTTTCAAAAGAAAAACACTTGCTGATTTACCTTGGATATTAGCTCTGTTCTGTACCATCTTCACTGTTGTGCATCAGTCTTCATATCTGCCTTATATCATCTCTGCATCTTCTCAGATTCACTATCAGCTCCTCCTTCTTCTCTGCTCAGAACCTCCTTCTTCTCTGCCTCACTGCTTCATTTCTTCATTCTCTAACTTTTCACAACATCTCGTTCTACTCCTCCTTCTTCTTATCTTCTCTGCCTCAATTCTACATTCTCCAACTTTTCTCTCTCTCTCTCTCTCTCTAACCTCTCTATGCATATCAATGTGATATTATTTATAGAAATTCTTTATGACTGTTGGCATTCCTCAGGGAATTTGAAATGGACAACCATGCCTCTTTTCCTTCTGCCTTCTTATTTCTTTTATCAGCTCATTCAGAAAAATATAACAATAAATATTAATTTCAAATTTACAGTAGGATTTTTGTTTTCCTCCGGAGACTTGCCAATGCATCACAAACAATATAAAATCAATTACAACATTTACATTTTCAGTTTCAATACATAAACTTCACTCAGCCCTTGTCTTGCTGGTTTTGTCCTTTCTGTTGTTGTCATGCAACTGTCCTACATACCTCTGTTTACTACAACTCTGAGTACCTGTGCATGTACACCTATTCACTGCAATTATTTCAACAGTCCTGCATGATCGATAAGGTTTTCCTTTCCTTTAAATTCAGCCAAGCTTTACCCTACGAAACTCTCGCCCATTAGCTACAACACCATCACACCAAATCGCATCCACAAGTATCATATGCATACTATAATATATCTGGATATATTACAGCCTTACTCGAATCTCGGAGCATCACAATAAAACCCCAACAGCATTGGCCTACTATGTTCCACCGTTCTATAAGCTATAGAGGATTCGACCTTGGTTAATTTATACAGTTCGATCCAATTATCATATTCTGAGGATAGGAATCCGTCTCTAATTATGTGATTCCCTAGCGTTCACACTATTGTAGCTCAGACTGTTCAATATTGCTTGTCGCTCTAACCATATGAGCATGCATATTTTAATAACTTCAACCTATCAACGTATCACACATCTGGGCCTCATATTATGGTCAAAGCTTGACCTTGCATGGTTTAATATCAATGAAATAAATCAACGACAGCATATGACCCTCCCCATTTAATTAAACATGTTCTCGGTTCACTATATAATATGACTTTCCTTGGGTCAACCTCCCATTTGCATCCAAAAATCACCATCTCGTTGCGCCCATAACTCAGATTTTAAAACTAATGGTCAATGAACTATCTTTGAAACCCGCTTAATGAATACTTTATATTACGCCCAAACTTTATATCTGGACCACTCTCACATCTAACGGTTGAGAATTTATTGCTTTGTTTTGGGATGATCCGACGATAATCGCGCAATCAAACTGTCCTCCTTTTAACCGCCCAAAAACACGCAATGACGATGGGTCCCAGCATTAACTTACCCTGCTCATCCAACGGTTATTGTCTTATTATGCTTCAACCCTCTGATCCTATGGCAATCACACAGGTTTTAACTCACGATGAAAGCGGGTTCTCCAAACCGCTTAAGACCACGTGTCAGCTCCTAGCATACATCGTGTTTGATTTGGAAATACCACTTATCGTACAAAAGTGGTGCGATGAAAACCGTGTGGTGTTCCAAGCCCACTATCACTATTCATACCTCGTGGTTCCAGTTACTCCCCACTCCAGGTTCCGTTTCATTCTTTATAACTTCAATTTTGATTTTTTTCTACTGTGCCATGGCTATACTTACTCCATCGCTCTGCCACCGAAGTTCCACCTTCTACACCATCGCTCATGTTTATTCTTTCCTTGCATGGTTCCGTTGAGATGTAACAATCCCCCATGATCTCGATTTGGCTCTACAACGTTGGTCCATTACTTGAATTGGCCACACTATTCACTGTTCCATTGTATCAAACAGTTTCGAACCTTTGCCCTTCAATCTCGTGCTACCTATACCTATAGAATTCTACTCTTCGGTGCTTCGTCAAGGCATACATCTGAAATGTATTATTCCCATTCTAACTTCTCCATTCACCTAAAATCCTGATTATACACAGATATCAAAAAGGCCCACAGTTTCATTAAACAAAGAGCAAACCCTCTCTTCATTGGTTACGCACAGCAGCTGTGTACCTCTCAATGTATACTGAATGAAATTACACAGCAGAATGTGCAATCTCCTCTTTCGAATGCTCTATAAACCGTGATCTCAAATTGTAACTTAAACCCCGATTCACTGCAAACCATTATAGCGCCTTTTGCACTGCACATTGATTGTAGTTTCTCGTCGATGAACATCATTTTGTGTTGCTGGTGACTCCAGTTTCAACAACAAAAACCAACAACATTATTACTTGTGGCTTTGACACAGGAATGCAGATCAAACCTCACAAATTCTTACTTAGATCTATCTCATCCACAAACCCTATTCTTATCAATTCAATTAACAGTGGTTTATTGCAAAACATGCCAATCATCTAATGTATACATCCCAACTTACAGAGTCTATTTCAGAGCTTGTCATATACTGATTGGAACCAAGTATGTTCACACAGAATTAAATCAACCAATACACCTATAATTCGGAATACAACAACCAATATTCCTCTTCAACTTCACTACTCTGTCTCTGAAAAACTTTTCACTCTAGACCCCTTATCAAAATCAATGGCACTCCTTCTGTCCTCACTACTCTGCACCTTGAATAGCTCTCTGCTTCTTTGCTAACTCTGCTGCTTTCTTTTTCTACCTCTGCTACTTTTCTTGTTTCAGGTGTTCTTCCTTTGCCATCTCCTTTGCCATCAATGACAACATTTCCAACAAAAGCATAGGTTGTCAAACATAGAACCCAAAAATTACCAATGGTAAATTGACTATTTTACCTCATTTTTATTTTAATTATTAATTTATTTTAGTTTAGTTTAATTTAATTTAATTTTAACTTTATTTTTATTTTTATTTATTTTTATGTAATTTTATCAAGTCAATTTTTTACATAATTGGATAGTATAGGATATGAAATTACGATGTGTCTTCCATTCTAGGCTCAAGAGATGGACTATGAAGAAATCTTGGGGCTGAGGATTTTGTCACAAAAGCTAGGGTAATAGAGCACATTGGATAGTTTTCTATGTGGTGAAGAGTTAATATATTATGATAAGGATCCCTTGGATTTGGAGGACATGTTTTCTTTCTCATGTGCTTCTTCATTGATGTGGATAGAGTTAATAATCTAATGAGGAAAATGAACATTTAGAATGTTAGTAATGTAGTTGGAGGAACATCAATGAGACAGTGGGGTATACTTGATACTCCAGTGAGGAAAAGGAATGTTTAAAATGTTAGAAATGTATTTGGAGGGAACTCGATGGGATAGCAGGTAGATCAATAATGGGACAAGTTGAAAATTTTCATTTTGAATGAGAGTAGGTGTTATCACGTATACATTGAGGTGGAGGAGGAAGGTTGTGGTCCTAGGGACTCTCCAAACCATTAGAACAATATCTAAATTAGATAGGTCTCATTGAAGTACTACATAATACTATTTTTTATATTTCAACAGGGATTTAAAGTCTAGTTTTTTACTCTTCTCCAAAGGTTACTGCTATTTTTAATTCCATTTTTGAGTTTTCAAAGGATTTGGTTGTAGAGACCTAGTGTTTTGGAGATGAGGAAATGTTTACAAACTCAGTCTCCAAAAAAGGTTTGTTGGGATTTTACTATATTTGGAAGCATTACCTAGGATGGGGAAATAAAGAACTAAAGAAGAAAAAATGAAAGAAAGTGGGTAGAATTCAAAAAATCACAAGAAGACAATAACACAAAAGGAGGAAAAAGTAAAAATTGTAGTGGGTGAGGATATAAGCATGGAGAAATTGATTGAGTTGGTTGAAGACAATGTGATAGGGAATTTATTTGGAGTCTCTTTATTGTTTTTCTCAGTCCAAAGCTAGGTGACACATTTATTGGAACATATTCTAGGTTAATCCCATATTTTCAACATCTTTACTAGGGAATGGATTAATTTTTTTCTAAAATAGAGGAGGATGAAGTTAAAATTTTAGGAAAAAAATGCTTCTAAGTGGATTTCCCTTTAAATTTGAATAGGTGGCACATGATGTTCAATCCCCACCAAGAGATTATGAAAATTTATCCAATTTGGGTCAATATTGATTGTTTACCATTAGAAATTTAGACTGATAGGTTCCTTTAGGACCCTGGAAACGACTTAGGGAAAACCCTAATGGTGGATCCCTCCTACAATTATTCTACATATAGATAAATTTTAAATATTTTGGTAAGTATGGACTTATCAAAATGTTTGGTTGAAAGCATAGATGTGGAAGCAAGGGAACGAGAATACACTCAAATATTGGATTATGGTAATGTGTCCCTCATGTATCTAATATTTTATGAGATAAGACATGTGGTTAAGAATTGTTTGAGGTCATTTGCAGGAAATATTTGTCAAAAGAAGGAAAGGCCATCAACATTGGGATCAAGTGTTGGCCTTGTAATTTTTTGGGATATTCCCAAGGTTCCATTCTATAATTCATCTTCTGGTAAATTGTAAGAGAAGGGGGGGGAAGGGAGAAAGAGAGAGGTCCAAAGCTTGATAGGGAAAAAGATAGGTTTGAATTTAGGTTCAGATAATATTGAGGAAAGACAAACTCTATTTCAAGAGACAAATTCTCCTCTCCCGTGTCTTTAGGATAAAAAATACTTTATAGGATAATCCTTTTAGATTTATGAAAAATATAGGAGAGAAGGTGGGAGAGAAATCGACCCAAAAATAAAAAGTAATAAAGGCTTCATGATGGCAGGTTCACCCTGCTTACCCACATTATCTCCAATGCTATGCATATAAGAATGCATATCCAAATTTATGCCCCAAATAAAATTCTAAGTCTGGGAAAATTCACAAACTCTTAATTTAATTGCGGAAGCTAATAGCATCTATTCACAAATTTTTATTGCTTATGAAAACCATACTTTAATACAACCTAAAAGTCAACTCTTTCATGTGGAAGCTTTAGAACTGAACTTCAATGTACTCAATTCAAACCTTAATTATAAAGCCAATCCAACCTTCATCGTGTTGTCATTGACCCTGTTGAAAAGCTGTTTTCAAAAGTCTTACAAAATACTTGGTTGAACACCCAATTGGTTTTTATTTCTTAAAAACTCAAACTTCAAATATCGTTTAGAACCCAACTCAAAAATTTCATACCAAATGCTAATATGAATGATTGACATTAAATATATCGACCTTGGTTCTATTATATATGCGCCCTTTCCTTTTACACTTACCAAGTTTGATATTGGCTAATCAACACCAGCGCATATGGGATTATACATTCCCACATCAATGAATATTACAACACCAACCTTCATGGTTTATTCAACATGCCAATTGAATTCTTATTCAAAAGTTGACTTTTTTAAATAAAAACCATATAAATTGAAACCCATACCTGGCCCATGCAGCTTAAAACCCATTGCATCAACTAATGCATTGACTTCAACTTTTAACGTACCTTTCACGGTTCCTCCATCAAACTACACCTTCCAACGCATTTAACTTCCGTTCTTGACTTGAAATTAACCAACGAAAGTCGACTATAGGTTTAGAGCTTTCGTTCTGAAGTTTGAATTTCGATTTGCACTTCTCTGGCAGCTTCAAAATAGGAATTTTGTTCTTCATCGCTACTCTTCAATTATGGGTTGTGTGAAATCTCTTTCACGGTTGCTCTACATCAGATCTGCTTCACCATTTGATTTCAATTGCTCGGGGTTCGCCTTAACTCATCGACTCACCATTTCTACTCTCAATTCTCCAATTGATGGATACCGCCTCCGCAACTTTGATTTATACCAACGACAAGATTCAATAATATATATATCGCAACAAACAAATACTTACAACATTTTGTTCCAATATTCAACGCTACTATTTCGCTTACTCTGTTTTTAAAACAGGTCTGCTCTCATCGATTTCAAAAAATAAATAAATAGAGTCTTAAAAAAATCGTGCCTTCTTTACCTTTGACCATCATAGTATTTAAACTTGTGCTTCCAATTTCAATCGTACCATCATTTGACTTTATAAATTCCTCTCATACAACAAACTCATCCCCATCGTTCGCTTTCATGACCTCACCCAGTCTTCGATGGCATCAATTTCATTAAGAAATCCTTATCAGATCATCGAACCAAAGACAATAGGGAATGTCAAGCATGAATTGAAAATTCAATTCAATCTTTCCCCCAGGATGATCGATCCCTCTTTAATTAGGGACTATGCTTTCAAATGCTTTGATTGATCAATGAGATTAATGCACAACACTTTTCTAACGCCCCTTTCAATCCTTCAAAATGAGAATCAAATTCTACTATGGTCTCATGTAGAAACTTCGCTTTTAATTCACTTCAAAGCATAAATCGACATTAATTAAAGTCGATGCTTCCCACATATGCAGAGCTTCATGTTTTATTTCACAGAAAATAAAACATCTTTCACACAATATTCGATCATGGAATGTATATATTTCACACAGAATTTTCAAAAAAAATTCCTCATTGATATAAGCAAATGTAATCAATTATAAAACCCTCTTGATTCTGGCCTGATTTTCAAATCATTGGCCATCTTACAATTGCCCGAAGGCTTGACAAACAAACCTCTGTTTGTCTTCTTCTAACTCCTGTCTCTACCTCTATGATTTTTTGCCTTTGAGGCTTATTTAATTTATACAAATTATGCTGAACCAATTTAGGTTCAAATCCCTTCAATAACTCAACAAATTCCTCAAATATCTCAACCAAATCCTCAAAATATTCAAACCCCTACAATCTAGATTTTATCCCTAAAATCTTGAAACCAAATCTATCTTAGCCTTCATAATTAATTCTTAAATATCTAAAATCTAATTTCCCTCATGTTCTCCAATCATTTGGGAACATTAACAAATCCTCACAATAATTAATTAAAATCACTCAAAAATCCCATTAATATTTACATAAAATCAATATTCTCTCAAAAACATAAGACCCCCTATGTTTAATAAAATACAAGGTATTTTTCCTAATCTAATGCCCCTACATCAGACTCCCAAGGTTGAAAATGATCATGATCTCCTGATCATGTGTTTAAGTCTTTGTCCTCCTGGATCCCACACTTTTTTCTGCAAGTTATCATCTATTTTTGCTTTTTGTTGCTTTTCTCCAGGTCTCCATACTTTATGCTGCCTTACTCCATTGGTTGCACTTTCACAATCTCTTTCTGTATTCCTTTTGCTGCTGCTACTGCTTCTCTTCCTTGCTGATATCTTCCTCTGAGATAATTTCACCATTATCTTTCTGATTAGTTCAATCTCTTTATCCAATAAGTCCTCCGATTGCTGAACTTTGGCTGCCACCCAATCATCTATACCATCTTGTTTTCTGCAACAGAAAACTTCTTTTCTGCCTTCTCCTATCAGCAATTTACTGGACTGGTACATTGTGTACTTCTTTCTACTGTCTTCATCTCTCTGCATCTGCAATTCCCAATTCTGAAATTGAGAATTTTCCTCCTGCACTGAATTCTGACTATTCAGTATAAATTCCAGCGACTTATTTTCTTCATTCCATGGATTAGATAATTCCACAAAATTTTCTTCCTCGTCTTTGATTTGATTGCTCAACTGAGTCAAATGTTCTCCAGCATCTGCAACAACACCTGCATTCATAAAACAATTGTTAAGATGAAAATCTTAAGGCCTTAGTGCCTTTTCTTCCTCTGCCAGCATTTCTGCATGTTGTCCTGAATTTTCCTCCTCTATCAACACATTAGTATGCTGATCCAAACTTTCCAAAGAATTCTCTGAAGAATTCTCAAGACTGTCAACTAGTCTTCTTTTCACACCATCTGCCTCCATGATGTTTTCCTGTTCACTGTGATGAACTCTACCTTCTGCAATCTCTCTATCATACTCTGAATTTACCAACAAGTATTCCAACAATGCAATTTCCTTGTGGCATTGCTGAAGTATTTCATCATCATTTACTATCCCTGCATTTATACACAAATCTTCAGTTTATAAATTAAAATGTTCAACAGTATCAACTATTGGTTCATATACCAGTTCTTCAGACTGAACCACTTCTTCATTCACATGAATTTCTTCCTGTGTTGCAACAGCTTCAAACATGAATGCATTAATGCTTCCCTCATTCAAGAGGAATTCCTCATATTTTCTTTCTACTTCAGAGTATTTATCTGCTGAAAGATATTTACTTATACTTGTGACAGCTTCACAAGATTTCTCATCCTTCTCTTCTGCAAAACCTGTAATCACATCACAATTGTCAATTACAAAAATACAAGGTTTTACATTATCCAGTTGATCTGGATTCGCCCAATAACTCCGGAATTCATCAATGATCTCCTCTTCTGTTTCATCAATGGAAAATTCCACTTTCAACTCAGCTATTCTGATTTCTGTACACCCCAACTGTACACTCATCTTCTGTTCAAGCCTTCTTAGCTTTTCTGCTAACTGCATGTTCATCTGCTGCTCTCTCTTCTGTTGTAGCCTCTGCCACTTCACTCTCTTCTTCATGAGCCAACCAAATCTTTGGCTTTCCTCTATCCTCATCTTCATTTTATCAAATTGTTCTCTGATCTTAGCTAACTCTTTTTCATATTTTGTATCAGCTAACTGCTGCCTTTTTCCATTTGTCTTGGCATCTTATTTCTCTTTTCTTCTGATGTGGTCTCTCTCTGAACCTCTGCTCTCTCCTTTATGACTTTCAATAGTCATCTTCTTCTCCATGAGTTCCTCACTCATAAGCTGCACCAAGCCTTTGCAATAGCAAGTTCTCCTTGTTACAATTTACCTCACCAATCCCTTCCTCCAGATCTGGTCTTTTGTTAAATACTGGTTCTCCTTCTGCTGGAACCTTTTGAGCATTTCTTCACTGCTCCTTCAGGCTTCTCTCATCTGCAAATTTTTAGAACACAATTGTCCTATTCATTCAACCTCTGTTGAATCTCCTCAAGGTTCTACCACATTCACTTAGAATCCCTTGCTAGACTCCTTCATCATTGCTCTCAAAGCTGTGATCTACTTCTTTCTGATGAGACTTCTTCAATATGTCTGCAAACCAAATTCTTCAAGCATAACCTTCAAACCAGAGTTAAATAATAATGATCATCAACTCACCTCCAAGATCATTGTTGATCTTGCTTCACTTCTTCAACTGCACTGCATCTCTGTGCTACAATCTTCATCACTTTCAAAATCTGATCTTACTTCATCACATGCAATTAATTCAATTTAAAAAAAACTTGAATCTTCAAACAGAGCTATTCCAGCTCTGATACCACTTGATGGCAGGTCGCCCTGCCTTTACCCACATTCTCTCCAATGCTATGCATATAAGAATGCATATCCAAATTTATGCCCCAAATAAAACTATAAGTCTGGGAAAATTCACAAATTCTTAATTTAATTGTGGAAGCTAATAGCATCTGTTCACAAATTTTTATGGCTTATGAAAACTATACTTCAATACAACCTAAAAGTCAATTCTTTCATGTGGAAGCTTTAGAATCGAACTTCAATTGAAGCTTGTACTCAATTCAACCCTTGGTTATGAAAACCAATCCAACCTTCATATACAGGTTACCTTCACAAACAAAGTTCTTTTTCAAAGGTCTTACAAAAAGACTCGGTTGAACACCCATTGGTTTTTATTTTGAAAAACTCAAACTTCAAATATCGTTTAGAACCCAACTCACAAATTTCATACCAAATGTCAATATGAATGATTGACATTAAATATATCGACCTTGGTTCTATTATATATGTGCCCTTGCCTTTTACACTTACCAAGTTTGATATTGGCTAATCAACACCAACACATATGGGATTATACATTCCCACATCAATGAATATTACAACACCAACTTTCACGGTTTATTCAACATGTCAATTTCCTTCTTATTCAAAAGTCGAATTTTTTAAATAAAATCCATATAAATTGAAACCCATGCCTAGCCCATGCAGCTTAAAACCCATTGCATCAACTAATGCATTGACCTCAAATTTTAATGTACCTTTAATGGTTCCACCATCAAACTACGCCTTCCAACGCACTTACATTCCGTTCTTGACTTGAAATTAACCAATGAAAGTTGACTACAGGTTTAGAGCTTTCGTTCTGAAGTTTGAATTTCGCTTTGCACTTCTCTGGCAGCTTCAAAACAGAAATTTTGTTCTTCATCACTACTCTTCAATTATGGGCTGTGTGAAATATCTTTCACGGTTTCTCTACATCGGATCTGCTTCACCATTCAATTTCAATTGCTTTGGTTTCGCCTTAACTCGTCGACTCACCATTTATGCTCTCAATTCTCCTATCGATGGATACTAGTCTGCAACTTTGATTTATACCAACCACAGTGTTCAATAATATATATCAGTAACAAACAAATAATTACATATTTTCTCCCAATCTTCAACGCTACGGTTTCTGCTTACTCGGGCTTTCAAAACAAGTCGGTTCTCATCGATTCCAAATAAATAAATAGAGTCTTAAAAACTCTGCGCCTTCTTTGCCTTTGACCATCACGGTATTTAAACTCTACGCTTCCAATTTCACTGCACCATCATTTGACTTTATAAATTCCCCTGCTATAGCAAACTTGCCCCCATCATTCTGCTTTCAGGACCTCACTCAGTCTTCGATGGCATCGATTTCATTAAGAAATCCTTATCATCGTAACCAAAGACAATATGCCAAATGTCAAGCATGAATTGAAAATTCAATTCAATCTTTCCCCTAGGATGATTGATCCCTCTTTAATTAGGATGATTGATTGAAAATGCTTTGATTGATCAATGAGATTAACACACAACATTTTTCTAACGCCCCTTTCAATCCTGCAAAATGAGAATCAAATTCTACTATCGTCTCATGTAGAAACTTCGCTTTTAATTCACTTCAAAGCATAAATTGACATTAATTAAAGTCGATGCTTCCCACATATGCAGAGCTTCATGTTTTATTTCACAGAAACTAAAACATTTTTCACACAATATTCGATCATGGAATGTATATATTTCACACAGAATTTTCAAAAAAAATTCCTCAGCGATATAAGAAAATGTAATCAATTACAAAACCCTCTTGATTCTGGCCTGATTTTCAAATCATTGGCCCTCTTACAATTGCCCGAAGGCTTGACAAACAAACCTCTGTTTGTCTTCTTCTAACTCTTATCTCTACCTCTATGATTTTTTGCCTTTGATGCTTATTTAATTTATACAAATTATGTTGAACCAATTTAGGTTCAAATCCCTTCAATAACTCAACAAAGTCCTCAAATATCTCAGCCAAATCCTCAAAATATTCAAACCCCTACAATCTAGATTTTATCCCTAAAATCTTGAAACCAAATCTATCTTAGGCTTCATAATTAATTCTTAAATATCTAAAATCTAATTTCCCTCATGTTCTCCAATCATTTGGGAAAATTAACAAATCCTCACAATAATTAATTAAAATCACTCAAAAATCCCATTAATATTTATATAAAATCAATATTCTCTCAAAAACATAAGACCCCCTATGTTTAATAAAATACAAGGTATTTTTCCGAATCTAATGCCCCTGCATCACTTCACTAGCTTATAGGGTAGAAAAAACGTATCTTGGGAATAAAGAAGGATGCAATTTTTCCCATAATGGAAGAGTGGACAAGACTCTGCACTTCAATGGTGAACCAGGGTATTAAATGATGAGGTACCTAATGTAATGACCCCATTCATCTTGCAAAGTATGTAGATATCATGCTAATGGTACCAGTCATGGTACGTACTTCTATATAATGTAAATATTATCCTAGCCACCTTGAATTTGTAGGGTCATTGTAAGTACTTCCCTAGTTATCTATACCTATGCATATATATGTATGTAAAAAGGATTTAAATGTGTAATTATTATTTGGAAAGAATGTAAAAAGGCATGTATATGTCTTTTATAAACCATTTGGTTATTGTGAGTATATATATGTATGTGTGTGTCTATTTTAAATTTCAATAAGATGTATGCATTGGGATATTGAAGACCTTATTTTGATTTTGTGACACATATTGATATTTATCAGCACTAATTAATCTAAACCTATTAATAGATCCTTAGGTTGTTTGAAAAGTAAGGTCTCTAGCGAAGGTTGAATTACCTTACCTTATAATAGTACCCTTACCTATCCATTTGAATGTCCTTACATTAACTTCAGTACAAGGGCATAACTAATAAATACAAGTTGGGTAAAGTATAAAAAGGTTAAAGAATATAAACCAAGGATGTGTTCCTTACCTTTCTATGCATTTGACAACCTTTGATGGCCAGAAGCTCCCTAAGAGCTTGAACCCATGACCTAAAAGCCTTCAATCATCGTCATTGCTAAAAGTTTGTTTCAAAAGTTTGTGTGACTAAGTTGTACAGCTATCAAATTTAGGACACATGCATATACTTACAAGAATATTAGCACATGGTTGAGCAGATTTTTTTTTCTTCTCACAGCTTGTTGGTTCTAGAACTAGTATTGGAAGAAGACAAATAGTATGAAGTAAAGGAGAAAGGAGGCCAAATAAAACAACATGAATTGACTTACAAGGTTGACCGGAAATGACTATGCTAGGGAGAATGATGCGATATTTTTGTTGTTATAGAGAGGCAAGACTCTAACTAACACCCAGGAAATAAAAAAAGAGAGGAAGTTGAGCTAGGAGCACACAGAGAAAAAAACACTGAGAATAGTTAAAGCGTAGCGAGGAAGGAAAGAAGAAAAAGGTAGAAAGAAAAATCGATAGATAAATTTAGTAGTGAGGGATAATCATCTGAAGAATGAAATCAAGGGCATTTATTGTGAAGTAAGGAGAGGTACGAGCTCAAATATAGGTGGTCAACATCACAAAGCCAACATGGGGATTTGTATCAGTAGAGGTTATTCACGATGAACCACAGAGACTTACTTTTGATGTGGTGTTATAATCTTACTGTTTTGCACATACTTAGTGCTATATTCTAGGACGCATTTCAACGTAAAGTATTTTTCTTGAAACTTGGTTAACATAAACACATGTTATTACAATTTTACATTATCGGATATACATTAGTTATAGGGAATTATTACCTCCTATCCTTTACCATTATGCAGACTGATAGAGATACACTTAGGTAATGTTTTTTATCTGGAATTACGATTTAGAGAACACAAATTTTCAAAAATATATATATATATTGGGTTTAACTATCTTCCAACTGGTTTGGTGGGAAAACACCTGGGTCAATTTTTATGCCTCATACTGTTACACCATACATGTAAATTCTTTGTTTCTTTCAATGGAACTATTGTTTAAGTTCTTTAGGGTACTCAAGTTGACTAAGGGTGGAGATTTTCATATTTGGAGTCCCTCATTAGATAAAGGGTGGATGCCTCTAGTTTCCCTAGATTAGTTTCCTCGTTGAACGCTCAGTGCTAGTGCACTCTGGATTCCAAATATTAGATGGAATGGTTGAGAAATCTCAAGGTGGAAGAAAACCCCCTGGAATCCCTGAAATGCTTGAGGGTGGATATTTTGATCTCTGGAGTCCCTATTTGGTTGATGGGTGGAGGAGAATTAACTATGGAACCCCTGTACAAGCCTACATCTATATGCAGGGTGGAGGTGGGATAGACCTATGGAATCCTTAGTCAGGTCATTGGGACAGAATTCATAAGCTAGGGGTGGAAACTGCATCTTTGGTTGTCTTTCAATGGTTGGGAGGAGAATTAAGAGCCTTATCCCAATTCCCATTCTAGATCACACAATGCTAAGTACCTTAATTACTGTGATTTTCTAGGACAATTCACCATATATTAGGGTTACAATATGGAAATATTGTATGTGATTCCTACTTTGCATGGTATGGGGCAGTTTAATGGATTATGTAAGTCATGAATAGAGTTTTATATTTAGGCATTGTTATAAACAATGTTCTAAATGAAATGCTACAGGTTGGATGACCTATAACAATGATGCAAAGTCTTAGGTATCCTTAATTTTGGGTCACTAGGCACTATGAAAGACCTCATGATATCAAGGAGGAATTTCCCTTATTGCTTCAAATGCAATTCATGAGTTTGATAGGAATAATGCCTAGTGTTTGGACGTTATCTAGAGTGACACTACTTGTTTATGCACAAATATGGTATATTGGTTGCAGCGTACTATAACTCTGTTAGTGGTGTTTTCCTTACTTAAGCTTTGTTGAAATATTTTATTGACTCATACTGAATTAGTTATTGTAACTATATTTGACTTTCTTAACTAGACAACAAGATAAAATCGTGATAGCATGCAACTCTTGTAGTTTCTAATTGTAATGTCATCTACTAGAATTGCACAGTCATAATGTATTATTATAACATATGTGTGATTTTTTAAATGGGCCTAATGGTTAAGAGCATGTTTTTCCTCCTAAGAGATCACAAGTTCAAAACCAAGAGGGTAGAGTATGTATGCCTTGGTAGACTAAGCAATCAAATTATTGTGTGGAGGTGGGTCCCTTGTCCCACAAACAAGGGGTCTCATACACCAATTTGGTGTCTAGCTTGGTTGTGACCTTAAAATTAGATATAATAATAATAAAAGAAAAACAATATGCTATCTCATCACAACATATGGGTAATTTTTATATGTTGTTTCATCACAAAGTATTGCTACAAACTACTGAAATGTAAACTCAAATGTTGTCTCATCTTAACATGTTGCTACATCATGATCATGTGTGTAATCATTTTTTTTTTCATTAGGTTAATAATGATGTCATGTGTGATTTTAAAACTAGGCATAATATACTATTACAAATGGGTTGTCATTAATTATTCATGGTTCAGTGTGGTGTAATACTTCAACATAGAATATGATGTAAGTTACCAAAAATGTGCAACCCTTATTTCATTACTAGGAAAAATTCCTTTCTATAACAACGTCAACCCATGTGTTTGCATTGGTTCACTAACGATGTATTTTAGAAGTTTGGTATTTTACAATTCCTAGGATTTATGATAGCATTATTAAATAACTCTTTTCTCTTAGAGGATTTTTAGTATCCTAGGGCATTGCCTGTCTAGTTCCACGAGCCACGTAACTACTTAAAAATCGATTGTTATATACCTTTTTTTCTATTAATGTATAGTATTTTAAGTCTTTGTATATATATGTTTAAATAGTATCGAAGAAAATTTAAATTTTTGGGTGGTTATGTTCAAAAATTTAGCACTGTTCCTGCGTTCAATGACGTGTGGCCAAGTATGGTTGTGTTTTAGCCGCTACAACACCACCCAAAATTTTGGGTATATTCAAAATTTCGGGTCCCCCTCTACTCACTCAACCCATTAAGTTTTCGACTTAGCCTTCAGTCGGTAATATCCCCATGACCTATTTCTGCCCAGCCCTGTCACCTCACCCACTTGTCTTGTTGTCTCTCTCTTGCGCTAGGGTATATAAGTTTTAAGCTGGTTTCTGAACTTAGAGATGCTCAAGCGATTGAAATAAGTTACGATATCTTAGGTTGGATATTTCAATGTTGCTGCTCCTCGAATGAGTTATTTTTCCTAGTCACTTGTTTTTCTCATTATTACCGAGAGCTAACTTATTCTCATATTATTCCTTTCATGAAATTGGTCAAATTTTATATCAGTATACATCAAACAACGTATCTGTTTCATTAAGAGTCCATTGGCATGACATGATCAAAATAATCTACAAGATGAGGTTCCAACCATCCATGTGGAAGCTATTGGTTTGCATGAAGAGCCAGGGTTTTCCCAACAAGAAAGGGGACCCTTTCAAAGCGAGATGGATCCTCATGAATCCCCAAGAGCCACACTTTAAGCTAAAAGGCACCTAGTCACTTGCACAAGACTGATATGCATGAAAAGGCATCTTGTTGTGGAAACCAGAGATCACCGAAAGAGGAATGCAGAACGGATAAAACTCAAATTTGTAGGTCGTAGATGACTCCAGGTCATAGGTCGAAGATGACTCAAGGTCATAAGTCACAAATAATCCTAGGACGAAGGTCGCAGATGATCCAAGGCCGTAGGTCGTAGATGACTCAAGGTCGCAGGTCGTAGATAAATCCAGGTCGCAAGTCGCAAAAGTCGCAATTCACAAGGTTGAAAAGTAGCAAAGTCTCATAGGTTTCAAAGTCGCATAGGTCGCAAGGTCGCAAAATCACATAGGTCACAACGTCACAAAGTTGCAAAGTCACATAGGTTGCAAGGTCGTAAATTCGCATGGTCGCAAAGTCGCAAAGTCGCAAAGCTGCATAAGTCACAAAGTCACATAGGTCACAGGGTCGCATAGGTTGCAAAGTCCCAAAGTTCACAAATTTGCAAGGTTGCAAGGTCGCAAAGTCACATAGGGCGCAAGGTCGTAAGGTTGCAAGGTCGCAAAGTCATATAGGTCACAAGGTCGCATAGGCCACAAGGCTACAAAGTTGCAAATTTGCATAGGTCGCAAAGTTGCAAGGTCACTAGGTCGCAAGGTTGCAAATTCGCATAGTTCGCAAAATCACATAGGTCGTAACGTCACAAAGTCACATAGTTCACAAAGTTGCACAGGTCGCAAGGTCGCAAAAGTCGCATAGGTCTCAAGGTTGCAAAGTCGCAAAATCACATAGGTCGCAACGTTGCAACGTCGCATGGTCGCAAAGTCACAAAATCACAAAGCTGCATAGGTCGCAAAGTCGCATAGGTCGCAAAGTCACATTTTTCGCAAAGTTGCAAGGCCGTAAAGTCGCAAGGTCGCAAAGTCGCATAGTTCACAAGGTCACAAAGTCGCATAGGTTGCAAGGTCTCAAAGTCGCATAGGTCGCAAAGTCGCAAGGTCACAAAGTCACAAAGTCGCAAGGTCACAAGGTTGCAAAGTCACAAGGTCGCAAGGTCACAAAGTCGCAAAGTCACATAGGTTACAAAGTCACATAGGTTGCAAAGTCGCAAAGTCCCATAGGTTGCAAGGTCACAAATTCGCAGTCGCATAAGTCGCAAGGTCGCGAGGTTGCAAGGTCACAAAGTCACATAGGTCGCAAGGTCGCAATGTTGCAAGGTTGTAAAGTTACAAAGTCACAAAGTCGCATAGGTCGCAAAGTTGCAAATTCGCGTAGGTCACAAAGTCGCAAGGTCGCAAAGTCACATAGATCGCAAAGTTACATAGGTCGCAAAGTCACAAGGTTGAAAGGTCACAAGGTCACAATCTCCCTTAGGTCGCAACTTCCCCTCATTCGCAAGTAATTTCAAGAGTTGGGGAAGCCCAAAGGTCATGGGAAACCCAAGAGTCACCTCGGCCTATATGTACATCTTCTAGCGATTTTGTAAGGGAATTTTTTGGGTTGTGGACTTTTGAGAGAGACACATTTCTTTTTATTTAATGGGCGCCTCTTGATGAATAAAAAGAAGTGTTATTGGATCTCACTATTGAATCCTATGGAAGTCTCCTGTGTGGTTATGCTATAAATATGGTCTCTTCGAATGAATGAATGCTTCTTTAAAATATCCGTGCACATTTCTACTCATGTATTCCATTGTGTTATGATCTTCATTGCAACACGTGGATGATATATGATGTTCTAAATTAAATAAATGTTGATGAAATACTTTGTCAATATTTGATTTAAATCTTTATTGGGATGTGCATAGTCGGCAAATGAAACACTTAACCATTGTGAACTATTTCTCGTTTGTTAAGTGAATCTTGTAATAAGTATGATCTTGGTAAAGTTTTGCTAACAATGCTTTTCATAAGTTTCATGCTTTAAATTTTTCTTTGCTATTCATGGTATTATGTTTCACGGGGCATTCATCAATCACTGAGTTGTATTCGTTCAACATCCATGCATTCTCCATCTCAGTGAGTCCCCTCTCTATCCGAAAAAAATCTTCACCAATTTAATGGCAACCGGGCCTACATACCGGATGGGATCCCCAAACCAAATAGTGTAGAGTCTAATTGGGATTATGCACCAGGGAGATCCCCTTACTGTTGGCGGGACATTTTCAACCATCAACAGATTTGGCGCTAGAATGAGGGACAGATGACAAGCTGAGCCCTTGGAGCCTACATTTTAGTCTCATATCTATAAATGGCTCATCCCAAAATCATACTCCCGAGATGTTTATCAGGTTTATCTATTTGTAGATGCTCAATCCCCGACAAACCTCTCTATCACTTGTCTTAGTTGAAGTTCGATGGTGAAAATGGAATTTCCATAACTGACCACCTATCTGATTTTCTTGAGTTTTGTGAATATTACGAAATTGATGATGAGGAGTTTTCTTGGGTGCTTTTCTCCCTCACCCTTGAAGGATGCGTTAAGAAATGGCGTCGCATGCTACCAGCAACTTATATCCATTCGTTTGAGCGACTCATCAGTGAGCTTCAACAAAATTTTCACAGGTACGATTTTCAAGATGTATTAATAAGGATAAATGATATCAGAATGGAAACTCATGAATCTATAGAGGATTTTTCTACTAAATTTGTTCATACTTGTTTTGAGTTCCCTGAAAGAGATGTCGATTGGGCATATTTAATTGAACAATTTCAATAGTTGGTTTTTGTTTCTCTGCAACACCTTCAGTCTGAAATAAATCCTGATCCTTATGGATGTCATGATAATCCTTAAGTTACTAACTGTATAAATTTAGTCCCGAATATTTTCTTTCCCATCTCTCTGATTCAGGGACAACTTCAAGCCTCCAAGGAGGAAATTAATATTTGTGACATTTCTCATCCTCCTGGTTTCCTACCTAATGGATTTTTGTTCACAAATAGTTTAAGTGATGAAGTATGCTTGCAGGAAAATGAACCATGTTGTATCGCCTCCACATCTTTCATACTCCCTGTCAAATAAAGACTCAAAAAACAATTTGATTTAACATCTCTCCATGTTAATGAAACCAATCTCAATTCCATTGAACATAATCCTGGGTCTAGTCCTAAATATAATTCACCTATCAACAATAACTTGGGATTTGTCTCGAATGAAGTTGATTGTCCTGTAAAATACATGCACCATGACATTCATGTAGGCTCATTATTCCCTCTGGATGACAATAATGTGCGAGATGAAAGTCCAGGTACGATTTATACTCCCTCATATGAATCATTTCATCCATTATTCTCTGACTCATTTCTTCGGTCTACCACACCAGTGATTTCTACAAATAATTCAGAACTTTCTTCTACTAGTGTTGGTGGTAGTGATGAACACGAGGGTGATGTTTCACAATCACACTATAATGATGATGAATCTCTTACTCCTGATCACTTCCATCTGCAGTCCTTAATCGGTCAAGAAAGAGACCTTATGTCTCAGCAATCTCGAGATGTTTCTTTCACTGTTTCATCCTCATTTTCGATCCAAGGGGAGCCTGACATGCCAGGTACCCAACCTGATCAAATTGATGGCTCCAATGATCGCTACTTATATCAAAACATATTCACTCACACCTCTGAGAACTGTCATTTGTCTCTATTTTTCGACCTTTTGAAGCCACCGAAATTCGATGACCTGCTATGTGATGATGCAGGAACCCATTAGGAAATCGAAGAAATTAAGCTTCTATTGTCGGTTATCTCAAGTTCTCACAATCCTGATGAGATCCCTGAAGCAATTCAAACTAGGGTTTCTCGAATTAGGGTTTCTGAAATGATGATTCCCACGTATCACACTCCTCTCATCATAACCACGCTAGATGTCAGCTCATCTGAGAAAGCCTTCTATTCGAGTGATGTTTCTCTAAGCACATATTTCTATCCCCTAATAGCTGATATGCAACAACCGATATACCCTAATTTATTCACTAGAAGGAAAACACCGGCCATTGTCTCTAATATTTTTGTTTGTTGCCCCCCAGTACTAGTTGCATTCATGCACAAGCGTGTGATGTTTTTCAAACCTCTCTATTGCCTGAAAATTTTCTAGTGAATTCATCCCATCCTGGGAAATCTAAAGAATATGATACATTAGATTGTCAATCTGTTAGTGCGCAAACATTTGGCTGAATTTATAATAATCCCACTGAAAATCATCCAGTCACCAAAAATAATTATCACATCCATTCGCCAGTTGATCTCACGAAACCATCGAAGTTTGAAAGCCCCCCACTCGAAGTTCTAGGGTTTGTCTAGGATGGTGAGGCACTTCAACCTCTGCTGACGGTTACTTCAGATCCTCATAGCCCCGAAGAAACATAGGGATGAATTCAAACTAAGGTTTTAAAAATTAGGGTTTCTACACTTGGATTCGCACGCACCTCAAATTTTCCTGGTAGATGCCTATTTTTTCCATTCCATAAAATTGATCATCCTCAACATCATGATGAGATTCCCAGCTGGATTGACAGATTCTATCCTATGAATATACCTACAAATAGGAAATTTTTAACCTCAATTCTGCCAGATTTAGGTTTGTGCATGCATGGATGTGTGTCATTTATAGATGATTTTAGGTTTTGAGTACATATTTCTGTGCATCAGGATGAAAGTGAAATTCAGCTTGAAAAATCCATTCTGGCACGTTCTCTAGTAAGTAGCCATGACCTTCTTGTTGTTGCACATTCTCTTAAGGTAAGTCTTGTTGTTGGTGCACAATTTTGTATGCTAGCTCTGATTGCCAACATTGTTGTTCTTGCAGGACGAGAACTAATGCAGTGGCTACACTGGAAAGCTGATTTCACATAATCCAACCACCTCTTTGGTTAAACTAGGGTTTTAGGTTTAGGCTAGCTAAGATCTGTTAATAAAATTTTTTTAGTTCATGTTGTTAATTAGGTTTACTTGCCAAAGTTTTTCTTTATGGTTTAAAATTATGTTCATTGTCTTCTCTTACAGTCAGTAGCTTTATACATTATAATTTTCCATTTATTTTGCACTGATTTCTCTTTCATTTTGCTTATTGCTGCATAATATTCAGATAATACCTGCATGTGCTTTGCCTTGTTTTTTCCACCTACAACTAGTTGATATTTCTTGCACATGGTATTACATTTCGTCATAAGCCTCATCTGTTGCATCACATTGTACTCTTTCTTCCTCGCATCATTTGCACTGGTTGTTGAGATAGCTGTGAAAATTTCCGTACATTGCATACCACTGCATAAGCCCTCATTGAACCTGGGGCCTTGAAACCCTCGGTGCCCAAACTAGCCTTATTACTCCCCCTTGCACAAGTTTAAAGCTGGATGGATTGCTTTTACCTCTTTGCACGCATCAAAATCCTGATGATCTTTCTTACTTGTTTTGCCTTGATTGCTAAAACCCTGACTCCATTGTTTGTGTGACATTGCGGTGGTTACCTCAAGAGGCAGCTTCTCTCAGAATAGGTCATCAAATTCATGTTCTTAACATAATGCCTATGATTTTAAATTCATTATCTAAGGATATGCGAGCTGGTTGCTTGTGGGGAACCCTAACTAGTTTGAATGGCCTATACTCGTAACCTGAGCCTTGTGCCCAGCATAGTCTCGAACATCTTAATGATCTATTTTTCACGTTTCTCCTGTGGGTGGTAGATGGGATGTGAAGGCTTGTCATGAGGGAAAACCAAATCAAAATATCTTTCAGTTTCTATCAAACAAGAAAAAACCTCTCTTGCCCGTAAAATAAGTCGGGATACCTCATCCACCTATGCCAAATAAGTGTCACAAGCACATGAAAATAAGTGTTACAGGCACATGAAACAAATAAGGGTAAAAGATTGAAAAAGGTTTCCTACGTCAAGAGGTAATGCAACAATTCCGCCGGGGTACTGATCAGGCTCGTTGGCAGCGGAGCAATGTTTATGATTTCTTGAAGTGACTCCGCCAGGGTACTGTCGAGGCCTGCTGGAAGCAGAGTAACACCGGAAACTTATTTTAAAATTCTGAATATAATAAATCCCGCTGCCTTTCTCTCTACATCATCAACAAACTATTGGCAGCCGTGAAATCTCGCTTTGATGTTTTATGATTAACAAGACCTAACTGAGGCACAAGGATTGGACATATCTGTAAAGGTGAAAGTAATACAAAGGGTACCCGCAGAACCTGTTCAATATTCCCTTACATCACTATCCAGACTCAGATTCTTGTTGGGGCTTTGACAGAGATGCTGTATTCTACCAGTGGTTCGCCATTTATTGTAGCCGCTACAACACCACCCAAAATTTTGGGTATATTCAAAATTTCGGGTCCCCCTTTGCTCGCTCAACTCATTAAGTTTTTGACTTGGCCTTCAGTCGGTAATATCCCCATGACCTATTTCTTCCCAGCCCTATCACCTCACCCACTTGTCTTACTGTCTCTCGAATGTGCTAGGGTATATAAGTTTTAAGCCGGTTTCTAAACTTAGAGATGCTCAAGAAATTGAAATAAGTTACAATATCTTAGGTTGGATATTTCAATGTTGCTACTCCTCGAATGAGCTATTTTTCCTAGTCACTTTTTTTTTTCATTATTATCGAGAGCTACCCATTATCATATTATTCCTTTCAAGAAATTGGTCAAAGGTGTTATCCGTATACATCGAACAACGTATATGTTTCATTAAGAGTCCATTAGCACGACACCATTAAAATACTCTACAATATGAAGTTCTAACCGTCCATGTGGAAGCTATTGGTTTGCATGAAGAGCCAGGTTTTTTCCAGCAATTAAGGGGACCCTTTTAAAGTGAGGTGGATCCTCATGAATCCCCAAGAGCCGCATTTTAAGCTCAAAGGCACCTGGTCACTTGCATAGGACTGATATGCAGGAAAAGGCATCTTGCTATGGAAACCAGAGATCACCGAAGGAGGAATACAAAAGGTATAAAACTCAAAGTCGCAAGTCGTAGATGACTCCAAGTCATAGGTCACAGATGACTCAAGGTCACAGGTCGCAAATAATCCCAGGTTGCAGGTCGTAGATGACCCAAGGTTGCAGGTCACATATGACTCAAGGTCGTAGGTCGCAAATGACTCCAGGTTCATAGATCGCAAAGTTGCATAGGTTGCAAAGTCACATAGGTCGCAAGGTCGCAAAATCACATAGGTCACGATGTCGCAAAGTCACAAAGTTGCATAGGTCGCAAGGTAGCAAATTCGCATGGTCGCAAAGTCTCAAAGTCACAAAGCTGCATAGGTCACAAAGTCGCAAAGTTGCATAGGTCACAAAGTCGCATAGGTCGCAAAGTCGCAAAGTTCACAAATTTGCAAGTTCGCAAGGTTGCAAAGTCGCATAGTTCACAAAGTCGCATAGGTCTCAAGGTTTCAAGATCGCAAGGTCACAAGGTCGCAAAGTCGCATAGGTCACAAGGTCGCATAGGTCACAAGGTTACAAAGTTGTAAATTTTCATAGGTCGCAAAGTTGCAAGGTCACAAGGTCGCAAGGTTGCAAAGTCGCATAGGTCACAAAATCACATAGGTCGCAACGTTGCAAAGTCACATAGTTTGCAAAGTTTCATAGGTCGCAAGGTCGTGAGGTTGCAAGGTCGCAAGGTTGCAAAATTCGCATAGGTCACAAGGTCGCAAAGTCGCAAAGTTTCATAGGTCACAAGGTCGCAAAGTTGAATGGTCACAAAGTTGCAAAGTCACAAAGCTACATAGGTCGCAAAGTCGCATAGGTCACAAAGTCACATTGTTCACAAAGTCACAAAGCCGCAAAGTTGCAAGGTCGCAAAGTCACATAGGTCGCAAGGTCGCAAAATTGCATAGGTCACAAGGTCGCAAAGTCGCATAGGTCGCAAAGCCGCATAGATCACAAAGTCGTAAGGTCGCAAGGTTGCAAATTCATAAGGTTGCAAGGTCACAAAGTCACAAGTTCACAAAGTCGCAAAGTTTCAAAGTCGCATAGGTCGCAAAGTCACATAGGTTGCAAAGTCGCAAAGTCGCATAGGTTGCAAGGTTGCAAATTCTCAAAGTCGCATAGTTCACAAGGTCGCAAGGTCGCAAGGTCGCAAAGTCGCATAGGTCACAAGGTCTCAAGGTCGCAAAGTCACAAAGTCACAAAGTTGCATAGGTCGCAAAGTTGAAAACTCACATTGGTCGGAAAGTCGCAAGGTCGCAAAGTCACATAGGCCGCAAGGTCGCAAGGTCGTAATGTCCCTTAGGTCGCAACTTCCCCTCAACCGCAAGTAATCCCAAGAGTCGAGGAAGACCAAAGGTCACGAGAAACCTAAGATTCACCTCGGCCTATATGTACATCTTCTAGCGATTTTGTAAGGGACTTTTTTGGGTTGTGGACTTTTGAGAGAGACACATTTTTTTTTATTGAATGGATGCCTCTTGATGAATACAAAGAAGTGTTATTGGATCTCACTATTGAATCTGATGGAAGTATCCTATGTGGTTATGCTATGAATATGGTCTCTTTTAATGAATGAATGCTTCTTTCAAATATTGGTGCACATTTCTGCTCATGTGTTCCCTTGTGTTATTAGCTTCCTTGCAACACGTGGATGATATATGATGTTCTAACTTAAAAGAAATGTTGATGAACTTCTTTGTCGATATTTTCTTTAAATATTTATTTTGATGTGCATAGTTGGTAAATGAAACACTTAACCATTGTGAACTTTTTCTCATTTGTTAAGTGAATCTTGTAATAAGTATGATCTTGGTAAATTTTTGCTAACAATGCTTTTCATAAGTTTCATGCTTTAAATTCCTCTTTGATATTCATGGTATTATGTTTCACAGGGAATTCGCCAATCACTAACTTGTATTCGTTCAACATCCATGCATTCTCCATCTTAGCGAGTCCCCTCTCTATTCGAAAAACATCTTCACCAATTTAATGGCAACCGAGCCTACATACCTGATGGGATCCCCAAACCAAATAATGTAGAGTCTAATTGGGATTCTGCATCGGGGAGATACCCTTACTGTTGGCGGGAAATTTTCAACCGTCAAGAGGTTGTAAATTATGTATTTTTCACGTTAACTCACCACAGAGCATGCAATTGTTTAATTCTAGTTTGTTTACCACTTTCCTATCTATGATTTTAACACATTTTGTAGCAACTGGTGACTATTATTTTCTAACTATAAATGTTGCAAATGGTAAATCTCTTGAGCTAAAATCTAGTTGCAATGCCATTATGTATGCTGATAATAATAGATGTGATTCCTTGTTAAATATGCTTTCATTTATCATATTTAACATTTCCATCGAAAGTTATATATTTAATGTATTAATTGTAAATAAGTTTTTGGGCATATCCTCTTCCAATGAGAGGAGTTGAATTAATATTTTAGCCTTATCCACGATATGGATACTAGAAACCAAATATTTCAAATAACTAACTTTACCACTATCATAATCGAACAGGGCTCTGCCATATGAAAATAAAGTCATTATAACAATTTGAGTAATTAAAGCTCGCGGATAAACCTTCTTTGGAGTATTATGATGGGTCATGACTCATGGAAAAGAGGGACCACCACATTGATATAATTACCAATAGATACACTTGAAGACAAAAGATAATTTCATAGAATTATAGAGGAAGGTTTTCCATGTAGCACGTCAGATTGTTGACGATGTTGGAAATCTGTCAACCAAGGGGATCTCCCCGATGTGAAATCTCAATTAAACCTCACACCATTTGGATTAGGAGCCACATCCTAAGTATCGACCCAGCTATCATAACTCTAATTTTTTCCTTAGATGTAATGGATAACATAAGAGAGTATGCACATAACCTTTGAAACTATCAAGTAAGTTGATAGTGTGAAACACCAATTGCAATATGTAAAAGGAGACTTTCATGAGAGGGAAGTAAAGAGTGAGTCTCTAGAAGGAAATTATTATAAATATCTTAAGAGAGGTACATGAGAGTAAGGAAAGATTAGTTATTTATCTAGGGAAATAGTTCACATAGAAAAAATGAACATTAAAGCAAAAACAACAAGCATTCAATAAGATAGTACTAAAGCCAATGAAGTAGTTCAATTTCCTTAGTACATATGAACCAAAAAAATACTGCAAACATCTAAATAATACTCTTAAAATATTCATGATACATGCATGAACATGTGATGGTTCAGTGATATTTTGATTATTAGGTGAAAGATCCAAGTACACAGTTACAATGGCGAGCCACTAGCTCCAATAGTGGAACATTAGCGTCACTTCTTTTTTCTCCAAAGAATTATCTTCTCTCCGATGCTAAGCTAGAGAAGTCAAGGCTCGCTCTCTAAAGGTGAAGCCTATAAAAGAAATTTTCTTGAGTTATGAGGTTTATTTTATAACAAGAGGAATGACCTTTCATGTCCCCATGACTCTTGTTCTTCCCTCATTACTCGTATATTTCTATTGTGACCTTTTGAATTATATATGACTTTTGGAATTTTCATAGAGACTCTTTTGTCCATATATGGCTATGTGACTTTTCATATTCCACATATGACTCTCGGATTTCCACACATTACATTTTGTCCTTTCCTTTTGATAATTACATCATTACATCAAAAAATGATGTGGCAAGACACGTGGATGAACATGACATTGCGATGGAATTGGTACAAGTCACAACTTGACAATGATGACATGGAATCCATGATGAAGTGGCAGTGCCAAGTTGTTGCTCTAGTTTCTTTGTCTTCAATATTTGTGAGAAGTATATTCAGTACTTCATCTCCATGAAAGCTCTGATTTATTTTTCATCTACACCCTCCAAGGGGTTGAATGATATGGAGTCTTCATATGTTCCTGATCTTTAGTCTTCTATCATAAACTGTGTCCCTTCATCTTCTTACTTGGTGATCATTTTGTTTTGAATTCTTCATGAGTGTCACCTTGCATGGTCTCCTTGTCATCTTTCTTGAACACCATCTTGTCATGTCATGATACAATACATGAAAGTGAAATTCACTCATGAAAAGACAACATCAGTCTGGAAAACCCCTAGTCTAACTCTCTTCATGAAATTCGTTGATTGACCTAGAACTAAGCACTGGATAGGGAGAAAGGCTTAGGGATTTCGTAGTTCCAGACGCTAGGAGTGAGGTATTGATGCTTGTGACTATGCAATGTGCAACACTAGAGGCCCGAGAGACACGATTGCATAATTGAGGTTCACAGTGAGTTAGGATTTCCCATTGTAATTGTGCAATGCATAGTTTAGGAGAGAGAGAGGGCCATAGAATTGCATAGTTGAACAGTTCATGAAGGTAGGGAGATAGATTGTTTCTTACAACTATGAAATGCACAAAAGGAGACTGGATGGGAGGAAAAATTATGCAGTTCTAGGGAGAAAGAGGAAATCCTTGAGCATTGTGACTGCAAAATGCACAATCCTTGGAGGTAATGAATGCGCATTGCACAATTCCAAGAGCCAAGACAGTCTAGCTAAGTCTTGATACTGCGCAATGCACAATTCAGGGAGACAGATCGGAGGAAGGTTGACCAGAGAAGGATCAATTGAAGAAAATGACTAAGTGTGGGACCAGAGATCAAAGAGATGGGACTAAAACATTAATTGAACATGATCACAAACTTATATATGATTAACCACTAGAAATGAAGAATTTATCACCATTTCCTCTTTGAAATGATGGCAAAACAACACTTACCTCCAAGTGCGACACTGAAGACACACTTTGCGACGTAAGTGACGACACTAGTGAAACATTGCTCAATACTTGGGGAATGTGTCTAATTCATGTACGTGTGATGGATAGGACACATAAGTGCAGGTGAATGCTTCATAAATTCCCTTTAATAATGTACAAATGACTCCCATTGACTAGATGTGACACTTCCCTAACCACAAGACCACACTTGCAAAAGTAAGAGAAAAGTGCAAACAACACTTGAAAATTGTTAATAAAGTGGAAGTGACACATTCCAAAGTGAATATAACATGAAAATGACACTTGTTAAAGTGAAATAAAGTGAAAACTAAAATCAAGAATGAGAAAGAAACACTTGCAAAAACAAAGGTGTGCCAAAGCGACATTTAAGAAAACTTACCAAAATAGAAGTACAATCACAATCAAAGTGATGAATATTGTTAATGGGAAGTGTGAAATGACTTTTGGCGTGTATTTATCATTACACTATGCTTATGTATTACGTTTTCATAGTCATTAGTGATTTCGTAAGCCTTACCTTCAAGAGTTGTGCAATGCCTATCTAAGCTCGCATAGAAATATGTGTGTTTATGAATTCATAGAAGAAAAAACATGTGTGAGAAAATGAATTTTACACTTAGAATAAGACTCGACACTTTATGAAAAATATTAAATGACCATGAAGTGACCATAGAACAATAGATCGCAAGATCCTCAGTAGGCTCCAAATTCAAGTGTAAGCAAAACTTGGGAGGGTGTTTGTCACAACGAAAACACTTAGTGACACACTAGAAGAACTCCATATTCTTTGTTTGGGTTTTATCCTTAAGTGAAAAGTCTCAGAATTTCAAGAAGTATTGATTCACTATGAATATTACCATGGCTTTGATACTTATCTTGGATAAAGATATACTCTCTTATATTCCTTTCTCAACTTCAAACACATGAACATAAGACTAGTCACACCTCAAGTGTTTCGATAGGGGAGATTGATAATAAGTATATAGAGTGTTTGATATTAATATTTTAGCACATTCCCTATTTTTTCTCTACTGTCAATGAGCCTATTCAATACCCTAGTGGATTTACCTCAAGGAAACACAAGCATTGCTACGCTTCCAGCGAGCCTATTCAGTACCTTGACGAAGTTTCTTACTTCACCTCTCTGCACAGGAAGCCTTTATATTCTTCACCTATTTATTTAGTTAATAATAGATTGTGAAAGGGAGCTTATTTATTTTGAAAGTGGAATAGGTATCCCATATTATTTATTTGCAAGAGAAGTGGCTCCTTGTTTAAGGGATTTGAAAGATAACTAAAGTTAATATACTCGTTTAAAGTTTTTCTCCTTTCCATTCTCTACTTGGTTGAGTTGACATGTCGAAACACCATTAACACAAGACTGAGTCGGAATGAAGACCCTAATAAAGATATGGAATTTATAGTTCGACCAAAGGCTTTCCATTTAGAACGAATCATATTTTCCATTCAGACATCATTGACTCTAAAGATATATAAACCCAACTAGATAATATAATAACATATTAGCCAAGCATTGTTTTTCATCACAAATACCCTTTTCAAGTTTCTCCACATTTTATTTTGAGCCAAAAGAAAGTGATTTTCATGCAATAGTCTTATTAAAAAATCATGAAAGAAAAAATATGACTATGGCATAACACACAATCAAAAGAAAAAAACAGATGGAGAAATGAACTAAAAACAACATGCGTTACAAAAATAAGAGAATAAAACCAATGCAGAGACTAGATGGAGAACAAATGCAGAATGAGTGTGCAAGGGTAACTAGAATACAACTAGACCTACTCCTAACCTAACTAGCTAGAAGGTTAGGGTTAAGTGTAATGAAATTTCAAATGTAGCCAATGTAACTGCTTCCGACCTACAAACACAAATACACAAGAAATTAAAAATGATATATAATAATGTGCAATAGAAAAGATAATAACTTGAATATCTTACACAAGATATTAAGTCTTACTGAAAGGCACAAATATGTGTCATAGCAACTAACCTTAACCATCCTGCAACCTTACCTTCTCGAATAGCACAATAATCAAACAAATATTGAGAACTCCTTATGAATATACATGCATCAGTGTTTTCCTTCTTAGCAACCATTAAGAAATATCGACGATTATTACTAGAAAAGGGACTTTGGTCATGAAATTAAAAACAATCCTTTTGAATCCCCTGAAATTATTGAGATAATGAACTTTCAATTAGTGCACTCAAATTATAAGGAGAATCAATAAATGATGAACCGATGTAGAATAACTATCATCAGGTGTACTAATGGGGAAATGATTCATCGAGTGACAGTTGTAGAACTAGTATTATGACTGTTTTGGTGAATTAACATATGAGATTCTCAATTCTCCATTGGTTTCCTTTGTGTCCAATTCCATACCAGACCAGTAATATGAAATCTTTTGGAATTAAAAGTAATTTTTGGCCTTGTATATCTGGGAAACCAATAACATGTTGATAAAATATTTGAAGGACATATCAAATCATATCTATAATCCATATTAGCATGGAGGTTTTGATCCACTGAATGATTCAAGACTTGAATACTACTCAAAAGGATTGATTTGGCTAAAACAAAAATGATTTTCTCAATGAAATTCATAATGAAGAGTAGGAGTTGATTTTTCACCATAGCATTGAACAAATGTGAATTCTTCATCCAAAGATAATCTTTAAATTGATCAACTTCACAATTGTATGCATCCATGAAAGGCATACATTTGAATCTCGAGTTATATATAAGAGGTATACATGAATATGAATTCATTATGGTAGTATCATCTATCTAATAAGAAACCCAATCTCGAGAGATATAAAAAATTATAATGATAAATACCAAAATCCACCAAGGATGAGTTTACATCTAGTGAAACAATACGAAGTAAAGAATTTTGCGATGAAATCCAGATATGACACAGTTCAGGGATCGTACCAAGATTTCAAGAAACTACATAACTCATCAACGAGATTTAAAGTGCCTCAACTTCCTGACAAGGTCTGAAACTTTGAAAATATAGATAACAACATTTTGAGAACTGAGTCAGATTGCAAATTTTAGTTAAATCAACAATATTACTATTATCCAAATGGTATCCATATAGATCACTAGTTTGATCATATTTCTCAACCTCAACAAATATATTACTCAATTCATAATATTCTTCTAATTGCAAATCTAGAGATGTATGAATTGGAAAAATCTCATGAGAAAATTGATTTTAAGAGTTGTCCTCATGCAAAATAGGAGATGATAAGGGATGAAATCGATGCTCTATGATTTTATTGATTTCTTCTTCATCATGGATAACCTTACTACCTTGTGTCAATTAAGAAATCAAGTCATCAAATGACGAACTTTAAGAGCATGGAGTATATTGATCACAATTTGATGCATTACAAGCAGTGGAGCACAAGGGACATGGAGGTGAAGAGGAATAAGTGTTTATAAGAGAATATTCTTTGACAGAATCATATTTAAGATCTAAATATTTCGAAACAAAATATTCTTGAGATACTGAAAGATTAGTTGGTGCACTTGAGCTTCCATCATCATATATATCAATGAAGTGATCCTGATCATAATGATGGATTCCCAAGACTTAAAATTGATTTCATTTTATTGACTACCAAATTCAATATTAAACAAGAATCATGAACACCATCTTCACACGAAGGACTTTGAAAAATAGAAGAAATATTGAAAGAGTCTTCACCTTCCTACTCCTTTACCTTCGAAATGTGACTACCTTTCACCTGTTCACTACTTGGATTTGGAATAGATTGATCAGGCAGATCAAGGGATAATTGATCATGAGAAAGATGTTATAGAGGATGATAGGTATGAAAACCAGATTAAATATTGAAGATTTGAGTGTTAATATCATCTTGCAGAATGGAGGGGTTATTTTTCACCCTAGGCTTCATAAACTATTCCAAGGTTTCCTCCATTGGATCTGAATCATGATAGGTGGATGGAGGTTGAAGAGACGGATCAACCATTTTATTTTCAAATTTCCCAATTTCAATATTATCAGCAAGAGGCACCCAAATTGGTACTGGAAAAGGAGGATGACAAGGAATAAAAGGAATAATAGGTTCCTCCTTTGAAATTAGAGGTCTCTCATGATTTACAAAAGTTGGGGAAACAAAAATATCAGGGAGTTCAGGCTCACCATGTAAAGAGATATGAACCAAACACTCAAAATTTTATTTAAAGAAATCCTAATATGTATCTTCTTTAAGAAATTCATAACATAGGTGAAGGAATCGATGAAAAATCCTCAACTAACTCACCAAGGTTCATTCTTAGTTGATTAATCCTTTTAATAACATCTTAGTAATCATACTTATCGAACGCTAATTGAAGCTCCTTGATGAAGTTTTCAAAAGAATGAATGGAAGTGGGTGGTAGGGTATGACACCATTGGCTAACTCGGCCTTCAATTGTGAGGAAGAAAAGAACACAAGAGACATCTTCACAATCATTTTCATAATATTCACAAACTTAATAAAAATATATGTATGATTGGCTATGGATGTTTCACCCTCACTATCAAAATTGAATTGAGACAAGCCATAAAGAGGTTCATCGGGGCTAAAATTTTTCCCATTAGATATATTGGAAAAACACTTAGGAAGTAAAATCTAAGGATGAGCTATATAAGATAAGAGATTCAAAATAGACTCAATGGGCACAACTTGTCATTTGTCTCTCCTTTAATGCCAAATTTTGATGGTGTTGGAAATCCATCAATCAAGGGGGTCTTTCCGATGTGAAATTACAATTAGACCTCACACTATTTAGAGTAGGAGCCCCATCTAGAACATCATCCCAGCTACCACAAATATAAGGTTTTCCTTAGCTGCAATAGATAACATAAGAGAGTATGCACATAAACTTTGAAATCATCAAGTAAGTTGACACTGTGAAACACCAATTTCAATATGTAAAAGGAGACTTTCACAAGAGGGAAGTAAAGAGTGAGTCTCTAGAAGGAACGTAACAGTACTATCCTAAGAGAGGCACATGAGAGCAAGGAAAGATTCGTTAGTTATATAACAAGATAGTTCACATAGACATAATGAACATTAAAGAAAAAACAACACACATTCAAAAATATAAGTATCAAAGCCAATGAAGGAGTTCAATTTCCTTAGTACATATGAAAAAAACATATACTGCAAACATATAAAGAATAGTCTTACAATATTTACGATACATGCATGAAAATGTGTTGGCTCAACACTATTTTGATTATTAGGTGAAAGATCCAAGTAAACAGTTACAATGACGAGCCACTAGCTCCGATAATGGAACAATAAGTCACTTCTTACTTCTCCAAAGAATGATATTCTCTCCTATTCTAAGCTAGAGAAGCCAAGGCTATCTCTCCAAAGTCTAGGCCTCCAAAAATCATTTTCTTGAGTTATGAGGTTTATTTTATAACAAGAGGAATGACCTTTCATGTCGCCATCACTCTTGAGATTCCCTCATGACTATTAGACTTATATTATGACCTTTGGAATTATATATGACTTTTGCACTTTTCCTAGAGACTCTTTTGTCCATATATGGCTATGTGACTTTTATATTCCACTTATGACTGTAGGACTTCCACACATTACATTTTGTCCTTTATTTTTTATAATTAAATCATTACATCCACAAATGATGTGGCAAGACACATGGGCACACATGAAATTGTGATGGAACTAGTAAAATTCACAACTTGACAATGATGACATGGGCTCCATGATGACGTGGTAATGCCAAGTTGTTCCTTCTGCTAATTTGTCTTCAATCTTTGTGATAGGTATGTTCAATACTTTATCTCCATAAAATATCTGTTTTTTTCTTCATCTTATCCCTCTAAGGGGCTGAATGATATGGAGTCTTCATATGGTCATGATCTTTGGTCTTCTATCGTAAACTAGTGTCCCTTCATCTTCTTGCTCGGTGATTATTTTATTTTGTAGTCTTCGTGAGTGTCACCTTGCATGGTCTCCTTGTTAGCTTTCTTGAACACCATCTTGTCATGTCATGATATAGTACCTGTGAGTGAAATTCACTCATGATAAGACAACATCATTCTAGGTAACCCCTAGTCCAAATATCTTCATGAAATCCACTAATTGACCTAGAACTAAGTATTTCATATGGAGGAAATCTAAGGGATTGCACAGTGCACAGTTAAAGAAGTCAAAAGTGAGGTACTAATTATTTTTACTGCGTAATGTGCAGCATTGGAGGCACAGGAGACAAGATTGTGTAGTTGAGGGTCATAGTGAGGTAGGATTTCCCACTATAACTACGAAATGTGCATTTTAGGAGAGAGAGAGGGCTAGATAATTGTGAAGTTCAGGGAGGTAAGGAGACATATTGTTGCTTGCAACTTCATAATGCCCAAAAGGCGACTAGATGGGAGGAAGAATTTCACAATTCTGGGGAGAGAGTTACAATCCTTGAGCACTTTGACTGCATAATGTGTAGTCATTGGAGGAATTTACTGCACATTTCATAGTTCCAAAAGGGAGGAAAGACTAACTGAGGCCTCAAATTGTGCAATGCGAAATTCACAGAGGCAAGCTAGAGGAAGGTTGACCTGAGAAGGATCAATTACAGAAAAATGACTAAGTGTGGGACCAGAGATTAGAGATATGGGACTAGAACATGACTTGAACATTAGCACAGACTTATAGACAATCAACCACTCGAAAATGAAGCATTTATCAGCAAGTCCTCATTTAAACAACGAAAGAACAACACTTACCTCCAAGTGTGACACTTAAGATAAAATTTGCGACAGAAGTAACGAAACTAGTGAAACGATGCTCAAGACTTAGGGAATGTTTCTAATGCATTCCTATATGATGCATAGGACAAAAAAGTGTAGGATAATTCATCAGAACTTTCCTTCAAGAATGAACACATGACTCCTTTTGACTAGATGCGACACTTCCCTAACCATAAGATGATAGTTGTGAAAGTGAGAGAAAAGGTCAAAAAAAACTTGAAAAGTCTTAAAGAAAGTGAAATAAATACATTCCATAGAAAATATAACATGAAAATGATACTTTTTAAAGTGAAATAAAGTGAAAATGATAGTTGTGAAAGAGAAAGTGACACTTACAAATGTGTGCTAAAGCAACAATTAAGAAAACTTACCAAAATAGAAGTATAATCATAATCGAAGTGAGGAAGAATTTAAATAGAAAGTGTGAATTTATTCTAAAAATGCATTATGTATTACATTGTGCTTATGGATTACGTAGTCACTATCACTAGTGATTGCGCAAGCCTTACCTTCAAAAGGTGTGCAATGCCTATCTAAGCTTGCATAGAAAGATGTGTGTTTATTAATTAATCGAAGATAGAAAATGTGTGAGAAAGTGACTTTGAAACTTAGAAGAAGACTTGAAAATTTACAAAATATTATACAATCATGAAGTGAAGATAGAACAACATATCACAAGATCCTCAGTAGGCTCCAAAATTCAAGTGTAAGAAAAATTTTGGAGGGTGTTTGTCGTAACGACAACATGGAACTTGAAAAGGTTTCCAAGAGATATGCTTGAGAGTATCATAACAATTGCACAAAATATATACACACCATAAACAAATTATAATTCATATAGGTTACAAAACAGGCCCCCATGAAATCATATGGATTTCATTGTAATCCAATCTCCTTTCTTCGAAAACTTATTTTTATATACACGTAAGAGAGTTGTTAGTATGAAATAAAACCTCCATGAATTAAACATAGTCATCACCATATGACATACAACATCATTAGTTGTGGGGCAGGAAGTCACCCATGATGCATCACAATGGATCTTTATCACATTCTCCATAGACTTAGGATGATTAACACATCTAGTCCTTCAAGGAATGATGTTACAAAAAATAAAATAAAATAAAAATTAAGGGGGTGTATTACACCTAAGTTGGTGGAGCCACACATTATTACCACAATAGAACTCAATTTATTGAGTAAGTATCACTTCCATGTAATACCATCCACTTATTTTTTAATTCAAGGAGTTTTTTCTGTTGAATTTAAAAGAAGAAGGGGAGGGATTTATGGGTCTAGAAGACATTGAGATGTAGAGTGTGTCAAGTAATGGTTGTTAATATTGTTCAAAGAGATATATAATAGGGGATGATGTCTTGAAATCCTTTTCATATGTCTATCTTGGTAAGTGGTGATTCCTACAAGAACTTGTATCAGCTATGATCAAAAGGACCAAATGCAGGGATTGAACCTATTTTTGGGGTTTATGTATAAATCCTAGGAGAAGTATTTCTAAGAGAGGTGTATGTAGAAAATACCATGTGTCACATGGTTAGAATAAGTTTTTGGTAAGGGTGTCATAGCAAAGAGAAAAAAAAACTTAATTTGGGCTCTTAGAGAAAAACAAACCCAATGCAAGGATTTCACAATGAAGGTGCTTTCAATAAATATCAGGGGTATAGGTAGCTATAATAAAATAATTTATTTTCATAGGTTATGAGAAGCAGAAACCTAACATCATGTTGGTTCAAGAATTGATGTGGGGGGATTTAATATTAATTTATCTAAATAGGTTTTTTAGTAGTTGAAATACCCTGCGAGTGGATGCAAATGGTCTCTTTGGAGGTGTTTTGATGGGTTGGAAAAATTATTTGTCACTAAAAAGTTTTTTCTTTATGTAATCAAGGATTTTAATGGAATTCAAGTTTAAAATATTGGATGCTTATATGGTGGTGTTGAACCTATATGGACCTTATGGGAAGAGAATGGCCTTTTGGGATCATTTTTTCTCATTTGTTATCTTAAAGGAGAGAAACTTGGTAATAGGGAGAGACTTGAACTTTAAATTGAACTGGGTGGAGGTTTGGGGCTAGTTGACCTAGGTATAAGATAAATTAGATTACTTTATAGATCAAGCAAGATGTGTTAATTTGATATAAATAAAACCATCCAAACTAAAGACAACATGGTGAAACACAAGATCAGGTCTTGTAGAGGTATCCACATGGTTGGATCATTTCTTGGTTGTAGAGAGTTTTATTAATAGTATGGAGATGTATTGGAGTTGGGTAGGTAAAGGAGGTTTCTATGATCACAATCCAATATACTTGGAAATCAACAAGACAAAAAAATAAACTATTGTCACCATTCAAATTTAATCTAATTTAAGTGGAGAAGTTTATGAATTTGGTAAAATAGAAATGGATTTATTTTAATCCAACCTCTAAGGTTTTATAAAGTATGATGTTTGAAAACTTATTATATCGAGTGAAAGAAAGAGTAGTTGAGTGGTTGGAAAACATGTTCAAAAATAAAGACAAGGTTTTGAAATCTATGGAGGAAGATATTGAAATATTTTATAATCATAATGAAATTGGTATTTTATGGATTTGGTGCTAATGATTCTAGAATATCTAAAGTCAAAAAGGGAAAAACTCTTCTGATAAATGGAGGTGGAATGGCACAGGAAGAGTAGGGCTATATGGTTGGATTTCAATAGTGACAACACTAAATATTTTCATCTTTTGATAATCATTGGAAAATTGTGAATGCAATTTTGGAATCATTGAAAATCAAGAATATATAAGTCTATTTTATTTCAATATTTTTATTCCATTTATAGGAAGCTTGAAGGTTCTAAATTGACTATAGAGATTTTGAATTTTCTCCCCTTCTTCCCACATCTAATTATGGAGGGGGATAATTTCGAGTTATATAAAGAGCTTAGTTTATAGGAGAAATCAAGATGAATATTGTCTTTTCGGAAGGGAAATATTCCAGGTCGTAATGGTTGGAAAACAAAGCTCTTCATTAGTTATTTTGATTTTCTTAGTAAATAATTTCTTAGAGTGGTTGATCCTAAGAAAATAAAAACCAAAAAACTTCAAATATTTCATAAAAATCTTATTATACACCTATACATACAAGATCATTACAAAAAAAATAGCAATCAGACTTAATATTTTTTTTCAAAGGTTATTTTCTTGGAGCAATTTGGCTTCTTGGAGGGTAGAAAAATCCATGATGTTGTTGATGTTGCACATGAAGGAATCCATAGCATAAAGACTAAATATATTAGTGCCATGGTGGTAAAGCCATATCTATTAAATTATTATAATTTTATAGATTGGATTTACTTGAGGATGATTTTAATTCATACAGGCTCCTCCTTAGATGTAAAAAATTGGATCATGGTGTGTCCTTCTTCTATTTCTTTTTTCTTTCTAGTGAATGGGGAAGCATCACCTTTCTTTGTCTCAAGATGTTGGCTTAGACAATGTTTCACATTCTCTCCTTGCATCTTCATTTTGGTATCAAAGGGGTTTAGTCTGGTTATTTTACTCGCCAAAAGAACTAGAAGGATGGAAGGAGTAAAGATAGTTGAGGAATTCATACTCAAACAATTTCCTTTTATTGCTGACATTTTTTTGTTGACAATTAAGTCTTAAGTCCAAGGGCAAGTGCTAAAGGAAATATTTACATTTTATGAAAAATCCATGGGGATATTAACAAAAATAGATAAATCTTTTTTATGTTTTAATAAATTTTGTATTATATTAAAGGAGGAACAACTAAATTCATTTCAATTCTAGGAGACATATTTTAATGAAGTTTTTATATATTTGGATTTTAGCTCAAGCTAAACTTGTACAAGAAACATTGATTGGATATGGCTAATAGGAAATGTAGAAAAGTGCATCCATCATTGGTGTAACCATTGGATTTTGATGGGTGGTAGATTGACCTTGATAAAATCCATGCTAGAATCAACCTTGATTTACTGGAAATTCTTAGCTTACATCCCTAAACGAGTAGTGGAAAAAATAAGAATTTTTTTTTTTGGTTTCCTGGAGTAGGAAGGAAGAAGTGAAGGGGGCACATTGGATGAGATGGAAACCAATATAAAAACTAAATAAATAAGGAAATTGGGGTATGAATAATATACATACCTTTAGTGGAGCACTTGCAAGAAAATATGTATGCAACCTAACAACCAAACAAAAGTTATGTAATAGTTTGATGTGACAAAAGTACCTAGTACTAGATTCCATTTTAACTTGTATTACATGGGAGGAATATTCTTAGAAAAATAAATCCTCTCCTTGGAAGACACTAATGTCTTCTTATCTAGTAATAGGTATATTGTTGGGTTATAATGTTGGGAATGAGGAGGAATTTGGAGTTAGAGTAGATGCCCGGAATCGGTTGTGGAAACCAAGTAATACTTTTTCCTAACTTTATTCATGGGAAAAATATTAGTGTTCAATGACTGTAGCTAGCCTGAATGGACATATGGACTTAGGCATGGAAAATTCCCTGGAATCTTGGGTTGTAAGGTGGTTGGAAGAGGGAATGGGAAGCATTCACAAGTGAACTAAAACAATCCCATATAAGGCTGACAGATGAGGAGGAAGAATTGATTTAGCTAGAGAACAGAGAGGGAAGCTAGTATATCATCAAAGTAGGATATAAATTAATGTTGGGAGTAATACCAAATCATCTCGTCTAGTGGAGGAAAGGAATATGGAAGGTCATTATTCTAAATAAAATAAAATGTTCATGTGGCTCATGCTATAGGATGAACTGCTAACCTAGAAGGATTTACCAAAAAGGAATGTACTTAGACCAAGTTTTTGTGTTCTCTTTTGTAGGGCAAAGGAGTCATCATATTATCTATTTGTGGAATTTTCTTTTTAAAAACAATTCTAGAAAGAGTAAGTAGATGGTTAGGGAAAGTCAACTTATGGAACAAGGAGGATGCAGGGCTTTTTCTACATGGATGGTTTGGAGCTAAATATTTATAGATCCATTCCTTTTCTAGTTTTGTGAGGAATATGGTTATTATGTAATAATATACCTTTTTCTAAGAAGGATATTCCCACTTTTTAGGTTTTCTCCTATGTGGTGGTTATCTACAAGAAAGTCAAGGAGTCTCCAAATTTTCCTCGACATATTGGAGAATTATTGATTGATAAAATCCATAGTTAGGTTTTTTTAACATAGAAAAGCCACAGGCAAGATTATAAGTGTGGGCTAGGAGGTCCAATTTTCCTCTAATATGATCATTACACCCCTTTTAAAGAAAATGGTGGAAGGGACACTAATAATATGGTGGAACTCTTACCTTTGATATTTCTCCTAAAGTTAGAACTTGATCATGGTTTAAAGACTTTACAGGTTCATGGAGATTACATCTTGGTACTTAATTGAATGAAAGGTTTGCAACCACTCCAAAATGTTGATCTATAGTCTATAGTAAGGCACTTAAAATAGGTCATAGTTGTGTTTGACTATTTTATATTTTTCATATCTACATGGAGTTAAATCAAAATGTCAACGCTTTTTCCAAGGAAGGACTAAGTCTTCCATTGGGGGAAATTCCATGTGGTGGAATTTTATGGTAAAGAGGTTCATGGAACACAACAAATTCTTTGAGGACAATTTTAACCTAAACAAAAAGAAACTATTTTTGTTTTTGCGATAAATTTTATGTAAAATGGCGCTAATGTATGTAATAATAGAGTAAGAGTAGAATTATGAAAGGAGGTGAAAGGATGCTATTAAGAAAAATTGTTAAAAAAGTATATATTAATTAAAGATAGAATGAAGATACAAACTCTAATCAATTGATATATATATATAAGAAAAAACGTTATTATATTCATAAAATTAAATAAATAATGTTTTTTTTTGTCTAGTGATTTATGTTTATCAAGTCTTGACTCGTGGCTTGAGAATTCGTGACCTAGGGGCATCTGAGTTGTCAAAATCACCTGATTATCGCATTCGGCCTAGGCCACACCAACCCTAAGTTGACAAGAATTTAGCGTGTCTCCTCCCCGTAGCACGAGCACAACAGCCTCTGTGATGTTTGATCATGGGTCTTACTGACGAGGCTCATCCTTAACCGATTGTACTATTGGGACTTGAAAATAAGTAAATAATATTAAATTAAATAAAATTAATTAATTATTTTACATATTATATCAAGTAAAACTATGGTATGAATTTTTAATAATCATATAACTAGGGAAACTATCATATAACTAGGCATTATTTCATAATAAACATCCCAACACTTACTCCATTTACTCCATGATACATATCATATTGATAAAATTTAAAAACAAACATGAAAACTAATTAAATATTAAATATAACTTTATTATATATAACAAGATTCTTAATCATGGAGATTTATCTCAACTTTATAATGAAAATTTATAATTTGCAAATAGATTTTGTTACAATACCATGGACAAATACCACATGCCCAAAAAACATAATTCATTTCATATAACACTTGTTGATATGAAAAAATAATAATTAATCAAATTAAAAAAACATTAAATATAAGTATTTTAAAAATATTAATTTAATAATTATTAATAATTAAATTAAAATTCTAAAAATTCTATTTTAAAATAAACATATCTCTTAACATAATTAATAATTATTTAAAATTCCAAATAATAATAAAAATGGAGCACATTTAATATAAAAATACTATACCTCATCCACACTAAATTTTATTAAAAACATTCCATAATTACATAAATACTAATTAATTTATTAAAAATGCTACTACTCACATTTAATTAACAAATAATGTAACCTACATTTAATATTAAAAAAAAAAACCAATATCCTCTCATGCAAATTAAGCTTCGAGCAAGCTATTTTCAAAATCCTTCTTACCATTATAAGCTAACATTGAAACATTTCTATAAAAAATTAAATTATTATTTAAAAATATCCATTCTTAACATTATAAGTAAACATTGAAACATTTCTATATTCTAAAATATAGGAATTAAATTAATTATATACATCGTAAATAATATTAAATAAATATAGGTTTACATTTCTACATTCTAAAATATAGGAGTTAAATTGATTATATATATCATAAATAATATTAAATTAATATAGGTCTATTTTAATTTCTAATTTATTGATAGTTAAGAATCATTTTTTAGTTAGTAAAATATTGAAACATTTATAAATTCTAATATAGAAATTAAAATTATTATATATATCATAAATAAATTAATATAAAATTATTTTAATTTTTTAATTTTTTGATAGGTAAAAAAATTTAGTTAGATGGGGTCGCAGGAGGGTGAGGGATTTTCATAAATCTTTACGGAAAAATCGAATATAGGTATGCATGGAGTTTAGGACGAAAAACTAATATCCAAGTTGAGTCCTATGGGTTACTCTTTGGAATGAAATTGGCCAGCACCAAGGGTATCAAGAAGCTCCAAATCCTTGGAGACTCCATGATAATAATAAACCACATGAGAAAGAACACTCAAGCTAAAAACACTCTCCTAAACCAAGTCATCAAGAGAAATCAAGTTTTGACCCCTGTATTGGATGAAGTAAATTTCTTCCATATTCTCAGGGGAAACAACAAAGAGGCAAACAAACAAGCTAACTTGGCTTGTAGAATTAGAGAAGAAGCCACTATGGTGAATGGAAGTGAAGGTCACCTATGTATTCCTTAACTATGACTAAGAATCCTAAGGCAAATAAACGATCTAACCATACATATGGGAATATGGATAACTTCATCGTTCTATTGAATGTGTTTGATTGCCTTTTATTCCCTTTCCCCCAGCTTCCTCCGGAGCTCTCCTCCCCCTCCCTCTCTAGCCCTCTCTCCCTCCCCACTCACTTGGAAAATTGGTCTATCTTTTGTCCTTCTCATTGGCCCCCTACCCTTATCCCTAACCCCTTGTTCCCTCTCCTCCCTCCCCCCCTCCACGCTCCCCTACCCTACCCCCTCACAACCCCCTCACCCCCCTCCCCTCCTCCTCCCACCTACCCCTCCAAGACGACATAATAATCATCTCCTCCCACCTCCCAACATGTGGATGTGTCTTGGCCAACCCATTAATTTAAATAATATTCTAACTCTTGTTGAATTTAACTGCTCATGCCTCACCATCAGCTCCTGTGGCAAGCTGTATAGAGAAATCAATCTAAAAATTGGCGTCATGCAACTTGATAGCCTGCCACTTGGTCCTTGCATCAGCTCATCCGTGTGGTTACACAGTCCCACCTTCGAATTTTATCACAGTCACCAGAATTTTGGTACCCAGTTCGTGAGAATGGTTAAGCCATGGGGGGGTAATTTACTCCCCAAGCTCTGAAAAAAGTAGGAGAAGCATGGGAAGATGGTGGCAATGGAGTCTAGAGATGTTGTGCAAATTTGGGAAATAATGGATCAACGTTTGGAATCCATCAACACAAGTACAATGACGTCTCTCATCCTTAACTGGTGTACTGAAGGTGGTTATTTAAGGGATAATGGTCCAACTAAAATCAGAAAGCCTTTGGCCAGGGAAGTTGAGGATTCTTAGGCTCAGTCACTAAGTCTATGGCTAAGGGTCAAGAGAAGTGATAGAATTATGCGTGACTGTAGGGTGGATGGGTTGAATGTATAGTTGGTTGTTATATGGGGGCTCTTGGTATTTCTTGGAGGCCTTTGGGTTCATTCGGTCATCAATAGAACCTAGGGAATTAGAGGGGGTGGTCTGGTAATTAACCTGTCTGCGGGAATTGAGGTGGTCGTGAATTTCCTGTGCACTGGCTTATGTGTTTTTCATGTTTACTTCTGGTGCTTCAGGTATTTGTGGGGGTCTGGGGTCAGTTGTGATCTGTTTTTTGTGATATTCGAGGTCGTGAATTACCTTTATGTGGGAATTGAGAGTCTAGTGAATTACCTGTGAATTAGTTTATATGTTTGTTTAGTTTACTTCTGGTGTTTTGGGTCTTTTAGGAAATCTAGAGTCAACTGTGTTCTTGTGTCTATGTCTGGGGCAGTAGGCCTCCCAATGTGTGTCCAGATGAGTGGAAATGTTAGTTCTGTTGCTGAGAGCATAGGCTCGGGCTCATGGGGCCGTCACAAGCCCAGGATTGGGAGTGTTAGTGTCGAATGGGCTCGTGGAACGATCGGCAACAAGTTCAAGTGTGAGACTTGTGCCATGGAACATTGCGAATTTAGAAATGGAATAACAGTGCTGCAAATGTGTGTGCACCAACAACACACACACACGCATACTAGTTAGTAGAAAATTTGAGAAAATATTTAAGGTGATAGTTAAACTAAATAATAAATTAATATATAAGATTTTTTTATATGTAATACAAGGGATCCACTTTCGTAGTAATTTAATTATAAAAGTCTAATAAGATATAGATACTTTAACTATTTTGGATTTGAATTTCCGAACTTCTTATTAGGAAATACACACACACACACTAGTTAGTAGAAAATTTGAGAAAATATTGAAGGTTATAGTTAAACTAAATAATAAATTAATATATAAGATTTGTTTATACGTAGTACAAGGGATCCACTTTCGTAGTAATTTAATTACGAAAGTCTAATAAAATATAGATACTTTAACTATTTTGGATTTGAATTTCCAAACTTCTTATTAAGAAATACATATTCTTAACCATTAAAAATAAAAAATAAAAAGTATTTTTTAAATCTCATTCAATTAAAAATAAAAAGTTTCTATTAAAATATAAAAATATTTTTAGTTCCTTGGACAGAGACAGTGCACAGACACTGGATAGAGACTTTACCTTGTTGGCATTATGCAGAATTGAAATGATGTTTTCTTTGGTGCTGAGTTACTACATGAGTTGTCCTAGACATGATAAAAGAGGGCTATTTGTAGACAATTCTACATATCAAAAGTAGGGAAATACAAACCTTAGGACATATATTGGATTTGGTAATGTTTATGAGGTAATGGATGTCATTCGAACTTTGGCTATGGAAATTATAGCGTTTGATGATGAACTATCACAGGTAAGTTAGGAAGGGAGAGATGGATTCTACTAGAGGTTCAGGTTTGTGATACACTGATAGTATTGCATAATTTCCCAAAGAGAAAATAAAAAAATAAAATATCGCACAAATATGAAGAAATATAAAACAGAATATAAGATCGTGATATATATATATATATATATATATATATATATATATATATATATATATATATATATCCCAGTTTGAGTACAAAGTATATTTTAATTCATCGATTATTTATTTAATTTCTCATATGACAAGTGGAAGTTACCCAACAAATATCACATACAAAATCATGAGTGACGAAACATTTATTCTTGTACTAATATGCCCATGTGTCGAAAAAGGACACCTAAATTTCTTGAGAATATTTGATGTTCTTGGTGTGTATCGCTTGTTTTCTACCCTAGATCCTGCTGCTAGCTTGGATAGAGGTTAGGTTTGAAACGAAAACTATTGAGCATCAAGATATCATAATTTTTTTGCATCTTCAAAATAAAATATATATCTTTGAAGCACCCATATGTAAGGCATGGTAGAATATGGGAGCACGCAAAGTTGTATTATGGTAACTTGTAGTTGTAAACACGTAGAATCCAACAACATGGTAATTAATGTAAGATTTACAATCTAAATTCAAATATTAAAAGAGTAGTTTAAAAAACTCACAAATTAACTCTGAAAATAATGGAGATTTTGGTAATATTATGACAAAATCCAACAATAATTTTTGAAAATATAGGTTACAGCTATCAAGCTTCAGGATTTTGGGTGCTCCGAGGGTTCTTGATAGTGTTGAATCTATTTCCACGATATAAAAAATTAAAAAAATTAAAAAAAAAAAATCATTCAAACACTCTAGCATTCTGGTTTTTGAAAAAAAAATTCGTCAAATTCCGGCAAAAAAGCTATCGTCCAGGCTATTCTATGGTGTGGGTAGAAAACACCAATATTAAATGATCTTAGCGATTTAATATAATTTCAATTTCTCCCCATGAGGTCACTAGTGTATTTCTTATAGGTTTGTACAACAAGAACACTAAAATATTAAAACTGCTATGTCTACGACGTTTCAAATAATTTTGAGTTTGGTAATAAGCATTAAATTGTTGGTGGACCAGTATTATTCTTTTGTTCTTCCTTTCAACCACCCCATTCTGTTGTGGGTTATGGGATGTTATCAGTGCTCTTCTAATCCCCTCTTTTGCACAAAATTCCTTAAAGGTGTTAGAAATATATTCTCCCCCATTGTCACTTCTTAGGGCTTTCAATTTCTAACCAATATCATTTTCAACCAATGCTTTGAATTCAACAAATTTAGAGAAAAATCCATCTTTCTTCTACAAGAAGAAGATCCAACATTTTCTTGAAAATTCATTAAATAAAATTACATAATACCTGTGTTTTACTGTAGAGGTTGTAGAAAAAGGTCCACATACATTAGAGTGGACTTGCTCCAAGATTTCTCCTACTTTGCTATCTTGATTGTGGAAGGTGGATTTGACATATTTCCCCAATGTGCATCCCTTGCAAACATCATGTTGGTCAAGGGTGCCTTTCGGGAGACTGGTGGTAATATGCTACATGATTTTTAATGCCCCATGGGGTGAGTGTCACATGCACCTGTGCCAGAGTTGTCCAACATCTTGACTCTACACCTTCTCTGCCTTGCTGCTCAATGTAGTGCAAGCTTCCACCTCAAGTTTTTATATGTTCTTCACACCAACTCCAATCTGTTTCACCTGCCTGGTATCTACATGTCTCAGAAAGGCTTTCCCTATACTGAAAACAAAATCATAGCCACGATCCTCCAATATAGCTACATACACTAGGTTATTCTTCAGCTCAGGTACATACATGATTGTTGATTATTGCAACAAGAAACAGTGAAAGTGGCATCCAAAAACATCATCCTTGATCCTAGTGAAAATTAAGCACCTAAACTAGGTGGGGCCCACACAGGCTATTTTTAGGTGATATGTCTATTTTTAGAATTTGGAACAAAGTCTATTTTTAGCAGTAATCTATTTATAGATGGTTGAGAAAATTATATGGATGGATGGGCGTCTAAGTTTGGAATGCATGTGCGAATTTGTTTCATGGAATGCATGTCTAAAATTAGAATGCATGTCGATTTTTGTTAAGCCCTTAACAAAAATTAGACAATAAATAATTGTCTATTTTCAATGAGCACTTGGAACTAGTTAACTGAAGTGGCAAATCAGTTAGCTAAGTGGATTTCGAGTTGACGTGGTTGGTTGGTGACTCATGCATGGAGGACATCATTATAACTTATTGTGGCGAGTTGTAACAAAGTTGGAAGAGTAGTTATGGGAGTTGTTATTTAGTTTAACTCAGTGCAATGAGTTAAACTCAGTTGTGTTAGTTGTAAATTAACATACACTAGTGATAGATGAGTGAATTAATTATTTAATTAATTCACAAGTAGTGTCTTACTTGCAACTAAAGAAATACAACAGTTAACTACTCGCATGTCAGATCGAGTGGAGACCTAGTGGAAAGATAGGTGAAAGGGTATGATGGACTATTAGTTGTGACTATAGTGGAGCATTAAATGCATCCACACAAAAATTGGAGATGCCTATGATTATTGCGCAGTCAAGGCAAGGTAAGGTCAAATTCATTCAGGGTTCTTCTTCAGCAGGGATTGCGCAGTGGAGGCAGACTGTCAAGAGGCAAGAAATTGGTGGCATAGATATGAAAATTTTTGCATGACAATGTGAGATGATTGTATATTGTACTGAGAGCTCTATGAGCTGAGATTTGTATGAGTTGTATGAGAATGTTTCATGATCCATTGATATAGATAATATATTATAGTTCGGGTTTTTAGCTTTAAGCTTTCCCGGTAAAACATCTTGTTATGTGTGATTGATTTTTCTTCATGTGTTTGCAATTGGCGATTTAATTTCCTCAAAGAATTGAATAGAAGGATATGTATTTAACAGTGGATTAAAATTATTAGATCAGGAGAGTCTGGTAATATACATGCATATTGTATAATTTCTACATGGTATCGGAGCTGAAGAGATTGCAATAGTGAAGCAGTGTTGAGTTTTGTTGGTGGAAACAATTCAAAATTGCTGCAAGAATTTCTTGGTGCGACAGTTGAGTAAACATCGAAATGGCTTTCAATGGTTTGCGGTTGGAGTTTGCACTCAAGGGAAGCTCTAACTAAATTTCATGGAAGGATAGGATGGAGGCGGTTCTTGAAGATAATGGCTTAATGGAATTCATCGAGAAAGTTGTTCCTAAGCCCACTTCAACAGATGCTGCAATACTTGACGCATGGCAAAAGAAAGTAGCAAGGGCGAGGAGGATTCTGTTGGAAGGTGTGAAAGACCTTATTGTGTCAAGCCTTCATGGGAAAGCCACTCCATATGCCATGTGTAAGGCTTTGACATATATTTTCCAAAGTAGCATCGACCATAGGAAGTTGGCGTTGAAGGATAAACTCAGAAAAGACAAGATGGAGAAGAACGACACTATTCTTGTATACTTGAAAATTTTTTCCAATGCAGGGATGAGCTTGGGAGTGTAGGAGTAAGTGTTTCTGAACATGATTTGGTGAGCTTGGCTCTTCTTGGACTTCCGAAGGGTTGGCACAGTTATGAAGACTTTGTCAATGGACGGGAAAAACTGTCGGATTGGGAGCGACTTTGGTCGGATCTAGTGTAGGAGGAGATAAGGCAGAACACCACAGATGGCTCTTCATCAAAACATGATGATGAAGAGGACCGTGCTTTGGCTGCCAAGGCAAAGAAGAAGAAGGGTATGAAATTCCATTCTAGATTTGAGGATGGCAAGGAGCACAACATGTCCAAAGTGAAGTGTTTTCATTGTCACGAGTTTGGACATATTGCCAAAAATTTTCCACATAAGAAGAAGAAGAAGATGATTATTGGAGCTGCAACTGGTGAGGCTCTTGCCTCGAAATTTGAGCTTGACTTCTCATTAATCGCATTCATGGTGTCTAGTGCATTGGGATCGAGGTGGTACTTTGATAGTGGTGCTTCCTTTCACAAGACGAGAGATGAGAAACTTTTCAGTGACTTGGAGGAGAAAGATCTCTAGATGCATGTTGATTTGGGTGACGATGGGTGATACAGTGCGATCGACATTGGTACCATTGCCTTTCAGAGGGCATCAGGTAAAATCCTTCTTTTAAGAGATGTTGTGCATGTTCCAAGTTTAAAGAAGAATTTAATCTCAGTTGAATTGTTAGAAAATAGAGGCTATGATGTTGTCTTTAGTGAATGGAAAGTGTTTCTGCGACACAAAGAAACAAGGCAAGCCAAGAAGGTTGGGATTTGAGTTAATAATCTCTACATACTTGAAGTAGATGGGATTTCTACAGAGCTTCCTACTGTTGGGAAGTGCGAGAAATCCATGCAATTAACACTTGAGAGGGATCTAGATTTGCATGTAGGTAAGAGTGAACCTCAGGATGTGGAGCAGCCACAAGATGAGTAACATGGAGTGGGAGCAACCACTCACGCAGAGAAATTTCATGCCAGATGGGCAGAGGGAGTGCATGCGGCTATACCACCAGGTGAGAGGTGGGGCTACATGCATGAGTAATCCTAAGAAGAGATTTCAGGGCAGGATTCATTGAGATGGTGTGGATCTCATGAATTGAACCTGGCTACGAGGTGCCCACAAAGTAGTAGTAGCATTATCAATTGGATTGATGTAGTCCGATCAAAGTGACAGTGTCGAATACTGGAGCGCGGATCAGAGTTAACAGCAAGTGCAGAGTGCATGGGTGCAGAGTTCAACAATGTAGTGGTTCCTGAAAACATGTGTAGTAGTTAAGTAGAAGTTAGAAGACTTTGATAACAGATGCATTAGACTGATTGAGTTTTTTGGAGGCTTTCAATTTCGGAAGTGTTGCATGCAAGAGTCGCAGGGCGGATGCATGGAGTTGCAGGGCGTTTGCAAAGGTTGCAGGGCGAATGCATGGAGTTGCATGTTGCTTGCAAAGATATTCCTTTCTTGTTGAGAGGAAGTGTTGATTATTGCAATAAGAAATAGTGAAAGTGGCATCCGGAAACATCATCCATGATCCTAGTGAAAATTAAGCACCTAAACTAGGTGGGGCCCACACAGGCTATTTTTAGGTGATATGTCTATTTTTAGAATTTGGATCAAAGTCTATTTTTAGCAGTAATCTATTTATAGATGGTTGAGAAAATTATATGGATGGATGGGCGTCAAAGTTTGGAATGCATGTGCGAAGTTGTTTCGTGGAATGCATGTCTAAAATTAGAATGAATGTCAATTTTTGTTAAGCCCTTAACAAAAATTAGACAATAAATAATTGTCTATTTTCAATGAGCACTTGGAACTAGTTAACTGAAGTGGAAAATAAGTTAGCTAAGTGGATTTTGAGTTGAAGTGGTTGTTCAGTGACTCATGCATGGATGACTTCGTTATAACTGATTGTGGCAAGTTGTAACAGAGTTGGAAGAGTAGTTATGGGAGTTGTTATTTAGTTTAACTCGGTTCAGTGAGTTAAACCCAGTTGTGCTAGTTGTAACTGAACATACACTAGTGATAGATGAGTGAATTAATTATTTAGTTATTTCACAAGTAGTGTCTTACTTGCAACTGAAGAAATACAACAGTTAACTACTTGCATGTCAGAACCAGTGGAGACCCAATGGAGAGATAGGTGAAAAGGTGTGATGGTCTATCAGTTGTGACTATAGTGGAGCATTAAATGCATCCACACACACATTGGAGATGCCTATGAGTATTGCACAATGAAGGCAAGGTAAGGTCAAATTCATTCAGGGTTCTTCTTCAGCAGGGATTTTGCAGTGGAGGCAGGTTGTCAGGAGACAAGAAATTGGTGCATATATATGCAAATTTCTGCATGACAGTGTGAGATGATTTTATACTATACTGAGAGTTCTATGAGCTAATATTTGTATGATTTGTATGAGATTGTTTCATGATCCATTGATATACATAATATATTATAGTTGGGGTTTTTATATTTAAGCTTTCCCAGTAAAACATCTTGTTATGTGTCATTGATTTTTCTTCATGTGTTTTCAATTGGCGATTTAATTTCCGCAAAGAATTGAGTATAAGTATTCTGTATTTAACAGTGGATTGAAATTTTTAGATCAAGAGAGTCCAGAAATATACATGCATATTGTATAATTTCTACAATGACATATTTCAAATGAAGGTGGGAGACCGAATCCCTCTTAAAGGTTACAGTTCTGGTTCCTTTGGCACTGTATCGCCCATCAACCCCAAGTTGTATGTGTATCTAGAGATCCATCTCCTCTAGGCTACTTAATAATTATTTGGATCCTGTCATATGGAATGAGACATTGGAATATAGATACCACACACTCCCCATTACAGTGCTCGCCATGCATGCAATTAGGGTCAGGTCTAATTCGAATTGTGAGGCAAGTGTTTCGACTCATTCTCCTCCTGAAGGCTTCTTGTTAGACTTCTTGTGCGGACACTTTGTTGCATAATGCTTGAATTCATGACAGCGAATTTTTTTTATCTTGCTTAGGTCCTTCTTCTTGCCATGGTTTTGGATGGACTTTGGCTTGATTTGGGCCTTCTTTCCCTTTCCAACGAAGGAAAATTTCTCTTCAACCCCTACTCTGGATGATGTTTCATCTCTAGTATTTCTACTGAACTCTTCTTAAACCAAATCAAACCACAACTTTTCCCAATTTGGTAATTTTTCCTTCCATTCATAGAATCCTGGTAGTTGTGCCAAGATTTTGGAAGGACTAGAAGAGCTAGGCTCACCAGATCATCTGTTGCAACATTCACCCATAATTGCTTCCATATGGTCCTTCCAGGCTATGAAATTTGAGCTACCCTCTAGGGCATACTTCAACCTTAGTCCATTGAAAGCCATTTCCCAAATCTAAAGAAAAAAATTCTACTGAATTTGTAATTAAAAATTCCCAAGGAAAAAATTTGAAACCTTGATATGTAATGTGATTTCAAGGCTCTAATACCATGTAATAATTAATATAAATGTTTTACTACTGATGTATTTGAATTGAAAACAAGAGATTACAAATTTCCTCTACATTTTTTGCGAAATGGAAATCACAATTTAGAGGAACGTGCAAATCCATGCAACAAGAAAAACCACAAGTACACAATGATTTCTAGGGGAACCCAACTAGGAAAAACCCCTCAAGCATTTTTGCACTAATCAGTTGAATAGAGAAAGTATTGCAATATCATGCTCCATCTTTGAGCACCACTTGCAAAGGTAAAACTGTTCTCCCTACTGAATTGGAACTTCTAGCCAACACTTAGCCATTTTATGCCTCCTCCAGCCTCATACTTCCTTGAAAAAATCTGAGCTAATTTGAGCTCCTAAACAATAGGAAAGGTCCCTATTTCCTTGTGCAATTCCCAAGCATTGATCAACTGTGCGCATAAAAAATTTTGTACACTCCACTAATATACAAATAATTTTACATTAGCCTTAATTCCTCCACTCTAACTGAGGAATTTAAATTCAATACATGCATGATATATTTTGGGTTGATTAATCAGTTAGGTGGCATATCTATAAGTTACACTACTATCTCACTACACAACTGACCTTCAACTGACTCTATTTATTGTTAGAGGTCAATTAACTAAGTACAACTAAAAATAACTTAACTAGATTGCTATAATTTAGAAATAAACACACGCATGACTGAAATCCAAACCCACTAACTCGAATTTACTAATATAAATGAGGGGAAACAGCCATTTCACACTTGTTAACTGCCTCCAAGTTTTCTTGATGATGTGGAAATTCGATTTTTCCAATTTGACTAAGGCTAAAGTCAAATTGAGTCTTTCTTGTCACACTTTCTAACATCCCCAACCATCTACTTAAATATTTCTAGACTTGTTTTGCAAAATAATGTTCCACAAATAGATAATATTACGATTCCTCATCCCCATGAGAGACAACACAAAAATTTGATCCAACTACATTCCTTTTTTGCAAAGCCTTCCAGGTTAGCACTTCATCCTTTAGCATGATCCAAATGCATATTTTCTTTTTCTTCATAATATTGAACTTCCAAATTCCTTTCCACCACCAAGCCACATGATTTGGTATTACTCCTAACAACAATTTATATCTTTATTTGATAATGTAATAACATCCCTTGTTATTCTCTGGCCAAATCAAATCTTCATCCTCCTCCCTCAACCTTATATGGGATTATTTTAGTTCACTTGTGAATGCTTCCCATTACCTCTACCAACCATCTTCTAGCCCAAGATCATGATGAATTTTCCATGCCTAAGACCATATTCCCATTCAAGATAGCTACAATATTTTAACATTCTAATATTTTTCCCATGAAGAAAGTTAGGAAAAAGTCTTACCTGGTTGACATAGCTCATTAAGGCATTTTCTCAAAGTCACACTTCCTCTTGGTTCCCCACCTTATACCCTAACATGCTTCTTATTACTATGTAAGAAGACAATAGTGTCTTCCAATAAGAGGATTTATTTTTCCAAACAATTCCTCCCTTCTTGTCCAAATTAAACAGAATCTATCAATAGATACTTTTGTCACATCAAACTATTCCAAAAAAAAAAAAATTGTGTAGTAGGTTCCACATGGATTTTATTGCAAGTGCTACACCAAATATATGCATATTATTCAAACATGTATTCATTATTTAGTTTTGAGATTGAATTCCATCTCATCCAATGCACCTCTTTCACTTCTTCCTTCCCACTCCAAAGGTAATTAAAACATTTTTTTCTTATTTTTTCCAATACTTGTTTAGGGATGTAAGCTAGGAATTTCCAGTAAATCAAGATTATTTATAGCATGGATTTTATTAAGGACAATCTACCACCCCTCAAAATCCAATGATTACACCAATAATGGATGCACTTTCCTATTTTCCCTATCAACCATCTCCAAGTTTGTTTTGTGTACAAGTTTGGCTTCAGCTAAAAATAAAAATATATAAAACCTTCATTGAGATATATTTTCTAAAATTGAAAGGCTTCTACTTATTCCTCCTTTAATATGATCTCTGGTTTATTAAAACATAACAAATATTTATCTATGTTAATCATTATCCCAATTTATTTCTTATACAATTTCAATATTTCATTTAACACGTGCCCTTTAACTAGAGTCTTAGTTGTGAACAGCAAAATGTCGTCAATAAAAAGCAAGTTTTTTAACAATAAGTAAACATCTATCTTTACTCATTATTCTAGTTCCTTTGGCCTCATAAATAGCCTAAAACAACTCCTTTTTGAAAATGCAGCAAGATGATGGAGCTTAGTGAAATGAAGTCGCCTTCACTAAGTGGGCCCGCAGGCAAATTCTGGCGCAAAATCTATTTTTAGACTATGTCTATTTTTAGACATATGGAGCATGGTCCGGGGATTGCATGTATGAGATTCTTGGAGTATGAGTCATGTTGGTAAAAATAGATGGGACTCTATTTTTTGGACCTATAGGTCGAAGTCTATTTTTAGACTGCCTTTCCTTAAAATATGGAAGTCAAATATTATTTACCCTTAATAATATTTGGACTATAAACTTCAGTTTACTCTCTTGGAGCACTTCAGTTCGAGCCTTGGAAGTGGCTCATGCATCTGACAGAGGAATTACGCTATTCCTAGGGGTTTAGTGAGCTCATGCATGGTTGACTTCAGTTAGGACTTCAGTGGCAGAAGTTTGGTGGAGTTAATGGGACAGCTAGTGGAGTTGTGTTCGGTTTAACTTAGTTGAACTGGTTGAGATGAGTTTAACTAGCTAATCAACTAGTAATGAGTGGAGTGAATTAAATATTATTTAATTCATTAATTAGTAACTCATTATTCAACTCAAGAACACATCAGTTCACTACAGTGCATGAACAGTTCAGTGGAGACCAGTGAAAGAGGTAGATGAAAGGGTGGAGTTAGCTATTAGTGGCGACATCAGTTGTGCATGAGATTTGCACCACACTTGGAGGAATTTCCCATGATGATTGCACTGTCAATCCAAGGAGATTCGAACCTTGGATCTCTATTTAGACAGGCCATGATTGCGCAATAGAGGCAGGGCAATTAGTGGTGATTTTTGAACCAGTGACTTGTTCAAAACCAAGCTAGTTTGTGTGTAACTTCATGAGAAAGTACTGAGTACTTGTGAGGAGCATTGTACTGATTTTGTTAAATGATTTCTCCATTATAGTATACACAATAGCTGCGGGGTTTTCAGCTATAGGCTTTCCCCATACATACTGTGTTAATGTGTATGATGATTTGATGTGCTATCGCTTGTTTTATTTCCGCATGTGTGATGATCTGAGTGGAAGAGATTATGTGTTGCATATAAATTCAAATTGTATGTGATCGGGATAGTCTCGGTGGATAATTAATCATTATTCAGCAAATTTCTACATGGTATCGGAGCTATTGAAGTTCAGATTGATCATCACAGTGATTACAAACTTATTTCGGTAGACAGAGTCTGCATGCGGGCCAGGTAGCCTTCGGATTCATCTTTCTTCGGAAAGTGAAAGGTCTGGTAAATGCCCCTTGCAGTCAATCTCTGTGCTAGAAATAATTTGTTCTCACAAATCTAGAGCGGTTGAGCTTTGAGGTGGAATTCGAAATTTTGCAGCAGTTTTGTTTTCTTGGTGCCGGTGTTGAAAATGTCTTTCAACGGTTTGCGACTGGAATATGCTCTTGAAGGCAGTTCGAATTATGTTGCATGGAAGGATCGCATGGAGGCAGTATTAGAAGATAATGGTCTGAAGGAGTTCGTAGATACGGATGTCCAAAAGCCCACTGATCCTGCTGAAGTCGATGCATGGAGAAAGAAGATGGCGAAGTGTCGAAGGATCCTGTTGGAGGGCGTCAAGGATCATATTGTATCCAGCCTGCATGGAAAGGCTACTCCATATTTAATGTGGAAAGCCTTGACGGATCTATTCCAGAGTAAGAGTGACCAAAGGAAGCTGGCGCTCAAAGATAAGCTCAAGAACATCAAGATGGAGAAGGGCGACAGTATCGCCAAATACCTCACGAAGTTCACTCAGTGCAGAGATGAGCTGGGAAGTGTGGGGGTGACTGTCGAAGACGAGGACATGGTCGAACTGGCTCTCCTTGGTCTTCCGAAGGCTTGGCACTCATATCAAGATAGTGTCAATGGTCGGGAGAAGCTGCCGGGATGGGAGCGCCTTTGGGCGGATCTCATGCAGGAGGACATAAGGAGGACTACTCGAGATGGATCTTCATCAAAGGGAGCTGATGAAGAAAACTGCGCTTTGGTGTCCAAAGCTAAGAAAGGGAAGGGTAAGAAAACCTCTCATTATGGAGCTAAGGGCAAGAAGCAGGATATGGCGAAAGTGAAATGTTTTCACTGCCATGATCACGGACATTATGCTACCAATTGTCCAAAGAAGAAGAAGAACAAGCAAGCGGGAAGATCTGCAGATGGAAAAGCTTTGGCTTCACAGTTCGAGCTTGAATTTTCACTGATCGCATGCTTGGTTTCAAGTGTGATGGGATCGGTATGGTTCTTGGACAGCGGTGCGTCATTTCATATGACGGGAGATCGGGAGTTGTTCTCAGATCTGGAGGACAAGGATTTGGGTGTGCACATCGAGATGGGCGATGACGGTAGATACAGTGCGACTGGTATCGGTACCTTATCCTTTCAGAGGGAGTCTGGTAAACCCTTTGTCTTAAAGGATGTCATGCATGTACCTGGATTGAAGAAGAACCTGATTTCAGTAGCGATGTTGGAGGATGAGGGGTATGATGTGGTCTTCAGCGAAGGAAAAGCCTTCCTGCGCAGTAAGACTACTGGAGAGACCCGGAAGATAGGGGTTCGAACTCAGAACCTTTATCAGTTGCAGGTAGATGACTGCGCAGCTATGGCATGCAAAGTGGGAGAAGTGGTGAGCCGGGATGATGAGGGCGAACTGTGGCACAGGAGATTGGGCCACCTTCACCATGGAGCTTTGAAGATTCTGCAGCAGATTTCTACTGGGCTTCCTAAGGGCACTCTTGCGCAGTCAGATCAGTGCAAGGGGTGTACTTTAGGGAAGTATGTGAAAGCCACCTTTCACGGGAAGGATAGTCGCGCCACGACGATCCTTGAGAGAGTTCACACAGACGTGTGTGGTCCTTTCTCAGTTGCTTCGACAGCAAAGCACAAGTATTATGTGATCTTTGTTGATGATTTCTCTCAAAAGTGCTGGATCTTCTTCATGTCGAAGAAGAGCGATACATTCGCGAAGTTCTGTGAGTTTAAAGCACTGGTCGAGAAGGAGTCGGGGAAGAAGGTGATTGCTCTCAGGAGTGATAACGGTGGTGAATTCATCTCGGCTGAATTCAAGGAGTTCTGCAGCGCAGAAGGGATTCGGAGAGAGCTCATCGCACCCCATAACCCACAGCAGAACGGGGTGGCTGAGCGGAAGAACAGAACGATCGTGGGTGCTGCACGGGCGATGTTGCATGATCAGGGCCTACCCCTTCACTTGTGGGATGAGGCATGCAATACAGCAGTGTATGTGCAGAACCGTTGTCCTCACAAGGTTCTTAGCATGAGTACACCAGAGGAGGCTTATTCTGGCAAGAGGCCTGATATTTCCCATTTGCGGATTTTCGGATCTCCTGTCTACATGCATGTGACGAAGGATGCAAGAAGGAAGCTGGATCCAACTGCTGAAGTTGGAATATTTGTGGGGTACTCTGATACACCTCACAACTATCGGGTGTATGTGCCAGACAGTCGCAAGACTGTTGTGCGACGGGATATAAAATTTCAGGAGGAGAAAGCCATGCAGTGTTCGCTTGAGAGGGAGCTACACTTGCATGCAGATGAGGAGCTATTAGTTCCTAAGGAGGAGCTTCCGGATATGGATCAGCCACAAGAGGAGGTTCAGGAGGTGGAAGAAACCACCCATGCAGCGCCAACCATCAGAGGGCGCATGCGCACTACAGAAGCTGAGCGACTGGCTCGAGATGCAGAGAAGGTTGTAGGACCACCTACAGCACAGCGCAGACAGAGACAGTCACCGGATCGGTACACTGGATACATGGCTCTTGTGAGTCAATGTGTTTTGACGGAGCCATCCTCTTTTGAGGAAGCTGTGGAGGAACCCGCATGGGTTGATGCCATGATCGAAGAATATGATTCGATCGTCAGGAACAGTGCATGGGAGATTGTCCCAAGACCGGTGGGGAAATCAGTGTTGGGTTCGCGATGGATCTACAAAGTGAAGCAGGCGGCTGACGGGAGTGTGGAGAAGTACAAGGCGAGATTTGTCGCCCGTGGCTTTTCACAGATCGAGGGGATTGACTATGAGGAGACCTTTGCACCTGTCGCAAGGTACTCTTTCATACGGACGATCCTTGCTCTCTCAGCGCAGATGGGGTGGCACATTCATCAGATGGATGTGAAGACTGCGTTCCTCAATGGAGTTATTGAGGAGGAGGTGTACATAGAGCAGCCTGAAGGTTTCGAGATCTTCAGCAGTGAGTCACATGTGTGCCGACTCAAGAGAGCAATGTACGGGCTGAAGCAAGCACCTCGTGCTTGGTACACTCGGATAGACAGCTACTTCACCGGGCTTGGATTCTCCAAGAGTGAGGCGGATCCTAACCTGTACCGGATTGTGGTGGAGGGGAAGCTGTTGATCATCGTACTGTATGTAGATGATCTGATTTTGACTGGCGATGAGCAGTTGATACTTTCATGCAAGGAGGATCTTGCACGAGAGTTTGAGATGAAGGACTTGGGCATCCTTCATTATTTCCTGGGATTGGAGATTTGGCAGCGCAACGGAGGACTGTTTGTTTCTCAGGGCAAGTATGCTCGGGAGATTCTGGAGAGGTTCAACATGCAAGGCTGCAAGCCTGTTGACACTCCTCTTCCTGGTGGTTGGAGGAAGGAGGATACTACTTCAGCGGAGGTAGTGGATGCCACTGTCTATCGACAGTTGGTGGGGTCACTTATGTATTTGGTCAATACATGACCCGATATATGCTATGCAGTTAACCAGCTTTCGCAAGCTATGGTTAAGCCTACCAAGCTCTTTTGGAAGGCAGGCAAGCATGTATTGTGCTATATCAGAGGCACATCGGGATATGGTCTATGGTACAGACAGGAGGATGAAAGCTTTGCAGCTGTGATGCGTTGACTTGAGGGCCCAACGGGACAGAAGAGCACACATCACGGAGGAGCTTTCGGCATTGGGCAAACAGCCGTTTCTGAGTCGTGACGAGAGATGGGGGCACTGGGTTGATGAGGCCGAGTACATGGCAGCAAGTTTGGCTGCATGCGAGGCTATTTGGATCAGGAAGATCCTCGCAGGTTTGTTCAGGTTGCATTTGGAGCCTACAGTGATCTACTGTGATAACCAGAGCTGCATCAAGCTCTCGGCTAATCCAGTATTTCATGATAGGTCCAAACATATCGACATCAGGTACCATCATATCAGAGATTGTGTTCAACGGAGAATCATGATGCTTTCATATGTTCCCACGGAGGATCAGGATACCGACATCCTGACGAAGGCGCTCACCAGGAGCAAGTTCGAATTCCACAGAGGCAGGATAGGGGTTGCAGATAATCCATATCTTGCTGAGAGGGAGCGTTGAGAATGCAGCAAGATGATGGAGCTTAGTGAAATGAAGTCGCCTTCACTAAGTGGTCCCGCAGGCAAATTCTGGCGCAAAATCTATTTTTAGACTATGTCTATTTTTAGACATATGGAGCATGGTCCGGGGATTGCATGTATGAGATTCTTGGAGTATGTGTCATGTTGGTAAAAATAGATGGGACTCTATTTTTTGGACCTATAGGTCGAAGTCTATTTTTAGACTGCCTTTCCTTAAAATATGGAAGTCAAATATTATTTACCCTTAATAATATTTGGACTATAAACTTCAGTTTACTCTCTTGGAGCACTTCAATTCGAGCCTTGGAAGTGGCTCATGCATCTGATAGAGGAATTACGCTATTCCCAAGGGTTTGATGGCATCATGCATGGTTGACTTCAGTTAGGACTTCAGTGGCAGAAGTTTGGTGGAGTTAATGAGACAGCTAGTGGAGTTGTGTTGTGTTTATTTTAGTTGAACTGGTTGAGATTAGTTTAACTAGCTAATCAATTAGTTATGAGTGGAGTGAATTAAATATTATTTAATTCATTAATTAGTAACTCATTATTCAACTCAGAACACATCAGTTCACTACAGTGCATGATCAGTTCAGTGGAGACCAGTGAAAGAGATAGATGAAAGGGTGGAGTTAGCTATCAGTTGTGACATCGGTTATGCATGGTTGCACCACACTTGGAGGGTTTCCATGATGATTGCGGCTGTCCAAGTAAGGAGATTCAAACCTTGGATCTCTATATGAGCAGAACTGGACTAACAAATAGGCAGGCAATTGGCGATACAGTTTGAACCGGTAAACATTTAAAGCCAAGCTAGACATGTGTAACTTCATGAGAAAGTGCGAGTACTTGTGAGGTATTATCTTGAGTTTGTTACATGATTTCTCCATTATAATATACACAATATTTGGGAATTTTTCAGCTATAAGCTTTCCCCATACATCTTGTGTTAATGTGTATGATGAATTGATGTGTTATCGCTTGTTTCATTTCAGCATGTTTGATGATGCAGAGTGGAAGATTGTGTATTTATATAAATTGGTGTATGTGCTCGGGATAGTCTCGGTGGATATTAATCATTATTCAGCAATTCCTACACTCTTTTATAGCAAAAGGAAGAGGTAAGGAGAGAGTCGGAAACCTTAGTAAAGCTCCCAACTAGAGACAAAGAAAGGTGATGTTTCCCCATTCACTAGAATGAAAAAGGAAATAGAAGAAAAACATGACATGGTCTAATTTTCAACTTTCAAGGTTAAGTCTATGTGAATTAACAATGCTATCAAGTAAAGCCAACATATATAGTCACAAGCCTTTGATAGATCCAACGTTATCACCATTGAACTAATATTTGTAGTCTTTATGATATGGATCCCTTCCCATGCAATACCAACAACATCATGGATTTTTCTTCTCTATGGGAAGCCAAATTGTTCCAAGAAAATAACTTTTGGAAATAATTTCCTAAGCCTCATTACTAAAATTTTTGCAATGATCTTGTACATACAGGTGCTTAATAAGATTGGTATGAAATATTTGAATTCTTTTGGTCTATCCTTCTTAAATATCAACGACTCTAAGAAATTATTTACCAAGAAAATCAAAGTAATGGTGAACTTTGTTGTCCAACCATTAAGCCCTATAATATTTCCCTTCTAAAAGGTCAATAGTCATCCCGGCGTCTCCTCTAAAATACTCTCTTTATACAACTCTTCATTATCCTCCTCTGTAAATAAACGTTGGAAGAAGGAGAAAGCCTTCACAATCTCCATGTCCAATTTAGAACCTTCAAGCTCCTTATAAATGGAATAAAAATGTTGAACTCTTGCCAATGCTATATTTCTAAATCCTCGAACCATTTACTTTCATCATTTAATAATTTCCAAATTGCATTGACGTTTTTCCAATGACTAGAAAAAGATGAAAATAATTGGTGTTTTCATTGTGAAAAAATAACCATAAAACCCTACTCTTCATGTGCCATTCCACCTCCCCTTCTCAAAGGATTTTTTCCCTTTTTGACTATAGATATTTTAACATAATTATCACCTAATCCTAGAAAATACCAATTGCATTATGATTATAAATTTTTTCAACATCTTCCTCCGTAGATTTCAAAACATTATCCTAATTTTTGAACATGTTTTCCAACCACTCAATATAGTGCTTTTGAAAACTACCAAATTTCTAAAATATTAGAGATTGGATTAAAAGAAATAAATTTATATTCAATCCAATTCATAAACTCCTCCCCTTCTAACTAAATTAGATTAAATTCAAATTGTTTTAGTATTTTATTGTATTTTTTTGGTTGAGTTCCACGTATATTATATTTTGATCATAGCCACCTCCTTTTCCTACCCAACTCCAATATCTCCACAAACTATTAAGAAAACTATCAGTAACCAAGAAATGATCCAAACATGTGGATACCCCTACAACACCTAATCTTGTGTTTCACCATGTTGTCTTTAGTTTGGAAAGTTCTACATATATCAAATTAGCACCTCTTATTTAACCTATAAATTAATCTAATTGATTGTCTCTCTAGGTCAAAGAGATCCAAAGCTCCACCCAGTTAAATGTAATTTTCAAGTCTCTCCCTATTACCATGTTTCTCTCCTTTAAGATAAAAAACTGAGAAAAAATTATCCAAAGAGACCCTTTTCTTCTCATAAAGTCCATATAGATTCAACACCACCATTTGAGCATATGCTATTTTACACTTGAATTACATGCAAAGCCCTAATTACATAAAGAATTATTTTTAGTGACAAATCCTTTCTCCAACCTGTCAAAATAGCTCCAAAGATACTATTTACATCGACTTGTAGGAAATTCCAACTACTAAAAAACATTTGAGAGTGCAAGCTTCTGTGATCCATATCATATTAAAATAAATCTTTCGGGAAATCACATGAGAAATTTTGGAACTGACATGTTTCGAACTACTGACTGTAGTTCATCATCACAATGAACTACAGTCAGTAGTTCAAAATGCGTTGGTTCCAAAATTTCTCATGTGATTTCCTGGAAGATTTATTTTAATACTAAACAACATATATTTAAATAAGTTAATATTAAATATGCCCTCGCATTAATTCTTGAAACAACATGGTGTTAGATTTCTCCTTTTCCTAACCTGTGATAAGAAAGTATTTTATTAACCCCTCACATTGATTGAAAGCACCTTCATTATGAAATATGTGCATCAAGTTGTTTATCTCTAAGAGCCCAAATTAAGGTTTTTTTATTTCCCTATAGCACCCGTATTTCTTCATTATTCTTCCCACAGAACAAATGGTATTTTATACATACAATTATCTTAAAATTACTTCTCCTATGATTTATACATAAACCCCACAAGATAAGTTCAATCCTTGCATTTAGTCCTTTTGATCATAGCTGATACTTATTTCAAGAATAATCCCCACCTATGGAAGAAGAAAAGTAACTTGATAAAGTCACTTTCCCCTAACCAGGATAATCATATGACAAGGATGTTAATACATTGCCCCCTTTCACATTTCTCTTTGAACAATTTTAAAAACAATCACTTGATACCATTCATATATTTTTGTCTTCTAGATGCATACATCCCTCCCTGCTTTTATTTTAAATTCAACAAAATAACTCCTTGAACTAGAAAGGAAGTGGAGGGTAATACATGGAAGTTAGGCTTACTCAGGAAATTGAGTGCTTATGTGGTAATCTCTTGTGGTTCCACTAGTTTAGGTACCTCTTTTGTTAATACCTTGGTCCACCACCAAAGTGTAGAGTCATGTCCACTCTTCCAATGCATCCTTCTTCGTTCCCAAGATACCTTTTTCTATCCTACAAGCTAGAGAATCCTTTATTACATTATTATTGGTTAAGTTCACACACACATCATCTCTTATATTTTTCATATATCCAACGGATTATGCTATAAAGTATGTGTTCTCCTTGAGACTTAGGATCTGAGGCGAATTTGTCTCTTGAAATAGAGACTTTCTTTCCTCAATATTTTATGAACTTGACTTCATGTCAATTTTTTCCAAATCGAGATTTAGACCTCTCCCTTTCTCCCCTTTCTACCCTCCTCCTATGTTTTTTTATCGAAAATGAATTTTTCAATGGAACTATGGGAATGCTCTTTGAAATTCCAGTATGACGCTTAATGCCAATGTTGTTGACTTTTCCTTCTTTTACCAAATATTTCTTGCAAACAACCTCAAACAACACTAACCACATTCCCTATCTCATAATATCTTACATGCCTAAAGAAAACATTACCATAATATATTATTTGAGTGTGCTCCCAATCCCCAACTTCCACATCTATGATCTTGACCAAACCCTCTAATAAATCCATATGTACCAAAATATTGGTGATTGGCCTATATGTGGGATTATTGTAGGAGGGATCCACCATTAGGGTTTTCCTTGAGTGGTTTCCAAGGTCCCAAAGGAACCTGTCATTCTAGATTTCTAATGGTAAACCACGAATCTTGAACCAAATTGGAGAATTATGCATCACCTCTATACAGGGATCGAACAACATGTGCCGCAATTTCATATTTAAAGGTAAGTCCCCTAAAAGCTTCTTTTGCCTAAAATTTTAACGACATCCTCCTCTATTTTAATCATAAAATCGATCCATCCCCTACTCAATATATTGAAAATACGAGAGTAACCTAAAATATGCTCATAGGAATGTGTCACCTAGCTTCAAACTAAGGAAACCAATAAATAGACTCCAGAGAAATTCCCTACCAATGTTTCTCCAACCACCTAAACTGATTTCTCCATGCTTATATCCTCACGCACTATCATTTTTATTTGTCCCTCCTATCTTAATATATTATTTTGATTCTTTGAATGCTACACATTTTCCTTCATCTCCAGTCCTTTGATCCTTTCCCCATCCTAGCTAATGCTTCCAAATCTAGTAAACTCCCAACATAACCTATGTTGGAGACTAAGTGGTAAACATTTCCTCATGTCCAAAACACTAGGTTTGTGCTACCAAATCCTTTCGAAACTAAAAAATGGAATTCTAAATATCAGTAACCTTTGGAGAAGGGTAAAAAACTAGTGTTTCAATCCTCGGTGAAATATCAAGATTGACCTCATGTAGTGCTTTGTTATTCCCTTTAATGAGCCATGTTTACTTTAGATATCCTTCTATTGATCTAGACCCCTAAGAACCAATGCCTTCCTCCTTCACCTGAATGACCATGTGATCACCTACTCTAATTCAAAATGCAAATTTTCACCTTATCTTGTTATCGATCTAGCCCTTGTCCCATCAAATGCCTTCCAACTACATTTCTAACATTCTAAAAATGTATTTTCCTTATTATTTTATCAACTCTATCCCCTGTCCAATCGAAAGTCCTCCAACTACATTTCTAACACTCTAGATGTTCCTTTTCCTTATCAAATTATCAACTCTATTCACATCAACCATCATCAATAAAAAAACACATAATAAAACAAACATATCCTCTAAATCCAATAAATCTTAATTATAATATATCAACTCTTCACCACACAAAAACCTATCAAAAGTACTCCATTATATTAAGTTAAAAAACAAAAAAAACAAAAACTCGCTTAAACTTTCTCACGCTCCATCTCCTCCCATCATCAAATTATAATAAGATTATAAATACTGTCTAAATTTTTACTTACATATAACATGCTTTCATAGTCTTCTTTTTGTTTTTCTTAATGTAATAAATTTGTTTTGAGTAACATCTTTTCATTAATTTTTTATTTAGTTCTGTGTGAACGTATCTTTCATTTCTTGATATTCTTTGTATGTTAGTTAAATTTATATTTAATATAATTTTATATTTTAATTTATTATTATTTTTATCTACTTATATTAAATAAAAATAAATAAATATTATTTTTTAAAATTTTATAATAATATATTTATATAAAGATAACAACAATAATAAATAATAACAAAATAAAATATAATATAATTTTATATTTTAAACCTATGTACATATATATAGTTCAAATTAAATAATAATAAAAATTATGATTATAAAATTCAAATTAAATAAAAATATATATAATAATATGTTTACTTCTAATTAGATGGCTTAATATACATATAATTCAAATTATAAACAAGCGGTTGGAATCTACGATCATATCACGCTTTCATTAAACTTTGCTTACATATGTCAAATCACCTTTTTCTATTTTTCATAGTTTTCAAAATATAAATATATTTTCACCTTTTTCTTGTACTTAGTTAAAATAAAATAAATTATTAAAATTATTATTTTAACCTAGATAAGCATAGTTGAGGGAAAAGGTCCATATCTATATAATGATTTTTTGAGGGAAAAGGTTCATAACCATATATAATACTTTTAATAAAAAGTCATTTTCATGATAAAAATATGTAATTTTATAATATATTAACTATTGTATAGATTTCACAAAGATGGATGAACCGTACCTTAATTGATCTAGGTAATACTTTAATAAACTAAGAGAAGTTATTTTAATGAAAAAACGATATGTATTATTATAATTATTTTTATTTGGTTTATATATATGCCATTGGATTATTAAAATTTATCAAATGTTTATATTTTATTCTATTTATGTTTTATTTAAATTATATTAATATTTTTTTTCTTTTAAATAATTTATAAACATAAGATAAATGGCATCCCCATGCTTCCCAAACCCTAATTCCCAAACCTTAATGAGGGCATCACATGTCAATCGAAGAAAAAACTAATGGAACCATAACTACCCTATAAGCTTAGTATTTGGTACCTTCACTTGTATTCATGGAACTATGATTGCCATTAGTTTAGCTAACATCATATCGAGATCCAGAGCTCGTAGCACCAGCTAGCTACTACCACATGGGCAGGTCAGGATCGGAGAAGCACTATCTTTTTCCTCACCTAGCCAGGTAAAGGGAGTAACTTGGATTTGATGGTCCCCCCATTAAAAGAGAACCAGCTATCAACAATCAGCAATCAACCAAATCTGGATGGTCCCCTGATCTGGATGGTCCCCTGATCTGGATGATTTTTCATCTCTAGTATTTCTCCTGAAATCTTCGTAAACCAAATCAAGCCACAACCTTTCCCAATTTGGTAATTTTTCCTTCCATTCACAGAATCCTGGTATTTGTGCCAAGATTTTGGAAGGACTAGAAGAGCTAGGCTCACCAGATCATTTGTTGCAACATTCACCCAGAATTGCTTCCATATGGTCCTTCCAAGCTATGAAATTTGAGCTACCCTCTAGGGCATACTTCAACCTTAGTCTATTGAAAGCCATTTCCTAAATCTGAAGAAAAAATTTCTACTAAATTTGTAATTAAAAATTCCCAAGGAAAAAAATTGAAACATTGATATGTAATGTGATTTCAAGGCTCTAATACCATGTATTAATTAATATAAATTTTATACTACTGATGTATTTGAATTGAAAACAAGAGATTACAAATTTCCTCTACATTTTTTGTGAAATGGAAATCACAATTTAGAGGAACGTGCAAAGCCATGCAACAAGAAAAACCATAAGTACACAATGATTTCTAGGGGAACCCAACTAGGAAAAACCCCTCAAGCCTTTTTTCACTAATCAGTTGAATAGAGAAACTATTGCAATATCATGCTCCATCTTTGAGCACCACCTGCAAAGGTAAAATTGTTCTCCCTACTGAATTGGAACTTCTAGCCAACACTTAGCCACTTTATGCCTCCTCCAGCCTCATACTTCCTTGCAAAAATATGAGCTAATTTGAGCTCCTAAACAATAGGAAAGGTCCCTATTTCCTTGTGCAATTCCCAAGCATTGATCAACTGTGTACATAAAAATTTTTGTACGCTCCACTAATATAGAAATAATTTTACATTAGCCTGAATTCCTCCACTCCAACTGAGGAATTTAAATTCAATACATGCATGATATATTTTGGGCTGATTGATCAATTAGCTAGCATATCTCTAAGTTACACTACTATCTCACTACACAACTGACCTTCAACTGACTCTATTTATTGTTAGAGGTCAATTAACTAAGTACAACTAAAAATAACTTAACTAGATTGCTATAATTTAGCAATAAACACACGCATGACTGAACTCCAAACCCACTAACTCGAATTTACTAATATAAATGAGGGGAAAGAGCCATTTCACACTTGTTAACTACCTCCAAGTTTTCTCGATGATGTGGAAATTCGATTTTTCCAATTTGACTAAGGCTAAAGTCAAATTGATCCTTTCTTGTCACACTTTCTAACATCCCCAACCATCTACTTAAATATTTCTAGACTTGTTTTGCAAAATAATGTTCCACAAATAGATAATATTACGATTCCTCATCCCCATGAGAGACAACACAAAAAATTGATCCAACTACATTCCTTTTTTGCAAAGCCTTCCAGGTTAGCACTTCATCCTTTAGCATGATCCAAATGCATATTTTCTTTTTCTTCATAATATTGAACTTCCAAATTCCTTTCCACCACCAAGCCACATGATTTGGTACTACTCCTAACAACAATTTATATCTTTATTTGATAATGTAATAGCATCCCTTGTTATTCTCTAGCCAAATCAAATCTTCATCCTCCTCCCTCAACCTTATATGGGATTATTTTAGTTCACTTGTGAATGCTTCCCATTACCTATACCAAGCATCTTCTAGCCCAAGATCATGATGAATTTTCCATGCCTAAGACCATATTCCCATTCAAGATAGCTAAAATATTTTAACATTCTAATATTTTTCCCATGAAGAAAGTTAGGAAAAATTCTTACTTGGTTGGAGTTCACTTGTGAATGCTTCCCATTACCTCTACCAACCATCTTCTAGCCCAAGATCATGATGAATTTTCCATGCCTAAGACCATATTCCCATTCAAGATAGCTACAATATTTTAACATTCTAATATTTTTCCCATGAAGAAAGTTAGGAAAAATTCTTACTTGGTTGGCATAGCTCATTAAGGCATTTTCTCAAAGTCACACTTCCTCCTGGTTCCCCACCTTATACCCTAACATGCTTCTTATTACTATGTAAGAATACAATTTAGTTTCTTCCAATAAGAGGATTTATTTTTCCAAACAATTCCTCCCTTCTTGTCCAAATTAAATAGAATCTATCAATAGATACTTTTGTCACATCAAACTATTCCAAAAATAAAAAATTGCGTAGTAGGTTCCACATGGATTTTATTGCAAGTGCTACACCAAATATATGCATATTATTCAAACATGTCTTCATTATTTAGTTTTGAGATTGAATTCCATCTCATCCAATGCACCTCTTTCACTTCTTCCTTCCCACTCCAAAGGTAATTAAAACATTTTTTTCTTATTTTTTTCAATACTTGTTTAGGGATGTAAGCTAGGAGTTTCCAGTAAATCAAGATTATTTCTAGCATGGATTTTATCAAGGAAAATCTACCACCCCTCAAAATCCAATGATTACACCAATAATGGATTCACTTTCCTACATTCCCTATCAACCATCTCCAAGTTTGTTTCATGTACAAGTTTGGCTTCAGCTAAAAATAAAAATATATAAAACCTTCATTGAGATATATTTCCGAAAATTGAAAGGCTTCTACTTATTCCTCCTTTAATATGATCTCTGGTTTATTAAAACATAAGAAATATTTATCTATGTTAATCATTATCCCAATTTATTTCTTATACAATGTCAATATTTCATTTAACACGTGCCCTTTAACTAGAGTCTTAGTTGTGAACAGCAAAATGTCGTCAATAAAAAGCAATTGTTTTAACAATAAGTAAACATCTATCTTTACTCATTATTCTAGTTCCTTTGGCCTCATAAATAGCCTAAATCAACCCCTTTGATATCAAAAGGAAGAGGTAAGGAGAGAGTGGGAAACCTTAGTAAAGCTCCCAACTAGAGACAAAGAAAGGTGATGTTTCCCCCATTCACTCGAATGAAAAAGGAAATAGAAGAAAAACATGACATGGTCTAATTTTCAAAGTTCAAGGATAAGTCTATGTGAATTAACAATGCTATCAAGTAAAGCCAACATATATAGTCACAAGCCTTTGATAGATCCAACGTTATCACCATTGAACTAATATTTTTAGTCTTTATGATATGGATTCCTTCCCATGCAATACCAACAACATCATGGATTTGTCTTCTCTATGGGAAGCCAAATTGTTCCAAGAAAATAACTTTTGGAAAAAATTTCTTAAGCCTCATTACTAAAATTTTTGCAATGATCTTGTACATACAGGTGCTTAATAAGATTGGTATGAAATATTTGAATTCTTTTGGTCTGTCCTTCTTAAAGATCAACCACTCTAAGAAATTATTTAGCAAGAAAATCAAAGTAATGGTGAACTTTGTTGTCCAAACATTAAGCCCTATAATCTTTCCCTTCTAAAAGGTCAACAATCATCCTGACGTCTCCTCTAAAATACTCTCTTTATACAACTCTTCATTATCCTCCTCTGTAAATAAACCTTGGAAGAAGGAGAAAACCTTCACAATCTCCATGTCCAATTTAGAACCTTCAAGCTCCTTATAAATGGAATAAAAATGTTGAACTCTTGCCAATGCTATATTTCTAAATCCTCGAACCATTTACTTTCATCATTTAATAATTTCCAAATTGCATTGACGTTTTTCCAATGATTAGCAAAAGATGAAAAGAATTGGTGTTTTCATTGTGAAAAAATAACCATAAAACCCTACTCTTCATGTGCCATTCTACCTCCTTTTCTCAAAGGATTTTTTCCCTTTTTGACTATAGATATTTTAGCATAATTATCACCTAATCCTAGAAAATACCAATTGCATTATGATTATAAATTTTTTCAACATCTTCCTCCATAGATTTCAAAACATTATCCTAATTTTTGAACATGTTTTCCAACCACTCAATATAGTGCTTTTGAAAACTACCTAATTTCTAAAATATAAGAGATTGGATTAAAAGAAATAAATTTATATTCAATCCAATTCATAAACTCCTCCCCTTCTAACTAAATTATATTAAATTCAAATGGTTTTAGTATTTTTTTGTATTTTTTTGGTTGAGTTCCACGTATATTATATTTTGATCATAGCCACCTCTGTTTCCTACCCAACTCCAATACCTCCACAAACTATTAAGAAAACTATCAGTAACCAAGAAATGATCCAAACATGTGGATACCCCTACAACACCTAATCTTGTGTTTCACCATGTTGTCTTTAGTTTGGAAAGTTCTACATCTATCAAAGTAGCACCTCTTATTTAACCTATAAATTAATCTAATTGATTGTCTCTCTAGGTCAAATAGATCCAAAGCTCCACCCAGTTAAATGTAATTTTCAAGTCTCTCCCTATTACCATGTTTCTCTCCTTTAAGATAAAAAATGAGAAAAAATTATCCAAAGAGACCCTTTTCTTCTCATAAAGTCCATATAGATTCAACGCCGCCATTTGAGCATATGCTATTTTACACTTGAATTACATGCAAAGCCCTAATTACATAAAGAATTTTTTTTTAGTGACAAATCCTTTCTCCAACCTGTCAAAATAGCTCCAAAGATACCATTTACATCAACTTGTAGGAAATTCCAACTACTAAACAACATTTGAGAGTGCAAGCTTCTGTGATCCATATCATATTAAAATAAATCTTTCGGGAAATCACATGAGAAATTTTGGAATTGACACATTTCGAACTACTAACTGTAGTTCATCATCACAATGAACTACAGTCAGTAGTTCGAAACGCGTTGGTTCCAAAATTTCTCATGTGATTTCCCGAAAGATTTATTTTAATACTAAACAACATATATTTAAATAATTTAATAAAATCTGCCCTCGCATTAATTTTTGAACCAACATGATGTTAGATTTCTCCTTCTCCTAACCTGTGATAAGAAAGTATTTTATTAACCCCTCAAATTGATTGAAAGCACCTTCATTATGAAATATGTGCATCAAGTTGTTTATCTCTAAGAGCCCAAATTAAGACTTTTTTATTTCCCTATAGCACCCGTATTTCTTCATTATTCTTCCCACAGAACAAATGGTATTTTATACATACAATTATCTTACAATTACGTCTCCTATGATTTATACATAAACCCCACAAGATAAGTTCAATCCTTGCATTTAGTCCTTTTGATCATAGCTGATACTTATTTCAAGAATAATCCCCGCCTATGGAAGAAGAAAAGTAACTTGATAAAGTCACTTTCCCCTAACCAGGATAATCATATGACAAGGATGTTAATACATTGCCCCCTTTCACATTTCTCTTTGAACAATTTTAAAAACAATCACTTGATACCATTCATATATTTTTGTCTTCTAGATGCATACATCCCTCCCTGCTTTTATTTTAAATTCAACAAAATAACTCCTTGAACTAGAAAGGAAGTAGAGGGTAATACATGGAAGTGAGGCTTAATCAGGAAATTGAGTGCTTATGTGGTAATTTCTTGTGGTTCCACTAGCTTAGGTACCTCTTTTGTTAATACCTTGGTTCACCACCAAAGTGTAGAGTCATGTCCACTCTTCCAATGCATCCTTCTTTGTTCCCAAGATACCTTTTTCTATCCTACAAGCTAGAGAATCCTTTATTACATTTTTATTGGTTAATTTCACACCCACATCATCTCTTATATTTTTCATATCTCCAAAGGATTATGCTATAAAGTATGTGTTCTCCTTGAGACTTAGGAGAGGCGAATTTGTCTCTTGAAATAGAGACTTTCTTTCCTCAATATTTTATGAACCTGACTTCATGTCAATTTTTCCCCGAATCAAGATTTAGACCTCTCCCTTTCTCCCCTTTCTACCCTCCTCCTATGTTTTTTTATAGAAAATGAATTATTCAATGGAACTATGGGAATGGTCTTTGAAATTCCAGTACGACGCTTCATGCCAATGTTGTTGACCTTTCCTTATTTTACCAAATATTTCTTGCAAACAACACTAACCACATTCCCTATCTCATAATATATTACATGCCTAAAGAAAACGTTACCATAATATATTATTTGAGTGTGTTCCCAATCCCCAACTTCCACATCTATGATCTTGACCAAACCCTCTAATAAATCCATATGTACCAAAATATTGGTGATTGACCTATATGTGGGATTATTGTAGGAGGGATCCACCATTAGGGTTTTCCCTGAGTGGTTTCCAAGGTCCCAAAGGAACCTATCATTCTAGATTTCTAATGGTAAACCATGAATCTTGAACCAAATTGGAGAATTATGCATCACCTCTATACAGGGATCGAACAACATGTGCCGCAATTTCAAATTTAAAGGTAAGTCCCCTAAAAGCTTCTTTTGCCTAAAATTTTAACGACATCCTCCTCTATTTTAATCATAAAATCGATCCATCCCCTACTCAATATATTGAAAATACGAGAGTAACCTAAAATATGCTCATAAGAATGTGTCACCTAGCTTCAGACTAAGGAAACCAATAAATAGACTCCAGAGAAATTCCCTACCAATGTTTCTCCAACCAACTCGACTGATTTCTCCATGCTTATATCCTCACACACTATCATTTTTATTTGTCCCTCCTATCTTAATATATTATTTTGATTCTTTGAATGCTACCCATTTTCCTTCATCTCCAGTCCTTTGATCCTTTCCCCATCCTAGCTAATGCTTCCAAATCTAGTAAACTCCCAACATAACATATGTTGGAGACTAAGCGGTAAACATTTCCTCATGTCCAAAACACTAGATTTATGCTACCAAATCCTTTCGAAACTCAAAAATGGAATTCTAAATATCAGTAACCTTTGGAGAAGGGTAAAAAACTAGTGTTTCAATCCTCGGTGAAATATCAAGATTGACCTCATGTAGTGCTTTGTTATTCCCTTTAATGAGCCATGTTTACTTTAGATATCCTTCTATTGATCTAGACCCCTAAGAACCAATGCCTTCCTCCTTCACCTGAATGACCATGTGATCACCTACTCTAATTCAAAATGCAAATTTTCACCTTATCTTGTTATCGATCTAGCCCTTGTCCCATCAAATGCCTTCCAACTACATTTCTAACATTCTAAAAATGTATTTTCCTTATTATTTTATCAACTCTATCCCCTGTCCAATCGAAAGTCCTCCAACTACATTTCTAACACTCTAGATGTTCCTTTTCCTTATCAAATTATCAACTCTATTCACATCAACCATCATCAATAAAAAAACACATAATAAAACAAACATATCCTCTAAATCCAATAAATCTTAATTATAATATATCAACTCTTCACCACACAAAAACCTATCCAAAGTACTCCATTATATTAGGTTAAAAAAAAAAAAAAAACTCTCAAACTTTCTCACGCTCCATCTCCTCCCATCATAAAATTATAATAAGATTATAAATCTTGTGTAAATTTTTACTTCATAGTCTTCTTTTTTGTTTTTCTTAATGTAATAAATTGTTTTTAGTAACATCCTTTCATTATTTTTTTATTTAGTTGTGTGTGAGCATTATCTAAAATGTATTTTCCTTATTATTTTATCAACTCTATCCCCTGTCCAATCGAAAGTCCTCCAACTACATTTCTAACACTCTAGATGTTCCTTTTCCTTATCAAATTATCAACTCTATTCACATCAACCATCATCAATAAAAAAACACATAATAAAACAAACATATCCTCTAAATCCAATAAATCTTAATTATAATATATCAACTCTTCACCACACAAAAACCTATCCAAAGTACTCCATTATATTAGGTTAAAAAAAAAAAAAAAAACTCTCAAACTTTCTCACGCTCCATCTCCTCCCATCATAAAATTATAATAAGATTATAAATACTGTGTAAATTTTTACTTCATAGTCTTCTTTTTGTTTTTCTTAATGTAATAAATTGTTTTTAGTAACATCCTTTCATTAATTTTTTATTTAGTTGTGTGTGAACGTATCTTTCATTTCCTGATATTCTTTGTATGTTAGTTAAATTTATATTTAATATAATTTTATATTTTAATTTATTATTATTTTTATCTACTTATATTAAATAAAAATAAATTTAAATTATTTTTAAAAATTTTATAATAATATATTTATATAAAAATAACAACAATAATAAATAATAACAAAATAAAATATATTATAATTTTATATTTTAAATCTATATACATATATATAATTCAAATTAAATAATAATAAAAATTATGATTATAAAATTCAAATTAAATAAAAATATATATAATAATATGTTTACTTCTAATTAGATGGCTTAATATGCATATAATTCAAATTATAAACAAGCGGTTGGAATCTACAATCATATCACGCTTTCATTAAACTTTGCTTACATATGTCAAATCACCTTTTTCTATTTTTCATAGTTTTCAAAATATAAATATGTTTTCACCTTTTTCTTGTACTTAGTTAAAATAAAATAAATTTTTAAAATTATTATTTTAACCTAGATAAGCATAGTTGAGGGAAAAGGTCCATATCTATATAATGATTTTTTTGAGGGAAAAGGTTCATATCTTTATAATGCTTTAAAAGAACCATCTTTTAAGTGAAAAGGTTCATAACCATATATAATACTTTTAATAAAAAGTCATTTTCATCATAAAAATATGTAATTTTATAATATATTAACTATTGTATAGATTTCACAAAGATGGATGAACCGTACCTTAATTGATCTAGGTAATACTTTAATAACCTGAGAGAAGTTATTTTAATGAAAAAATGATGTGGATTATTATAATTATTTTTATTTGGTTTATATATATGCCATTGGATTATGAAAATTTATCAAATCCTTATATTTTATTCTATTTATATTTTATTTAAATTATATTAATATTATTATTATTTTTTAAATAATTTATAAACATAAGATAAATGGCATCCACCATGCTTCCCAAACCCTAATTCCCAAACCTTAGTTAGGGCATCAAACCCAATGAAACCATAACTACCTTATAAGCTTAGTATTTGGTACCCTCACTTGTATTCATGGAACTATGATTTCCATTATTAGTTTAGCTTTTTTTTTTGAGGAAAAAAAAAAACGCTGATTATATTAAAAATATAAACAGTACATTGACCAATATATCTAAATATATCTATCATCATATGGAGATCCAGAGCCCGTAGCACCAGCTAGCTACTACCACATGGGCAGGTCAGGATCGGAGAAGCACTATCTTTTTCCTCACCTAGCCAGGAAAAGGGAGTAACTTGGATTTGATGGTCCCCCCGGCCCCCATTAAAAGAGAACCAGCTATCAGCAATGACTACCGGCAATGATCGACAATGACCTGCTGGTTATGATCAACTGTCTATCGTCTATGACTCCTCGACTTTAAATTTAATTAATAAATTAATGTTATGATTTATATATTCATAAATATATATTTTATAAACGTAAAAAAATATTATTTAAAAAAAAACATAAACTTAATATATATTTAAATCCACATCATTTCATATATTATATTTAAATATTTAAAAAATAAATATAAAAAAGTTATTATTATAAATGACTTAATTTTTACTTGAATTAATGTTATGGCCCATGTCAATGTAGATTCAAAAATTGTAAAAGAATAATTTATTATGAGAATCTATTTAATTAAAAAAACAACAATTTTAAAAAGTTTATATATTTAAATATATATATAATTTTATTTATTAAATATTTATTGAATTAATAAAAATATATATTATAATTTTAAATATTTTTATTCAAATAAAATTAATATATTAAATTTTAAAAAATTACTTCCGTAATTATATATATATATATATATATATATATATATATATATAATATGAAACGATTAGTTTTTTTTTTATTAATTTCAATATGGACAGTGTTTTAAAATCTGTGATAGAATCTTTATCTACTAAGATCAAAAGTGTCGATTTTTATTTTTATTTTTTCATACATTGTGTATATATTGCACTTATGAGTTAATATTGTCTATAAATCCTTTAAAAAAACTCTTAAAATTGCTACATATTTGCAATACATAAATTAACACACTAAGCAAACTCGTCTACAGAGCTTGAACTAGATTCATGATTAAATTCTTCATTTTCCTTATCATGTTGCCTTAGCTGCAATGGAGCACATTCTTGGACTTCTTTCGCCACCTTATCATCCCTTTGTAGCAGCTCTGCAACCATGATCTGAGGTGCCTCCAAATTCACATTCTTGTCCTCTTCCTCTCTTACTTAGGTTGCATAGAGTTGGAAAATACAGAGAGTTGAAACAAGGGAGAGTGAGTGCCAAAACAGAGAGCTGAAACAAGGGAGAGTGAGTGCCAAAACAGAGAGCAGTAAATTCCTTATTAACTGTGGGTTGAAGCCTACAAAAAGGGAGTTGGTGCTTCAATCTTAGTGGATATTGGAAGAGAGCTTAGGGGTTGGTCCCTCCTGCAAGTTGGTGTTTGCAAAAAATTCAAGAAGTCGGTGCTTCTAGTAAGTTGATCAGGTGTCTACAGAAGAAGGGAGTTGGTGCTATCAAACAATCGAAGGGAGTTGGAGCTTCCTTTCAGTGGGTGCTCACAAAGACATATGATATAAATAGAGTAGGAGCTCATATTTTGCATCATAATAACAAAAAATTGGTGGTTTTTCCCTTTTGGGTTTCCATCTTAAATATTTGTGTTCTTTTGTGTATGGTGCTCATGGTATGTGTGTGTATTAATGTGTTTATTTATATTGTTGTGCATGTTATGATGGTGGCTGCTTACATAATGATTACCACTATTGAATGAAAAAATATAAATTGCCATTAAAAGTAAAATTAGCCTTAATATTGTTGAAAATGCAGCAATATGATGGAGCTTAGTGAAATGAAGTCGCCTTCACTAAGTGGGCCCGCAGGCAAATTCTGGCACAAAGTCTATTTTTAGACTATGTCTATTTTTAGACATATGGAGCATGGTCCGGGGATTGCAGTATTGAGATTCTTGGAGCATTGTCATGTTGGAAAAAATAGATGAGACTCTATTTTTTAGGTCGAAGAGGTCGAAGTCTATTTTTAGACCGCCTCTCCTTAAAATAGGGAAGTCAAATATTATTTACCCTTAATAATATTTGGACTATAAACTTCAGTTTACTCTCTTGGAGCACTTCAGTTCGAGCCTTGGAAGTGGCTCATGCATCTGACAGAGGAATTACGCTATTCCCAAGGGTTTGGTGAGCACATGCATGGTTGACTTCAGTTAGAACTTCAGTGGCAGAAGTTTGGTGGAGTTAATGAGACAGCTAGTGGAGTTGTGTTCGGTTTAATTTAGTTGAACCGGTTGAGATTAGTTTAACTAGCTAATCAACTAGTTATGAGTGGAGTGAATTAAATATTATTTAATTCATTAATTATTAACTCATTATTCAACTCAAGAACACATCAGTTCACTACAGTGCATGATCAGTTCAGTGGAGACCAGTGAAAGAGGTAGATGAAAGGGTGGAGTTAGCAATCAGTGGCGACATCAGTTGTGCATGAGATTTGCACCACACTTGGAGGAATTTCCCATGATGATTGCGCTTTCAAGCCAAGGGGATTCGAACCTTGGATCTCTATATAGACAGGCCATGATTGCGCAATAGAGGCAAGGAAATTAGTGGTGAGTTTTGAACCAGTAACCTGTTCAAAACCAAGCTAGTTTGTGTGTAACTTTATGAGAAAGTACTGAGTACTTGTGAGGAGTATTGTACTGAGTTTGTTAAATGATTTATCCATTATAATATACACAATAGCTGCGGGGTTTTTGGCTATAAGCTTTCCCCATACATATTGTGTTAATGTGTATGATGATTTGATGTGTTATCGCTTGTTTTATTTCCGCATGTGTGATGATCTGAGTGGAAGAGATTATGTGTTGCATATGAATTCGAATTGATATGTGATCAGGATAATCTCGGTGGATAAATCTTCTTTATTCAGCAAATTTCTACATGGTATCAGAGGTATTGAAGCAAAGATTGATCATCACAGTGATTACAAACTTATTTCGGTAGACAGAGTCTGCATGCGGGCCAGGTAGCCTCTAGATCCATCCTTTCCTTTGAAAGGTGATATATCCAGTAAATGCCCCTTGCAGTCGATCTTTGTGCTAGAAATAATTTGTTCTCACAGATCTAGAGCGGTTGAGCTTTGAAGTGGAATTCGAATTTTGCAGCAGTTTTGTTTTCTTGGTGCTGGTGTTGAAAATGTCTTTCAACGGTTTGCGACTCGAATATGCTCTTGAAGGCAGTTCGAATTATGTTTCATTGAAGGATCGCATGGAAGCAGTATTAGAAGATAATGGTCTGAAGGAGTTCGTAGATACGGATGTCCAAAAGCCCACTGATCCTGCTGAAGTCGAAGCATGGCAAAAGAAGATGGCGAAATGTCAAAGGATCCTGTTGGAGGGCGTCAAGGATCATATTGTATCCAGCCTGCATGGAAAGGCTTCTCCATATTTAATGTGGAAAGCTTTGACGGATCTATTCCAGAGTAAGAGCGACTAAAGGAAGCTGGCGCTCAAAGATAAGCTCAGGAACATCAAGATGGAGAAAGGCGACAATATCGCCAAATACCTCACGAAGTTCACTCAATGCAGAGATGAGCTGGGAAGTGTGGGGGTGACTGTCGAAGACGAGGACATGGTCGACCTGGCTCTCCTTGGTCTTCCGAAGGCTTGGAACTCATATCAAGATAGTGTCAATGGTCGGGAGAAGCTGCCAGGATGGGAGCGCCTTTGGGCGGATCTCATGCAGGAGGAGATAAGGAGGACTACTCGTGATGGATCTTCATCAAAGGGAGCTGATGAAGAAAACTGCGCTTTGGTGGCCAAAGCAACGAAGGGGAAGGGTAAGAAAACCTCTCATTCTGGTGCAAAGGGCAAGAAGCAGGATATGGCGAAAGTGAAGTTTTTTCACCGCCATGATCACGGACATTATGCTACCAATTGTCCAAAGAAGAAGAAGAACAAGCAAGCGGGAAGATCTGCAGATGGAGAAGCTTTGGCTTCACAGTTCGAGCTTGACTTTTCACTGATCGCATGCTTGGTTTCAAGTGTGTTGGGATCGGTGTGGTTCTTGGACAGCGGTGCGTCATTTCATATGACGGGAGATCGAGATTTGTTCTCAGATCTGGAGGACAAAGATTTGGGTGTGCACATCAAGATGGGCGATGATGGTAGATACAATGTGACTGGTATCAGTACCATATCCTTTCAGAGGGAGTCTGGTAAAACCTTTGTATTGAGGGATGTCATGCATGTACCTGGATTGAAGAAAAACTTGATCTCTGTGGCGATGTTGGAGGATAAGGGGTATGATGTGGTCTTCAACGAAGGAAAAGCCTTCCTGCGCAGTAAGACTACTGGAGAGACCTGGAAGATAGGGGTTTGAACCAAGAACCTTTATCAGTTGCAGGTAGATGGCTGCGCAGCTATGGCATGCAAATCGGGAGAAGTGGTGAGCCGGGATGATGAGGGCGAACTGTGGCACAGGAGATTGGGCCACCTTCACCATGGAGCTTTGAAGATTCTGCAGCAGATTTCTACTGGGCTTCCTAAGGGCACCCTTGCGCAGTCAGATCAGTGCAAGGGGTGTAATTTAGGGAAGTATGTGAAAGCCACCTTTCACGAGAAGGATAGTCGCGCCACGACGATCCTTGAGAGAGTTCACACAGACGTGTGTGGTCCTTTCTCAGTTGCTTCGACAGCAAAGCACAGGTATTATGTGATCCTTGTTGATGATTTCTCTCGAAAGTGCTGGATCTTCTTCATGCAGAAGAAGAGCGATACATTCGCGAAGTTCTGTGAGTTTAAAGCACTGGTCGAGAAGGAGTCGGGGAAGAAGGTGATTGTTCTAAGGAGTGATAACGGTGGTGAATTCATCTCGGCTGAATTCAAGGAGTTCTGCAGTGCAGAAGGGATTCGGAGAGAGCTCATCGCACCCCATAACCCATAGCAGAACGGGGTGGCTGAGCGGAAGAACAGAATGATCGTGGGTGCTGCACGGGCGATGTTGCATGATCAGGGCCTACCCCTTCACTTGTGGGCTGAGGCATGCAATACAGCAGTGTATGTGCAGAACCGTCGTCCTCACAAGGTTCTTGGCATGAGTACACCAGAGGAGGCTTATTCTGGCAAGAGGCCTGATATTTCCCATTTGCGGATTTTCGGATCTCCTGTCTACATGCATGTGACGAAGGATGCGAGAAGGAAGCCGGATCCAACTGCTGAAGTTGGAATATTTGTGGGGTACACTGATACACCTCACAACTATCGGGTGTATGTGCCAGACAGTCGCAAGACTGTTGTGCGACGGGATATAAAATTTCAGGAGGAGAAAGCCATGCAGTGTTCGCTTGAGAGGGAGCCACACTTGCATGCAGATGAGGAGCTGTTAGTTCCCAAGGAGGAGCTTCCGGATGTGGATCAGCCACAAGAGGAGGTTCAGGAGGTGGAAGAAACCACCCAGGCAGCGCCAACCATCAGAGGGCGCATGCGCACTACAGAAGCTGAGCGACTGGCTCGGGATGCAGAGAAGGTTGTAGGACCACCTACAACACAGCGCAGACAGAGACAGTCACCGGATCGGTACACTGGATACATGGCTCTCGTGAGTCAATGTGTTGTGACGGAGCCATCCTCTTTTGAGGAAGCCGTGGAGGAACCCGCATGGGTTGATGCCATGATCGAAGAATATGATTCGATCATCAGGAACAGTGCATGGGAGATTGTCCCAAGACCGGTTGGGAAATCAGTTGTAGGTTCGCGATGGATCTACAAGGTGAAGCAGGCGGCTGAAGGGAGTGTGGAGAAGTACAAGGCGAGATTTGTCGCCCGTGGCTTCTCACAGATCGAGGGGATTGACTATGAGGAGACTTTTGCACCTGTCGCAAGGTACTCTTCCATACGGACGATCCTTGCTCTCTCAGCGCAGATGGGGTGGCACATTCATCAGATGGATGTGAAGACTGCGTTCCTCAATGGAGTTATCGAGGAAGAGGTGTACATAGAGCAGCCTGAAGGTTTTGAGATCTTCAGCAGTGAGTCGCATGTGTGCCGACTCAAGAGAGCACTGTATGGGCTGAAGCAAGCACCTCGTGCTTGGTACACTCGGATAGACAGCTACTTCACCGGGCTTTGATTCTCCAAGAGTGAGGCGGATCCAAACCTGTACCAGATTGTGGTGGAGGGGAAGCTGTTGATCATCGTACTGTATGTAGATGATCCGATTTTGACTGGCGATGAGCAGTTGATACTTTCATGCAAGGAGGATCTTGCACGAGAGTTTGAGATGAAGGACTTGGGCATCCTTCATTATTTCATGGGATTGGAGATTTGGCAGCGCAGCGGAGGACTGTTTGTTTCTCAGGGCAAGTATGCCCAGGAGATTCTGGAGAGGTTCAACATGCAAGACTGCAAGCCTGTTGACACTCCTCTTCCTGGTGGTTGGAGGAAGGAGGATGCTACTTCAGCGGAGGTAGTGGATGCCACTGTCTATCGATAGTTGGTGGGGTCGCTTATGTATCTGGTCAATACACGACTCGATATATGCTATGCTGTTAACCAGCTTTCGCATGCTATGGTTAAGCCTACCAAGCTCTTTTGGAAGGCAGGCAAGCATGTATTGCATTATATTAGTGGCAGACGGGATGGGTTCACGGCACAGACAGAGGATGGAGTCAAGTCAAGCCACCGATGTATCGCGTGAGCCCAAATGCACCTAAGAGCACTCTGAGAGCGCACGTCTTACGTCTCGGTACAGCAGGAAGTAGAGATCCATGGCACTCAGTTCAGCAGAGGCCGAGTACATGGCAGCTAGCTTGGCTACATGCGAGGCTATTTGGATGAGGAAGATCCTCGCAGGATTGTTCAGGTTGCATTTGGAGCCTACAGTGATCTACTGTGATAACCAGAGTTGCATTAAACTCTCGGCTAATCCAGTATTTCATGATAGGTCCAAATACATCGAAATTAGGTACCATCATATCAGATGTTGTGTTCAGCGGAGAATCATGATGCTTTCATATGTTCCCACGGAGGATCAGGATGCCGACATCTAGCAAGAAGGCGTCACTGTGAGTAACATGCCAACTTATGCAGGCAGATAGGGCTGCATAATCCACATTCACAGAGGGATGTTGAAAATGCAGCACAGAATGAGCCAGGTCTGTGAAGTCGCCTTCACTATGTGGGCCCGCAGGCAAATTCTGGCGCAAAGTCTATTTTTAGACTATGTCTATTTTTAGACATATGGAGCATGGTCCGGGGATTGCAGTATGTTATTCTTGGAGTATTGGTCATGTTGGTAAAAATAGATGGACCTCTATTTTTTGGACCTATAGGTCAAAGTCTATTTTTAGACTGCCTCTCCTTAAAATAGGGAAGTCAAATATTATTTACCCTTAATAATATTTGGACTATAAACTTCAGTTTACTCTCTTGGAGCACTTCAGTTCGAGCCTTGGAAGTGGCTCATGCATCCGACAGAGGAATTACGCTATTCCTAGGGTTTGGTGAGCACATGCATGGTTGACTTCAGTTAGGACTTCAGTGGCAGAAGTTTGGTGGAGTTAATGAGAAGGCTAGTGGAGTTGTGTTCGGTTTAATTTAGTTGAACTGGTTGAGATTAGTTTAACTAGCTAATAAACTAGTTATGAGTGGAGTGAATTAAATATTATTTAATTCATTAATTAGTAACTCATTATTCAACTCAAGAACACATTAGTTCACTACAGTGCATGAACAGTTCAGTGGAGACCAGTGAAAGAGGTAGATGAAAGGGTGGAGTTAGCTATCAGTGGCGACATCAGTTGTGCATGAGATTTGCACCACACTTGGAGGAATTTCCCATGATGATTGCGATGTCAAGCCAAGGAGATTCGAACCTTGGATCTCTATATAGACAGGCCATGATTGCGCAATAGAGGCAAGGAAATTAGTGGTGAGTTTTGAACCAGTAACCTGTTCAAAACCAAGCTAGTTTGTGTGTAACTTTATGAGAAAGTACTGAGAACTTGTGAGGAGTATTGTACTGAGTTTGTTACATGATTTCTCCATTATAATATACACAATAGCTGCGGGGTTTTCAGCTATAAGCTTTCCCCATACATACTGTGTTAATGTGTATGATGATTTGATGTGTTATCGCTTGATTTTATTTCCGCATGTTTGATGATCTGAGTGGAAGAGATTATGTGTTGCATATGAATTCGAATTGATATGTGATCAGGATAGTCTCGGTGGATAATTAATCATTATTCAGCAAATTTCTACAACTATTGATTTCCCTTTCGCCCTCTCTTAGTATTAAATATTGTTTCCAACAATTGGTATCAGAGTGGGTTCCTTCAGGAAATAGCTTAGCTGCTTGAAGGTAGTTCAAAAGGAAACATGACTAATCAAGTTTGGCTTTCACCAAAAGAAGTGCCATTTTTGAATGGAGCAGATTATATGGTCTGGAAGGTTGGAATGGAAGCCTATTTAATGGTTTTAGATGTTGATGTATGATGCTCCATATTGAATGGAGAAAAAAAAGAGCATAATTCACAAGCCAAGAATATTATTCTGAAAGGGATATCAAAGCCATATGTTGATAATGTGAGAAATTGTGAGACAACAAAAGAAATGTTGGACAAATTGCAATGTTTGTATGGAGGAGAAAGTCACAAAGAATTAGAGAAGGTTGAAGAACCTTGCTGCTCATGTAGTGAATCAAATGTTAAAGAAGTTGTTGTTGGAGATGAGAAGAAGAGAAGGAGGAGGAAGAAGAAAGCATCCCAAAGTGAAAATTCACAGAATGAAGGTCCTTCTTCCAATATGTAATTTTTTGCTCATCACTCTCGAGTTTATGATGAAAGGGAATTATAAAAGAGATCAAAATGTTTAGAAGGTAAGTTATTACTCTATGATAAATGTCAAAAGATAGGTCATTTAACCTCTAAATGTACATGTTCCTTTTCTGAAGAAAAAGTTAGTCATACATCTAGTAGTTGTGAGGAAATACTAACACTTATAGCAATATCTAATGAAGGTACCTCTCAGGAAGAGGGAAGAACACCTCTGAGGAAAATTAAAAGTGATCCCATGAGTTTTCATTCATAGTAGAAAATGAAAGTATCCATGGTAGTGATGAAGAAGGAATTCTTCTCAAGCTTGTGGAAGATTCCTTAGATACAAAGAGGGAACTAGACCTTGCTTATGATTATGTCAGCACATCTGACAAAGAAGAAAAATATCTAGATTAGAATATTTATTTCAGGTAGAATCTCATCTCTGCATTAGAAGATATCAAGGAGCTTGCAAAGGAAAATCAAAAGTAGAATGAAAAATTGCAAGAATATGAGCTTGGGAATAATAAGCTGAGAAAAATCATTGTTGACCTTTATTATCAATAAAGGGAAGTCAACATATTAAATGAGATGTTGACAAATTAGCTCAATGAAAGAGAAGCCCACTATGAGAAACTGAAAGTTGAAGCAGTATCACGGAAACATGATTTAGAGGAGGTTAATCATCACCTGTCTCAATATCTAAAGATTAAAAGGGAAATAATATTCTAGATGAAATTATCGACACACAAATATCTCCTCTCATCAGGGTAGGTTTTGGCTTCAAAGAAGAATCAAGCTCAAATAAGGAAGAAGATAAAGAAGTACACTACCATGTTGGAGGAAGTAAAAAGTCCAGAAAAAACAAAGGAAAATAGATTCTTGGACAATAGTAGCAACTAGGAGAGAAACAACAAAAAAATAACAAAACCCAGCAACCTCCAAGAGGGATAATGAATAGAGATTCATGTCAGCAACAAAGGAAAGGAAAGGATATTTATAGCCAAAAGAAGAAGCAACAACAAAGAATTGCATATGTTAGCAATTCAAACAACCATGGAAGACACATGAAGAATCGAAAAAGTCATTTCCTCCTCAAGGATAAATCATCTCCAGGTATCAAGTGTGCTTTCATGGTTGTTTTTTTCTTGCAACAACTATGGGCATAAAGCTATAGATTGTATATGGCATGCAATAAAGCAAGATATGTTGATTTGTTGCAGTACAAGAATGTATGAGATGCTTTTTAATAAGCATGGTAGCAGCAAGAGAGGACTTTGTAAGAAGGTTGTCAAGAATAGAAACCCTTTTACTCCATTCTTGTACCATGTTGAATGCTACAACTATGGAAAAATTGGGCACAAAGCAACAAATTGCAGGTATAGCAGGGAAAATCATGGTTCTCAGAATGTAATATCCCAAAAGGGAGAATGCAGTAATACTGAAACGCAATATAAGAATTGCAGCAAAGTAAACAATAAATCTATATACACATAAGAATGCACAGAAATAGCTGAGCCATTTTATTATATAGGAGGTGAATAGCAAGTACAACAGTGCTCAAAATATGAGACACTCAAGCCAAAGGGATGGCCTAGAATGACCCTGTAATGATCCCACAAGAGGGACTGCGTAACTGATGAACTGCTGGAAGCTAAACTGTGATGTCCCTGCTGCAACTGTTGGGACTACAACTGCCAGTAAGATAGAAATTCAGATCTAGGCAGTATGGGAGCTCCGAAGATGCTGAAATTGTAGATCAGGGCTCAATGATGGATTCCCAAGATAACCCAGAAAGGGTTTCTCAGATCTATCAATCTAAGAAAACCACCCTCTTAGGGCTTCACATATATGTTACTAGGAATGCAGATCTGAAGATAGATCTGATGATATGATGGATGCCATGATGCATAATTAGATCTATGCAAGAAGGGTTGATCCCTTCACTAAATCCTTGGGCTAAAAGCTCGAGATCTAGCTCCTCCAATCTCCTCCACTGAAAATAGATGCTGGATGAACAATAGCTTTAGAAAATTGCGTTGTAAGAGAGGAAGGCTCAATAGCCTACTTCTGGATGTGTCAAATCATCTCCTGGATGGTGGAACAATGAATACAATGTGAGGAGATGATCCCTCACAGGATTTCCAGCTGAAATGCTGAAAACTTCCTTCCTCCAACAAATCTACAAGACTACATTGCGCAATCCTTGAGGGGACTGCTTCTGCATGGAGGTAAAATACAATGGTCTGAATGCCAGATATAGATCTGCTACCCCTAGAAGACTGAATATGAAGAACAAGTGGTAGGATGAATCCTCCACTAGTTTCCTAGCTGAATGCTAGAAACAACCTCCTGAAGATGGCACCAATGCCTGATAAGGAATGTAGTACAATCCTCTTCCTTAGATATCACTCAAAGAAAGAGGCGGGATTCCCTCTCGGGAACACCTTGTGCTAAACAACACTACAAACTTTTCTAAACAACCCAAGCCTGCATAGAAATGTCCTGGGACAAATCTAGATCTAAACAGATCAAGAAATGAATAATCCAAATCATCCCTTCCATTGTGCTTCCATCCTCATTATATACATGAGCCTTCCATATCCCAGGCATACTCCAAAACTGCGATGTACATGTGGACATAAGTCTCCATGTTTGACTGTATTGTTCCTCCATCATGTTCACATGGGGTGATCGCTCTCTCCATCATTTGTGCATTAAATGCATCACTTCCTCCACCAATATATCATAAGTGTTGTATGATCTTCTTTGAATGCACTATGATCTCAGTTGACCTTTTCAAAGATCCTCATGATTTTACATTTAAGATCCATGATCTTGTTTGATTGTTTTATCCTCCATGATCTATCTCATAAATGAGACATGATCTCCATTTATTTATTATTAATGGAGTTGCTCCCCTACTCCATGTTTTAGATCTAGATCTAGAATATCCACATACACAAATTAAAAGTGGAATTTATTCATATTTGAGGTTTGTGTGTCCCTCCACCCTTTTATTTACTTAATTCATTAAGAAAATTAAGAACTCTAAATTTCCAAATATCATGTGAAAATTTGGGAATATTACAGTCCTCCCCGGCAAAATGTTGCTTGTCCTCAAGCAACTGCAAAAGTAGATGCAAGCCATCCATTCCCCTCCAAATGGCATCCACATAAGGAAGGTCTCCTCCATTTGTTGCAATGTGTCATGCATGTTTGGTTCCAAAGTTGTCTCTCAAGAATGCATAGAATGACCTCCAACTGTATAAGTAGATGCCCTCCTTCCACCACGAAGTACCAAGTGACAACCATATGATTTCCAACATCATCATCAATACATGAGATGCATAAAATGAAGTGGTTCTTCCCATAAAGGAAAATTCCCATCTCACAAAGAATTTATTCATCCCATGTTTCATGAAGTATATTGAGCATTGACATGCCCTCATCCATAGCCCTGTTGGCCTTATTGGATCCAAGCATCATCCCACCATTATGCGAAAGAAGAAATAGAGATATATGGGTAGACAAAGATGTCAAACCATATTCTCCCAACAGTAACCACCAGAGTAAGGCCCTTTGCTGCCATCCTCCATCTCCCCCATGCAAGATGGATAAGCCAAACTCCCCCAAAAGCAACCAAAACAACAAGAGATCTTACTGCCATCTGTCCTCCTCATGTGCATCATGGAGTAAAAACATACTGATAGACATGTGAAATGTCACATCAACCCAATACAAGTAAGCACCATTAATACACATCATGAGAGTACCCTGTCAAGTTATACACAATACAAAACACAGAGACATAGGAGATGTCATGTGTTGGCCAAAATATCTCATGGACAACCCAAGTGAACATGCCTTCTTTTGCTGCATTATATCATTGATACACAAGGCATGAATCATAAAAATATGAGCTATTGGGTGGTAGCCATACTCACCCAAGAGCAGTCAGCGCAACCATGCCTACTTCTTCATTACATGAGTGTTTTTAAATTAATGGATCAAAGAAATAGGAGCCTTTGGGTAGTAACCAAACTCACCGAAGAGCAACCAGTGTAACCAGGTTTCTTGCTGGCCCATGTCATATATTTTCAAGTGGTCATGCAACCCCTTGCTTATCATTCTCACCCACTCATCCCAATGCGGATGATGAATGATGTACTGCATAAACATGGTATCCTCCCTTTGTATAATACCATCCACCTTAAGCTAATGAAGAGCTTTGCACTCCATGAAATGTTGAAGTGCACCTCCAATGGGATCTCTTAATGAGACCTTCTTCTCATCAATAGCCTTCCAAAACCAATGAGGTTCTATATCTATTGCAGGTAGAAGTTTCTCTTTGAGCAGTGAGATGCTCATTGAGAAAATTTCATCTAGAAAAGAGAAAAGATTCCTCATCTCAAGATGTCTACCATCTGTCATCTTTACCTCCATTGCTTATGATGAGTGAAGCTACCTTTAGAATGCTCCAAGAATAATGGGGCCCTTTCATTATCACTGTTACTAAGTGACAACGTTGTAGATCTGCATGGTAATACATATGTTGTCTCAAAGCAAGGAACAATGTTGATCTCATAACCAGTCATTGTACATAGCATCATGCTCATCCCATTTTCAGAAACTCTACACTTCAACTCAAAGGGTTGAATGTAGCTCAACAATGAGGAATTGGGATAGATCTTCATCTCCCCCTTGATTAGATCAAGGGTCCTCTGCACTGTGATATGTTGATGCTTCAAATCAGCATTTTGTTCTAATCCTTGGTCATGCAATGGCCCTGCCGAGATGTCCCCATAAGTTTCAATAAGATCTATTGAAACAATATGTGATGAAAGTGCATGAATACCTTGGATCAACTGATGTGTGGGAGCCTCTTGCCAAAACACAAGAGTTCCTCCAACCGGAACAATGGTGTCTCCAACTGCTGGTAAGAGTGATGGTTGCTCTTCTACCAATGTACTAGCGCTGGAATCTACCTCCTCTTCCTCATGCATCTCCTCAATCATGCATGGGACTATATATGTCAAGAGCTCAAGACTATCTTGCAAAGATGCAAGTGTCTCTTCTCTGGATACAAGTAATTTTGCAGTTGGTGGTGAATGTAGTGACTCCTTGTCCAGAGTGACAAGATTGACATCCTCCGTTGTTTCCTTAGGAAATGTCTCTTTGTGGCACATCTCTGTTTTTCTCAAATTAAACTTCTTCCTCAACTTGTGAAAGAAATCTGAATATTTAGTCACCCTTGCATGCTCTATGTGACCAAACCACCATTCATTGGCTTCACCTAAAAGATGAAGTGTTGCAATTTGGTCATCCTCTCCTTCAGCTACAGGATGTAACCTGAAAAATGTATCTAACTCTTTCCTCAAAGCCTTAACATTACTTAAGGAAGATCCATCAAATGTAGGCAAATAGAATATAATGTGCCTCTTTCTTCTATTTCTGCTATAGGATCCTCTTTCTTCTTTGATTTTGAAGAATTTTTGTAGAGTTAGTTTCTCCTTGAATGCTCTAGACTATGCTTTGTACTCTTCAGGCTCCATTTTTCTTCTTTCTTCATGACTATACCATTCACCTTCTTCAAAGAAAGTGGGCATAGTAGATCTATGAGGAGATCTATGATTCTCCGGTTTTCTTTTTTGCTAATAGGAAGTGCTTAGACCTTCCTCATCAAATATTCTTCTTGGATCCTCCTTTTTCCTTTCCCTCTTCATTTGAGGGACCTATTTGGAGATATCTTGCATGGATCTAAAGAGAGGAGGGGAAAAACTACAATCCTCCTTCATGATAGATCTCATCTATCTGCTTCTTTTTTTGATGCAAAAGATGAAGTGTCCACAATTTGAGCCATAGGTCATGCTCTGATACCACCGTAATATCCCAAAAGGGAGAATGTAGTAATACTGAAACACAATATAATAACTGCAGCAAAGTAAAAAATAAATCTATATACACATCAGAATGCACAGAAATAACCTGAGCCATTTTATTATATAGGAGGTGAATAGCAAGTACAACAGTGCTCAAAATATGAGACACTCAATCCAAAGGGATGGCCTAGAATGACCCTGCAATGATCCCACAAGAGGGACTGCATAACTATTGAACTGCTAGAAGGTAAATCGTGTTGTCCCTGCTGCAACTATTGGGACTGCAACTGCCAGTAATATAGAAAGTCAAATCTAGGCATTATGGGAGCTTCGATGATGATGAAATTGTAGATAAGGGCTCAATGATGGATTCCCAAGATAACCCAGAAAGGGTTTCTCAAATCTATCAATCTAAGAAAACCACCCTCTTAGGGCTTCACATATATGCTGTTGGGAATGAAGATCTGAAGATAGATCTGATGATATGATGGTTTCAATGATGCACAATTAGATATATGCAAGAATGGTTGATCCCTTCACTAGATCCTTGGGCTAAAAGCTCGAGATCTAGCTCCTCCAATCTCCTCCACTAAAAATAGCTGCTGGATGAACAACAACTTCAGAAAAATGTGTTGTAAGAGAGGGAGGATCAATAGCCTGCTGCTGGATGTGTCAAATCAGCTCATGGATGGTGGAACATTAAATACAATGTGACGAGATGATCCCTCACAAGATTTCCAGCTGAAATGCTAAAAACTTCCTTCCTCTAATAGATCTACAAGACTGCACTGCGCAATCCTTGAGGGGACTGCTTCTGCATGGAGGTAAAATAAAATGGCCTAAATGCCGGATATAGATCTGCTACCCCTTAAAGAATGAATATGAAGAACAAGTGGTAGGATTAATCTCCACTGGTTTCTTAGCTGAATGCTAGAAACAACCTCTTGAAGATGACACCAATGCCTGATAAGGAATGTAGTACAATCCTCTTCCTTAGAGATCACTCAAAGAAAGAGGTGGGATTCCCACTCAAGAACACCTTATGCTAAACAACACTAAAATTTTTTCTAAACAACCCAAGCCTACATAGAAATGTCCTAGGACAAATCTAGATCTAAACAGATCAAGAAATGAATAATCCAAATCATCCCTTCCATTGTGCTTCCATCCTCATTATATACATGAGCCTTCCATATCCTAGGCCTACTCCAAAACTGCGATGTACATGTGGACATAAGTCTCCATGTTTGACTGTATTGTTCCTCCATCATGTTCACATGGGGTGATCTCCCTCTCCATCATGTATGCATTAAATGCATCACTTCCTCCACTAATATATCATAAGTGTTGTATGATCTTCTTTGAATGCACTATGATCTCAGTTGACCTTTTCAAAGATCCTCATGATTTTACATTTAAGATCCATGATCTTATTTGACTGTTTCATCCTCCATGATCTATCTCATAAATGAGACATGATCTCCATTTATTTATCATTAATGGAGCTGACCCACTACTCCATGTTTTAGATCTAAATCTAGAATATCCACATACACATATTAAAAGTGGATTTTATTCATCTTTGAGGTTTGTGGGTCCCTCCACCATTTTATTTACTAAATTCATTAAGAAAATTAAGAACTCTAATATTCCAAATATCATGTGAAAATTTGGGAATATTACATAGAATATGCATGCAAATGTAGTAACTCAACCTTTGAAGACGAAAATAAATAATAGAACAGAGGAATATGAGTTTGTCTTCAACACTTTGTTTTAAGGAAACATATTGAAAAGAGGATAAGGAAATCAGAAAAGGTATTATTATTTAGTTAAGAAAAATTAGAAGAGAATCAAGAAGAACGATCCTCTTACCCTCATGGTAGATCACTTTGTAAGTATCAATTTCATTAAGTGTAAACCTCCGACAAGAAAGAGCAGCAATACACAGGTAACTCTCCTTTGTAGGTAAAACAAATAGGTAGAAAGAATATATGGAGTAAGAAAGAAGAAAGCAAGGAGAAGTGAATTTCAGCCCTGCGCAGCCAAGTTGAAATCCAAAGAAGACTAAAAAATAAATTAAAAGTTAATTCTCCTATCAAGGCACAATCTACCAAGATATGGAAGAAAAAGGAGGAAAATTTGGTCACAGGGTGTAGATCCTTAGTTTCTCTTTATTGAAATAAGATAATGGCTTCAAGTGAATCAAAGGAGTTCAGACGCAAGAATTAAGAAGAAAATTATATAAAATGGTGCATATTAATGTTAGAGGTATGACTAAGTCCCATTTCTAATTACAATGATGAATTTGTTTATTTCAAATGTATTAGCATTGTGGGGGAAAGAAGAGTGCAGTTGATATGGTTCTAGGAGGAGCACACAACAATATTTTATGTCATGAGAAGAAGAGGAGTTGTAGCAGAACTGTGGAGAAATAAGAGGCCCAAAAGTGAATTAGGTCGTTAGCATCAATCCCCAAGCATATGCACCATATCAGAGAAAAGAAGAGAGCATTGGCTCAAGGGGAGTTGCTTTATTAGTAATAGCAGGCATCATCCTTGGTCTCATAAAGAGTGATTGCTCAGGAAATGAAAGGTTTGCATCTTACATAAAGTACTCTTATTTCATTTAAGAAACAAATTTAGTATTACTATCAATCTTGATTTCATGTAAACAAGTGGTTTGATTTTCATGTTCCTTGGTTATCATTTGGGATCACTATGTCAAGTGGTAGCCTTTGGCTAAATTGGAGTAACCTTTTGTAGACATGAACATCTCTTTTTAAGGAGAAGTCATGGGATTTTGCATGGTGCATTATCCAATGGGTATCAATTTATTGGTACTATTGTTGTTATTTAAGTAACAATCCCTTGTAGTAGAAGCATGATCTCAGGGGGAGAAGAGTTGATGATTAATATTCTTATGATGAGTGAACATAATCATTAAATAAACAACAACAAAAAAACAATGAGCCAAAATGATGAACCCTTTACTAAACTGAGAGGGTGGGTGAATCAGTTTAGTCCATTCATGGACATTAAAATTCTCTTATTAAACTCATTAACAAAACCATCACATGAGCAACTCAATACATAATGATCAAAAAATTGAATATGTGAACAACAAGAAATAAGCAAAGTAACACATCACATCAACACATAATAATAATACACATGGACACTAGATATAAGTGGAAACTCATAAGGGAGAAAACCACGATTTTATTGTTTTTGTGATGAAAAGGCAAGCTCCTACTCCTTATTGCATCTGATTTTTTGTAGGCTCCAACTTATAGGAGGTTGCTACCTCAAATTTCTACAAGCTACAACATGCAAGGAAGCTCCAACTCCCATGTGTTTTCTGCAGGCTACCACCCATAGGAGGCTCCTACCTTGACTAGCTCCAACTAAGCATTTTATCAAGACACAACTTTCAAGGAGACAACAATCCCCTCACACAACATGAAAACAATATGTTGATTTACCTAGTTATCAACTCTGCATATCTCTACCTTTACTTCTTCCTCTTCTCCCTTCAAATATGCTTCACATCGGCTCCATATGTGCATAATATCTCAATCATCTCTCACACATTCTCCAACTCTCTAACCTCCTATGCACTCTGTTGGGGAAATATATTGCTATAATTTCCAACATTAAATTATCAATCCAGGGTTCATAAGCTTCGAGGTAAAAGCACAAGGAACATAGGATCAGAGCATCTAACCTAGACTACAGTAGGAATCAACTTGTTGTTTAAGTACAAAATTGTTATTTCTAATTGAAGCTAATCAATTGAGGAAAGCATGCTTAAACAAATAAGAAATTCTAATCATTGTGAAAATGAAACTAACTCTAATTAATCATAAACCAAACAATACAAATTACCATTGAAATTATTTTAATCTAAATGAAAATCTCAATCTAAATACTAAGATCTATTTAATCTAAATGCAAGAATCTTAAATCAATCAAGATTAATTTAAAATGATACCAAACTTATGATAAATCTTAATCCCAATAAAATTCACTCTCATTCAAATGATCTTAAACTAAGGCAATGAACAAACAAGACTTAAACTAATCTAATTCCTGAGATGCATAAAACAAATCAAATAAGCATTCAAACTAACCTCTGTCACCACTTTGCAATTGCTTCAAAAGAAACTAAGTAAACCAAGATTTTAATTGACATGCTTCAGATCTAAGAGATTACAAACTAAGAAACTATCATATCCTTAAACTTCTTTAACCAAACTCAAGAAATCATTCAAACATGAGCACATTGGCGAATGGTTCTACCAATAACTAACTACAATCATAATGAATTTCAAACTAAACTACAACTTCAAATAATGATTTAACAGTCTCATTGCATTTCTTTCAAATACTTGGTTTCCAAAACACAATGTTACAAGAAAATCAATAAGGTACATAATAGATTTCAATTCATATTTAAAACAAATGGAGTTATCGATCTCTTGTTTATCCAATTAAGAATCACCTTTAAATATTTCAATATTAAACCTGTAACAAAGGGGCTATTCATGAAATAAAATCATTAATCAACGCCATTCATTAGCTTGCAACGATTTGAAAATGATATATCTATTTAATTTTAATAAAAAAAACGAATTACAGTCTTAAGTACATAATCAAAATTATGAGATCTAATTAACAATTGCTTTCAAAATAAAATCCATGCACCCAGATCTAAATCAAACACGCTACCTCTATCCTATGAAGTTTACAAAACTTGCTTCCAGGCGATGGTGGATCCTTGCCACTCCTGGAGCAAGTCTAAACTAAATCAATGTCTAAATATTAAAAAAAAAACATAACATTTACAAAAAATTCATGGTAAAGTCAAATTGTATTAAGATTCAAATCATAAGTTCACTTACATACATTCCTTCAATATTTTATCTCATGTTCACACGTTTTCATCCTCCTCCTTCAAAAACTTCCCCAAGCTTACAACACAAACCATGGTTGAGCCATTTATAAGATTCACAAGGCGAATTATTCATTTTCCTCAATTCTGGAATATTGAACAATTTTAACAAACTAACTAAAATACATTAGTATATCTTCCTAAACATGAGGAATTTTGGAAGACGGTTCAAAGGGCGACTAATTTGTTATGTTTCCAACAAAAACCTCTCTTGGATTTGTCTCATTCGAATGCATATCCTCGAAAATCATGCCCAAAGTTGGTTGTTTGGCTTTTTTTGCAATGTTCTAGAACTCTGAAAAAACGGTGATTTTTTACAAAACTGCCTCCAAGACCCACGTATAACTTTTAGAAAAATTCGAATCTTGAGAAACTATTTTGGATATACATAATTGGTTATAGTTTTAACAAACCCATTTGATTATATTTTATAGATTCACCTCCAGCTGCACACACATCGACGTCAAACATGGAAGTTTGGAAACTTTGCACATTTTGAGCAGATTTGTTAATCAACTCCTAGGGACCCACATGTGAGACCTGGGTGAAATAAAATGCATGAGAATGTATTAAAACATTATTTTTTACCATAACCTCCCTTGGTTTTCCTCGGAAGCATGCCGAAAGTGCCAAAGCCCTAAATTAGGCATCTCATCCTTAACTGGCTTGTGAGTGAATTCAACGATGGAACCCTGTGATAAATGTACTTCAACAAAACCTTCATCAGTAAAACATGACATCATAATCTTTAATTATATAGAAATAGATAAAATTGATGATAATCAACCATAGAGAGTATTTGGCGGCGAGTGATGGAATTAGGGTACGAAATGGGCTAAAAACCTAGGGTTTTAGGGTATAAACAGTGATATTTCATATGAAAACATGGGCATATACGAGGCCTAACACACTCAAAAATTACATCTTATGTAGAGATAGTTTGATGGTTGTTTGTATTCCACATAGGAATAGGAAGATAATAGGCTTTACTCTTTGCCTTCCATTCATTTGTTTCCACACACTTCATATCTTGAATATTAGTCCACAAAATACATAAATAATCCAATAATATTTTCAGCCACATGTATTGATTGAATGGATGAACTTAATGGCAACATCAAATAGCAATGTATATCATTAATGTATCACAACAATTCAGCTTAATGCATCTTTGTCTTTGCCTTGGAGTCTTGCCTTTGCCTTAGATACTTGCCTTTGCATCACAAGAATTTAGTTCAAAAATAATTTCACATTATTACAATTTATTCAATGTAGCAGTTTCACTGCACTTTTGTCTTCTTTTCCTTGCTTCTTGTTTATACCTTTTTTGATCCTGATCTGCTCCTTTTCCATCAATGAAAATATTTCCAATAGTCTCCCCCTTTGGCATTGATGGCAACACATCCTCCCCCTTTCATTATGAGAAATGTCTTGCTTCCTCTGATTACATTACCTCCCCCTTTGACATCAATGGCAAGGGGGTTACAAATTTTTCAGTGTACAATGAACATTACTACTCTCTAAGTTCTTATAAACATTGCTCATTTTTTCATTATGTTATTGAATGAATGCCACTTCATATGGCTTGTTGGGGCTGCTCTAGTTTGAGTGAGTGTTTCTTGAAGATGAATACTACTTCAAAAATGACTGATGCTCTTTTGGGAGAACACTCTGTAAATCGTTTCAATTGCATGTATATACACAATAGACTGATACCATCCAAGTGCCTTGCACTTGCATAATGCTGAAGATGATAATAAAAATTCTCCATAGACAAAAATATACAAGAATAATGAAGATGCTCCATGTGATATGTAAGCTCTGCTCCAAATACACTTCATACTTTGTTAACCTTGCAAGAGTGCATAAGAAAGGACAAGATCATGTGTAAGCTTGTAGCTATCAGCAAGAATATCCATGATGAGAGTTGCTATAATTTATGGTCTTCATCTGCGATACACATCTGCTGAAGATGTTTGTTGATGGAAGATGTCTTCAAATCTGATGATGCCAATATGTCTTTTGCAACAATGGTTCACCTTTACTTCCATTGTGTTTTGTTAGAACTGTTTCTAACTATGTTTCCAATGATAACCTTCAAAATTGTGCAACATAAACACTGCTTCAAAAATACAATATCACACCTTCTACAAAAAACCTAGACAGTCCTCACGCAAATAATACAGTGATGTGTCAAGGTTAATCTACTACAGATCAGTCAGAAACACAAGTTATACCAAGTTACTTCCTTTGATTAGGGCATAGATCTGTCTTTGAAAAATAATTAAAATAATAAGCCATGATGCTCCAATCAAAGATCAATGTATCAATAAATTTAGCTTCAAATGATGCCACGAAAATAACCTTTAGCATAGACCCTAAAATATACCACCACATATTAGTTAAGAGGGGACTTCGAGTAGGTTCAATATGCTTTGAAATAAACATCATTACCTCAACAAATAGTGAGCTGATTTCCACCTTGGGATGCTACAAAATGTTGATAAACTAGAAAAAAAATATGATAAAGAATTTGTCAATCCATGCAATACCTTCATTATGCACAGTGATGTATTTTAGAGGCCACCTCAACACAATAGCAACAAGTTATAATGAACGTTTCTTCCAAGTTTTAAATCTATCCAATATATTAAATAATCCACTAGTTTTTAGGTATAGAATTCGAAATCTCCGCAGTCATCATTTTTCTATCGACGTTTCGAGTCTAAATCAAGACTCATCTTCAGGACAAACCTGCAAAGAAGAGAGTAGATTAGCGCCACTATTTATTTTAGCACCACCGCTTGTTAATTAAACACTGAGAAGATATATTTATATTTGATCTTGATCATCCAGATTTCTCTTTAAGTTCCTCGATATGGGTATCTAGTGTTGGCGCAGAAGGCATGGACAGGTACCCAAAAGCACACTGATAATGGCTTAAGACAATGTAACCTTCATTTGCATGAAGAGGGTGAAAAGAGAATCCAATTTCATCAGTCTAGGCCATATGCTCACGAGAATCCATCACCACTGCATTTTCACCAAACATTCTTCCAACATCAACTATGACACTGGGCACTTGCCATGGTTTCCCATCTACCTATCCAGTTGTGGTACCAGACCCATGTATATATGCTTGAGTTGCATCATGATCTAACCAACATAAGAATAAATAGCAACGCGAGAAATTCCATGATTCATGTTGTTCTCACTAAGCATAGTGCTACCCAATGGTGCATGAGGCCTCATTTCATCTTCACGTGGAAATAAAGATGGGTTATCATTATCTTGGATTCCAAATTGTTTTTGGTTAGTTGTACAGGGCTTGTTTTGAACCACATCATCACTTTTATGAACCTGTCGATCTGCCTCTGAGTGTCCTGATTTTGGATTTAGGGCATATGGTTCGTAGAGCACATATCTATTCGATAGCGCTGCTAATTTCATAATATATCAACTAGAAACACTTTGTAGTTCAAAACCATGTGCAACTCCATAATATTTTAAAAAATAACACTATCATACGATACCTTTTTTATGCCAAATCCATACCCCAAAACTGATGCCAGGGCCAATGCCAAGGAGAACGCAAATACATATGTTGATGCCATTGCAGATGGACTCTCGTATGCCAATGCAGATGAAAATTATGTCGATGTTGTCGGTGCCATTTCCAATCAAAAGAAAACAAACACATAAATAAATCCAATGATTGACATAATTTATTGATTAAATAGCCCAAACCATAGATATTTGGGATATTGCGATGCTTTCATATTCTGCACCACATAGATTTGATCTTGATGAATTTTTTTCATACACCATAGCATCCTTATCTACACGTTGAACAGATGGCCAAAAAAAACTTCAGCAACTCATGAAATTCTAGTTTTGAGACACCAAGCTAATCGAGTAGAATGGCATGGCTGGTAGGCGTGAAACCCTTCCTTTTCCATCTCTCTTATTGAGGTGTTTGCGAGAGTGGAGGGAGGCTCGTACTGCACCGTTATTTAAAGAGTCTCCTGATGATGAATGTAAACTACATATAGAGGTGCTTCATGGCCTTCGAATGTGTGTTGCTTGCTAGTTACAACATTTCAATGCTAATTTGAACCAACACTAATTCAAGTAATAACACAAGTGCTTTACTCCTGCACGTAAATCCACACCAATAGTATTTGGAAAATTTGTTCAGCAATTACAACACTGGGCCCATCAGCTCGTTTTATCTCCAAATTAGATTTATGGTAATAGGAAATACCACAACATTGGTTTATTCCATATCAATTATCCAGGTGACCAATAAATAAAATTGAATTATAGATTCTAGACAAATGTAATATTCCCAATTAGCCTCAAGCTAATTGGAATATTAAATTTTGCTTTACTTTTATGTTCATGAATAAATGTATAAAGGAGGAACATAAAAACTCCTAAAACAACAAAATAAATCAATGCCCCATGTGAACAAGTTTAAATCTGGGTTGCCTTAATAAAACACCCTTATGTGTAAATGGGATTGAGACATTTGATTGGGTCAACAGGACCAAATCAACAATGTTGTCGAGATGCAATGAATCTCCTAGATGCACAGCGTAGTTCTAGTTAGAGGCTACACATGTGAATGGAGCTAAATCGTTGAGATGGTTTAGGGTTTGGCAAGATTTCCATCTTATAAAATGAAGAGGAGGACATCAAGAGAAGGTTGTTGTTGAACATATTGTTTTGGAAGAACATGTCTGTTTAGACATTTCTCATTCTCTTAGATGTTTAGCAGAGAATAGTGTTGTTTAGCACTGGGCATTCCTGATCAGGAATCCCACCTCCTTCTTTGAGTAGCTCTTGAGGGAGTCTTGCATTTCTTGTCCACTATCAAGCATTTTTCCAAGCTCTTCTTCCAACTACAACACATATCCTGTTGAGGGTTTGGTTGTCTTTGTAATTTGCAGCAAGTGGAAGTTAGATCTATTTAGATTTAAGTCATTCTAGTGCCTCTTTTCAGTGGGAAAGCCTTCTATCCCCCTGGAAAGAGAGTATTGGATGAGGAGAGACCATTTTCAGATCTTGGCATGAGGCCACATCATGTTCTAGAGCCTACAGTGCAGTCCATCTTCCAGAACTGCGTTATTTTCTTGGAGAAAGTTGCAGGGTCTTTTGGCACTTCAAGGAGGAGAGATCTCTAGTGTTGGGAATCTTCCCTTCACTGTGGTGATCCGTGGATTATAGATCTAATCCATGTTCCATTCAGATATGAGCTGAATACTGGTGTATTTTCTTCAGAAATTCTGAATCATTCTGCAGATCTGTTGCATTAGATCTCATATCTACTCCATGTACTTCACTTTTTACTAAAAACCCCAAGGGGCTTTTGAAGAGGAGACTCTATAGTGTACAGATCTGATATAGATCTATACTTTTGTACACATATCTGCTCTATATCTAAAGTGTAATCTACAACTCTTTTTAGCTAATAAAATAACGTTGTAAAGCTTGTACAATCATATCTTATGGTTGCAACCTATTATTTTGAGCATTTCTTCATGTAATGTTTTTTTCTTCCTGTTCTATAATGAAAGGGCTTCAATATAAATCTGATTTGATGTTATAAATGATCATATTGAGCCTCCATATTGGCCTCTTGTTTCTAATTTTATGAACCACATTATTTTCTGAGAAGTATTATTTTGTGTTGTTGCGGTCCCTTCTTTGGGCATTTTTAAGCCATACTAGGTGTGGGAGACTTTTTTACCTCACCCAAAATGATTTGTTTATGATATCCTCTTGGATTTAGGATTTATATTGTCAGATATAAGGGATCCAAGGGCTGATTTGGATTTTTTTAGCATCTATTTCTGAAAAATACGTTTTTCAGATATGCTTTGCTGACAGTCCCATTTTGGGATATTACAGTGGTATCGGAGAATTATCTTGGCACAGCCTGTGCTTTCTTAAGAAGCCAATATTCCTTCCACCAAAGGAGATCCTCTTACTGACAGAGAGAAGATGAATCTAAGAAGAATAGAGAAGAAGTATGATTACACTGAAGACACAGAAGAAAAGGGTAAAACCCCTTTATCTGGAAGAATGAAAGGGAAAGAGTTTTCAAAAACTCTATTCCAAACTTTGCATGAGCTTCAAAATGAAATCGGGGGAATGAGGAAAGAAATACATGCAGATCCCTTGAAGAGGTTTGCACATTAAGGAGCCCCAGTTCTTCATACTTAGTGTGTGAGCATTCAGCCACACAATCTAATCTGCCACGTTGTAGCATGCCTACATTCCTAGCAAGAGAAGAAGAAGAAGGAAAGACACCAAAAGAGGAGACTCTTGGTGATTATTTCCAATAATATGAATCTCAGTCTAAAATATTCAAAGATAATCTAAGCTTCCCAGAGTTTTTTCAACTTAAATAAGAAAGAAGATCCATCATATCCAAGAGAAGAAGAGGGTGCATGCAGCCCACTTTGGGTAGGACTTTTCTACCTACATTTGATGGATCACCTGAGAGCTCAGCCAAGTCTTGGGTAAAGAAGCTTGACACATATTTCCAGCTGCATCAAGTTTAAGAAGAAGAAGCCATAAGAGTATCAACACTGCACCTCTAAGGTAAGGGTTATGCCTGGTGGTTATTTGAGTCTTTTTCATTGAAGAGTGTAAACATCTCTACTTATGCAAAGTTCACTAGGATGTTAGTGAGAATATTTGATTATAAGATATCTAAAACTTCATTGGGTAAGAAAACTAAGCCCAAGAATTCAAAACCTTTGCATGAGATGGGAAGATCCATGAAGATAACTCCATTTCAGAACATTATTGAAGGGGTTAAAGATCTACTACATGATTTTCCAATGGCAAAGTCCCCACTTCAGCAAGAAAATTATTCTCAAGAAGAAGACATGAGTGATCCTTTTTCAAGGAGGGATCAAGAGAAAGGATCTCTTGTTGATGAGGCATACTCCATAGATGAGGAGAAGAAAGAAGAAGAGCTGGAAGGTTCCTCTAGTGCTGTGACAGTAGGAGGAGATCTATTTTTATAGAGAGATGGAGATGAAGCCATTTATTCCACTAAGAGGGATCTTGTATCTTTGCAAGAAGGCCCCAAGGATCTTACACATGAAGAGAATGATCAGCATGTGTCTATGATAACATACAATGAGACAAAATAATGGAGGGAATGTGTTCCAACATCACATCCAGTTTTGGGAACACACACTATGATAGATCAGTCCTTTGTGATCAAGACTCTTGACACCAAGGAGATGATGGGTGTTCATGAGTTAACTACATCTAAAAGAAGCACCTTAGACTGTGAGATCTTGTAGAAGGTGGGTGAAGAAGAGAAGATGAAGGATCACAACACTGGTATGATGGGAGGTGATCCTCTATTACAATAAGAATATGGGGAAGCTGCTCCACTCAAAAGCACTCTTACATCTATAAGAGTGATGCCCCATTACCATGAGACCTCCACACAAAAATCAGAGATGGATTTGTGCAGTGGAATCAGTCATAATATGTTCCAATCTATTGTTCACATGGGAATGAGCCATGAGACATCATTATCTTGTGGTATACCACCTGGGAGACCACCTGATTCAGAATTGGTGAAATATGTTTCATGCATTGATGCTCCTTTCATAGATCCAATGAGGAAGGGAGCACTAGAAGACCATACTACAACGCTGAGAGTATGGGGAAGGCTTAAGGAAAGGGAAATTATTTTTCACTTATCATCATTATACATTCTCTCATCTCATACTATGGTGAGGATGGTTGTTGCAAGGAGAAAGAATGACACCATCATGGATCAAGGAAGGCTATCCTTGAATCAAAAGACAAACTTGTTTGGAGAAAACTCTTCCATACATGATGAGAGATGGTGGATACACATGCATAATTTTGCAAACCCAAGGAGGTTTTGGATAGATGATAGCCTTCCATGGGAGACTAACTTCCAAGAAATTCCATTTCCTGTTGAGCATGTGCACATGCAAGGAGGGCAGCAAGGAAGGAATGTCAACCTTCCACCATACACCTTTGGCATGGGAGATGTCAAGGAGGAGAAAAATGGGAGGGTTGGATTTCCAACATACACCTTTGACATGGGGAATGTCAAGGAGAAGAAGAAAAACATGGCAGACACTTCAGATGACACATTATCAGTGCTGTCATTGTTGGGCACATTAGATCCATATTGGAAATCCCAACTGCTGGTGGAATATTCCAAGGATCTTCACACTTGCATGATTCTATATGACTTGCTACATTATGGAAGCTATTCAATCCTATATGGAGTCATCTATGACCATGGCAGGATCTTCTTGTCTAGAGCCTCCAAGCTCAAGGAGAATTTACTACAAAGGGCTTATGAAGAGTTCTATTTCAACCACATATACTCTATGAAGCTCAACAACATCATCTTGAGGAGCTACTATTGGGAGGGATTTGAAAAAGAACTATATTAGCATTGTCAAAGATACATGAACCATGTGGAGATGGAGCAGCAACATGACTCTATAAGAGAGTTAAATCAACCTTCTCTTTCTCCCCTTGAGGAAGAGGATAGATCTATGCACCACTCCACTGATATGAGGAGGATTGTTGGTGAAGAACATGCTCTTGTTACATATGTTTTATATTCTGATTTCATGCATTATTCTACCATGTTTTTGCAGGCCATGACTCCAAGGAGGAGCATTATATATTGTAAGCCTCATGGTCAATATTAGGCCACAAATATTTCTAAATATGGCCACTCCCTTGGAAGGAAAGGGGAGATTTTGCAACATGATGGGTGTTTCCCTAAGGCATAAAATATATCTCACACTTTCAACTATGGTGAGATGGTATGGGAAGCAAGTAAGTGGTGGGAAAACCACTTACCACATCTTGATTTAATGTAGGCAAGGGATGCTCTGCACTGGTTCCACATGTGGGACTATGACCCACCTCCATGTGCACAATTTTTTGTTGGTTTGTACATTGTTTTGATCCACTATGTTGATGATGTACTTGTACTTTTTATGGGGATGTATGGAGGAAGGAGGGAAGGCATGCATGTGCCCTATGGGATGACTACACTCCTTGTACTTTATGTCTTATATTTCAGGGAGGGCATTGGGTAAACCATGTTTTTTCCATGTGATTTATTATTTCCTTGTGGGATGAGCTATTTGCATCTCATGAGAACATTGTTGGAACAAGTCATGGATGGATGGATTGGTGATCACTTAGCTTATGGGAGAATCTTATCATTTGATTGTGTCACCAATGAGGGAGGAAAGAAGTTGCAACACTCACCTTATCATTTGCTTGACGATAAGCAACATTTTGGAGGGAAGGACTGTAATATTCCCAATTAGCCTCAAGTTAATTGGAATATTAAATTTTTCTTTACTTTTTTGTTCATGAATAAATGTATAAAGGAGGAACATAAAAACTCCTAAAACAACAAAATAATTCAATGCCCCATGTGTACAAGGCTAAATCTTGGCTGCCTTAATAAAACACCCTTATGTGTGAAAGGGATTGAGACATTTGACTGGCTCAACAGGACCAAATCAATAGTGTTGTCTAGATGCAATGAATCTCCTAGATGAACAGCGCAGTTCTAGTTGGAGGCTACACATGTGAATGGAGCTAAATCATTGAGATGGTTTAGGGTTTGGCAAGATTTCTATCTTATAAAAGGAAGAGGAGGACATCAAGAGAAGGTTGTTGTTGAACATATTGTTTTGGAAGAACATGTCTTTTTAGACATTTCTCATTCTCTTCGATGTTTAGCAGAGAATAGTGTTGTTTAGCACTGGGTGTTCCTGATCGGGAATCCCCCCTCCTTCTTTGAGTAGTTCTTGAGGGAGGCTTGCATTTCTTGTCCACTATCAGGCATTTGGCTAAGCTCTTCTTCCAACTACAATGCAGATCCTGTTGAGGGTTTGGTTGTCTTTGTAAGCTACAACAAGTGGAGGTTAGATCTATTTAGATCTAAGCCATTCTAGTGCCTCTTTTCAGTGGGAAAGCCTTCTATCCCCCTGGAAATAGAGTATTGGATGAGGAGAGCCCATTTTCAGATCTTGGCTTGAGGCCACATCATGTTCTAGAGTCTACAACACAGTCCATCTTCTAGAACTGCGTTATTTGCAAGGAGAAATTTGCAGGGTATATTGGCACTTCAAGGAGGAGAAATCTCTAGTGTTGGGAATCTGCCCTTCACTGTAGTGATCCGTGGATTAAAAATATAATCCATGTTCCATTAAGATCTGATCTGAATACTGGTGTATTTTCTTTAGAAATTCTGAATCATTCTGCAGATCTGCTGCATTAGATCTCAAATCTACTCCATGTACTTCACTTTCTGCTAAAATCCCAAAGGGGCTTTTGAAGAGGAGACTCTATAGTGTACATATTTGATATAGATCTATCTTTTTGTACACAAATCTGCTCTAGATCTGAAGTGTAATATACAGCTCTTTTCAGCTAATAAAATAACGCTGTCAAGCTTGTACAGTCATATCATATTGTTGTAGCCTCTTATTTTAAGCATTTCTTCATGGAATGTCCTTTTCTTCCTGTTCTATAATGAAAGGGCTTCAATATAAATCTAATTTGTTGTTATAAATGATCATATTGAGCCTCCATATTGGCCTCCTACTACTAATTTTCTGAACTACGTTATTTTCTGAGCGATGTTATTTTGTGTTGCTGCAATCCCTTCTTTGGGCATTTTTCAAGCCATACTAGGTGTGGGAGACTTGTTTACCTCACCTAGAATGGTTTGTTTCTGATCTCCTCTTGTATTTAGGACTTATATTGTCAGATATAAGGGATACAAGGGCTGATTTGGATTTTTGTAACATCCATTTCTAAAAAATTCATTTTTCATACTTGCATTGCTAACAGTCCCATTTTGGGATATTACAACAAAATACGAAAAAGGGTCGTTAGATTTTCAATGTAGGAATCCAAAAAAAAGCTATACTGCAACAATGCTTTATTCTTCCACATTTACCCAAATATGCACACTCAAAAACACCTAAAACGGATTGATGCCTCCATAACTTGCACTCGCATTCCTTATATAAGTATTAGTCGTCTTCTCTACCTACCCCAATTGGAAAAATTGCATTCATAAACACAGAGGATAATGCATAATACATTGGAGCTACTTACTGAAAATATTCATAATACCTGTATTTGATTTTTATCATGAGTTGAGTAACACAACCAACACTGTTGAATGTCAAAAAATAGTTGAAAAGACATCACCGACATCACAATAATACAAGTTGAAAATAGTAACAAACATTGCACATATATTCGTTATCAATGCTATATTGTATGGTGTTGTGTTATTTTCCCTCAGACTCATTCTTTCTATGATTCTTCATCACTGGAGAACCATGTAACACTTCCAGAATTTGTGCCAAACGTTGTGCAAGACGATGTGCTAGATATTAATGTTGTCAGATATTACTCCTGAGATCTTAATGCTCCATCCATTCTGCTATTGCACCCCTGTCACTATTCTGAACCCTTCTGTACCACACCACTATACCATTAATAACTATGCTCTTTGATAGGTAACTTCCCTCATAGCTGGTCTTCTCTGTTTGTTCTACCCATAATGCATTTGCTACTATAATAAATCCTTCGTAACGTTCCATTGGCACACCATTGATATACCAGTCAATAATTGATAATAGAAACAAACTTCTGCAACCTACCACAATCTCCTGACAATCTCCTTGGCCACATGCAAGGGCAAGTAAATAATGATGCCATGTATTAGGGCATAAAAACCTAAATACTGAAACTCCATAATAATATCACTCCAACCAATGTCATAACGATGCTCCCCGATGCCCAAAAAAGGCTCTTCATGATAACAATAAATCATTTATTAGTTATGGAATTACCATAACGTCTTTCCAATATATGAATAATTTCCCAACCAAGAGGAATACACGCTGCTCCATATCAGATAGCACTGCTTAGTTCTGCCCCAAGCGATCAACACTACCAATAACGCATGTTCATGCCACAAATCAACTAGAGATGGTGGAAAACAAAACACTCCTACAACCTGGAAGAATAACGCTTCTCAATATCATGATGGTCACATTGCCAAAATATATCGATTATTATACTAGTAAGACAGAGAGTAGTGTAATGTTCTTTGGAGAACATGTAGACTAAGAATCTGTTTTTCAAATGTTAACACCTTGGATTCCCAAATTTTCAACCTGTATATTACAAAATTACTCCAGATGTTCTCTTTGTAGGAATTTAATGACGGTTAGCATATCCTCATTGGCATACACATTAATATACTAGCAGTGAATATTCACCAGTAACGTATAGCTAATAATGTTATGCCTTCCTTGGGATTTTATCCATTCTCCTGTCACCTATTCATATGGCCTCTGTCATTTCCTGTCATTCTATTGGCTGGTTGTAAAAAACAATGTTATTTTCCTCATTCTCCAGCAACTTATCAGGCTTTGTGTCACAATGCAAAACCTCACAATTCTTCAGAAGCTTTAATGCAATAAATAATTGCTCGCATTGTCGATGATTTAAGACCAATATAGTGACCAAAATTTTAAGGAAGCTCTCGAAGATTCATGTGCAAGGATTCAAACATCAACCCAATATTATTCCATGGCTATAATGTAGATTATGCATAACACAATTTTTTTCAACTCAAGACGGTTGGGAGGACACTCCTCGCATCAACCTCAAAAATAAATTTTATGCTTTGACTTACATTCATATCACTTTTTAATTTAAGTGTTAGTTCTTGCACAACTGCATGAGAGTCATGGAGCCCATTGTACAACATGGTGTCGAGGATGAACTGTATTGGCTGATAGCAGTCTCTACTATGCTCCATAATGATATGTGATTTTGCCGAAGCATAAGCCCAAAAATTTCTCTAGATACGAAAGGCAACGAGTTCCTTTTCAATGAAGATTTTCATCCCATAAAAGTTCATATGAGACGTGGAGGGCCTCTTCTGAGAATTTCAATGGTGTTATTTTCATATTTTAGTGGAGTTGATGCTTATTTCCTCTACGATTATTTTTATTACTTGTAGTTGTCTTTAAATTTCACGAGATTGGATATATAAATGTTCCTGAAGTGTCTGAATATCCTCCTCCATTTTTATTTTTATTTATTTTTTTTAATTTTATTATTACAAGCTCCCTTGAAAGTTTCATTTTCATACTCAGAACATCAATTTGAAACCAAGTCTTCAAGAAATACAAACAAGAATTCTCTCCCTGTATGTAGAGGGATGATTTCCCAAATGTACAAAATGCATCTTATTCCTGATTGCAACAAAATCCCTCTCTTCCTCCAAATGATTTCTATATGCTTGACTATCATATTTTTGATGTACATTAATAGGACTGCTCTCCCCTGAGCAGCTATAACTCTAACATTCATTGATAAAATATTCATTACCTCCATGAGCAGCTCCCCCTTAGGCTCATGATGAATTCATTTAGTTATTGAAGTTGGAAGTTGTTCATTTTCCTTCTTTTTCCAAACTTTAGTAGACACCCTTATACTCTCTTTATTTCATTTTGTCACATTGTTTGGTTTTCTTGCAATGTACATATTTTGTCTAGAGTTTTTTAGGGTGAAGTACAACTTTCAGTAGTTGCCTATGTAGCCTGGATTATTATGTTTATAACACCTTGTGTCTCCCAGAAAATGTTTGCATTTTCTATTTTTCGTTTCAACATGTTTTCAATTAGCCGCCTTATTTCCAAGTGCATAGCAGAAGAAACAATAGCCATAGAATAAATTTGTGTGTACTTGATGACATATGATTTTCTAGTAGATAGAGGTCTCCTTCGATTGCTTACTTGCGGTAGCTTCTTTGTCTGATGCATCTCTTGCTGATAATATTTGGTTTGGTTTCTTCAATAGTGTGTTGTTGTATGACCAAGTTTATGGCAATGGAGGCATGCAACACTTCTCTTTTCAATTCTTGCAGGCTTCATATAATCATATTTAGGAGTATATTTCACTTTCTTCAATCCATTTTTTCCATATTGATTATGTTCCTTGCCTTTTTTTGTCTCCTTGTTAACCACGCTGCTTGTCTCATCTTCTACATGTGTTTTCATCATTGTGGTGTCCTCTTGAATAGATGATTTTTTTCTGAGTTCTTCATGGAGATATTCTATTCTTCTAACCACATATATAATATTTTTTTTTCAATTAGCTCACTGTTGGTTGAAACAATATCAGCCTCTAATCTCTCACATTGTACGTCTTTCTCCTTTAGTCGATTATTCATCATCACCTCTATTCTCCTTGCTTCTTCAAGTTGTGTCCTTAGGCTAATGATTTCCTTCTTGTATTAATGTTCTGTTTCATCACATAATTGCACTAATTTATTCAAATCTCTATTTTCATTCTTCAATCTTCCTATTTTAGTCAAAACAAGGTCAAGTTTGGCTTGTTCTTCAATAGTAGTTTCTTCATGGAAATCACGTCCATTCACACTCGTAGGTACCTCATTTGGTTGAAACTTTTCCTTTTGAAAGGGGTGTTTCTTCTTCTTTTTTATATTCTCCTTCTTAACAATGCAACCAATAATGTCTCCTTCATGCATGAGATCCAATCTATTCCAAATTTCTTTTGCAGAAGTTAAATCCATTACTGTATAAAGATCCTTGTTATGAAGACTGTTATACATTGCACATTTTTCCTTGGCATTTCACTGTTGTTATTGCAAAAAGGGAGAGTCTTTGTAGTAACCATCGGATACAAGTTTCCATACCTCAGGTCCATAAGCCATTAAATTTGTTTTAACCTTATCTCTCCATTCATGAAAGTTTTATGAACTCAACACAGGTACACTTTGATATTTCATGACTCGACCAGACCAACCTTAAAGCTATTAGACTTATATAGAAGGAACCTAGCTCCGATACCAATTGATGAACCCTTAACTAAACTAAGAGCGGGGTTGAATCAATTTATTCCATTCATGGAAATTAAAATTCTTTTATTAAAATCATTAACAAAACCATCACATGAGTAGTTCAATACATAATGATGAGCAAACTGAATATGTGAACAACACCCAATAAGCAGAGTAACACATCACATCAACACATAATAATAATACACATGGACACCAGATATAAGTGGAAACCCATAAGGGAGAAAACCATGATTTTATTATTGTAATGATGCAAAGCAAGCTCCTACTCATTATTGCAGTTGATTTTCTATCTCCAACCTACAGGAGGCCGCTACCTCAAATTTCTGCAAGATACGACATGCAAGGAAGCTCCAACTCCCATGTGTTTTTTGCAAGCTACCACCCACAGGAGGCTCATACCTCAGCTAGCTCCAACTAAACTTTTTATCAAGACACAAATTGAAAGGAGACCACAATCCCCTCACACAACATGAAAAAAATATGTTGATTTACCTGGTTATCAAATCTGGATATCTCCATCTTTACTTCTGCCTCTTCTCCTTTCAAATTTGCTTCACATTAGCTCCATATGTGCATAACATCTCAATCGACTCTCACACATTCTCCAACTCTCTAACCTCCTATGCACTCCAAAATGACATCTTATGTAGAGATAGTTTGATGGTTGTTTGTATTCCACATAGGAATATGAAGAGAATAGGCTTGAATCTTTGCCTTCCATTCATTCGTTTCCACACACTTCATATCTTGAATATTAGTCCACAAAATACATAAATAATCCAATAAGAATTTAAGAAACATGTAATGATTGAATGGATCAACTTAATGCCAACATCAAATAGCAATGTATACCATTAATGTATCAAAAAAATTCAGCTTAATGTATCTTTGTCTTTGCCTTAGAGACTTGCCTATTGTTGGCTAGAGGGGTCCTGAACCAGGTTCAGAGGTTAAGGTTTGCCAAGAAACCCCTATACTACTGGCCCTTTCGGCAGTGACCTGCTTGCGCAGGCAAAAGTCTCACCCGAAGTAGTATGGGAGGGTGCTGGAACCAAGTTTTCGCACCCTGGGAGAGAGCAAGTAAGTCAAGCCGGTCCGCAACTATCAGAGCTATACAGTGAGAGGTCGTTCACAAGAGTTTCAATAAATAACCAGAATATATTTTATCAGATATAATTAATAGGCTCGCATCCACGTGCATACTATCATCTATAGTCACAAAATATTATATTCGCAGCAGATTAACAGATCATAGATACATTTACCATAAACACAGACATTTCGCAACTTACAAACAGATACATCATCATATAACTCAAGTCCGCATCAACCATAACTGAAAAAATCCAGATAACATTAGATATCCACAATACTTCCGCACATATATATCATTACCCAAAAATCCTCTTACATTCCCTAAATTTCCACCTGCACACACAGGCAGCAGGGTCCTCACACAGCAGGAAAGGGGATCTCCGCGCACACAGCCAACAAGAGTCCTCACCAAAATAACCCTACCACAGATCTAACACTTTGTACTTTGCATCAATCTCTATTCATTCCTACTTATGACTCAAAAAAGGTTCATCTATTTATAACAATTTAGCCTACACATCCAATGGGTTTGCGGACTCTTGGTATACCCTTGACCATTTACAATGCGTTAGAGGCTTTGATCCACCCCAAAACCCCTGTGTTAGACTAAAAAACACAAAATTATACAAAATGGACAAAATTCATAGCCTTTGGGAGACCTACTCCAACAGTCCTCCAACACAATCTTGTGACTCATCTCGAGTCACTGTGTCGGTGGGGCCTCAACCTGTGCTTGCAATATTATGATCACCTCGACTAACAGAGGCAGCACACCTTCACTTTGGACAGCTGCATTATGTGCAATGTTGACCAACTTTCTTGATAGTGGTCCCTCAATTGCAGTGGTAACACTCTCAAAAGTTTGGTTCAGTTTTTTAATAGAAACATCGACATCCTATGACAGTTTGAGGGCTTCGTCAGCCCACAGCTTCAGTTGGTCACCAAGGATCTTCTTTTTTTTCCAAAGGTCATCGATATCCGCTTGGAGCGCTTGGCTGGTGCATAGTCGTTGCAAGCGCTGAGCAGGCATCAAAGTGGGAAAGGTGGCTTCGATTGTCTCGAACTCCTCTTCTTTTTTCCATAGGTCCTGGTTTATCCCTCGCAAGATCGGATCGTGCTAGCCCTTACTCCATAGCTGCATGGTAGTCTCCAGTAGCTGGGCTCCCTACGCGATCTACCCTGTGATAACATTCGTCGTTGTGGTGACCAGCGTAGTTCGCTGGGCCCGGACCTTCAGAGGTGTTTCGGGCTATAACTTGGCCTGCAAATCTGCGATTTTCTGCTCCATGCATGTCTTAACAACCTGAACTTCATCCCGAGAAGCATTTAGTGATGCAACTAGTCTTTCTACTTTTACCTAAGGGGTGGCTGAGGTCAAGATCTCTACAAGAACATCTGCACAAAGTTGGTGAATTGTGTTTTCGAGCTTTGTGTGCTTTGCGATGGCGAGACACACCTCAGCATCCTTTGCAATGACGGTTTGCTCAGCTATGTTGAGCTGTTGGTGCACTTTTTGGTCTCGATGGTGGATTTCTTGAAATACATCAGTGTGGAAACCCTGCAAGGCCTCATGGGGTAACCGAGCTAAGTTCAGCTGGACTTATGTACTGGCCTGGACTTGGAGTCCCAGGTCGGGTGGACTGAGCACCAGAGCTATGCCAACGAGAGAACAAAGGCAACTGTCATATGTAACTAGTGCTACACTACTGGCGGCGGAGGGTGGGCGTACCGGGGTCACACTAATCTACAACGTGTATGTATTTAATTGTAGCACTTGTAGCTCAGCCTGAATTGTGTTAACTGCAGCCCATTTTTATTCTTCTAAGGCAGCCCATCTATCCTCTGTGGCCAGAGTGACTACATCAGTGATTTGTTCCAGGTATCCGTCAGTCAGTGTGACTGTTTCGTCTCGTTCCGTTCATTGAGATCGCGGCTTTTTGCGAGGCATTCTGACTGGCTCGCTTGTGCACTTTGTACCGCGAGGGGAGGTAGGTCCGTCGGCATCCAGACCTTCCATACCCAACCCAGTCTGTGAGTCCGTCTGGGGTGCTGTCTCAATGTCCTTCTGCTACTGAACATCCTTTTGGGTGGCCGTACCGGTGTCTTGTTTGGTACTCTTGGGCGTACCTCTAATATCTGGGACGACGACAGGGGGGTTGAATCAGGAAATCCTGGTGTTTCCAACGCCCTTCGCGCCCATTTTGAAGCCAATTTTCTAGTTAGGGGGCTAGAGCGCAATGACGTTGTCAATTTCTTCGTCCATCACCATGTAAGGAAGCGAAGTCTAGGCTTTTTCCTTATGCGCTCTAATCTAAACATTGTGTAGAGTGACTTGAAATGTAGCAATGCCCTTTTATCTATCGTATATGGCTGAGGACAACCATGGTCGGGAGTTAATAGCTATAGCCACGCTACTCTGAAAGAGGACCTAGAACACCTGGTTGTCCTCAAGCCATTGTGGATCTATGGAATCCCATAAGTGTGCATAGCGAGCCCCTTCACACATGTCCAGGGTAATCTCAGGGAGGACTAACTCTTCAGGAGCTTCCCAGACAAATAATACTATAAGAAACAATAACCAAGAGTAACAAAAGGCGCGGCCATGCTCCTGGGACTCACGAACGTTAGTTAGAAACTCATCGCACAAATACTGTGCCAAGTTAAAACATACCCCTTTCGCACATTGGCCGGCTAACCAAATGACATAGGCTGGAACAGAGGTGACCTAACACTTCCTCATCATTTTACATGCTAATAGCATGGTGCCCAACTGTGTACCTTGGTCACTGATGGTCTTGATGATAAATCCCTGAGTATTATGGTCCACATGATACTTTTGGCGCACGAACTCAACAGTCTCCCCCTCATATTTCTTACCCACGCACTCTAGGGGGTTCGGGCCGCTTATGGGGAGACCAGTAATCAGATGCATGAGCACGGTGTCAATGGGGATCCTGTCCTGGATCCATAGGCATCGGTCATGAATTAGGGTGAGAAATTGTCGTGCAAGCTGGTCCGTTACATTGTAGTGTCCAAAGTGGGGCATCCTAAGAAGATTTAGTTGCCCGGACCCCGCCAAACCATGTACCCAATGTTGGAGGACAAATTTGACCCCATCGATGCCATGAACCGTATCAAGGTATAACTCAGGTGCTAGCTCAGGGAAGGCCTCAAAGTTGGCCAAATCATGATCGTCGAACTTAACTTCATGAAGGTGGCCAAAAGGTTCACCTATGATGGGGACCTCCCCCGGGGTCAGCGACATCTGCAGGTAGGTGATCAAACCATCGAGGTTCTTTGGCGTGCGCGTCGATGTCTTGCGTGGTCTCATGAAGGGGGCAGCCAATTGATCAGCTTAGCGGGCTGGGCCTCCTCCTGAGCAGCCCACGGGGATTTCACGTTTCGCGGGGAGGTACGGGCTTTCCTGCGGCTCATTTTGTAGGCTTAGGGGGCTTGCTTGAGCCCTGATCTTTTTATTTTCCTATCCTGGTGGTAGGACTAGGTGTGGAGAAGATTTCTTTGACTTCAGATTCGACCTCCACCACTTCCCCAGTGTCTTGGTCTACTGTGGTTACTGGCTCCGAGAGTTTGGAAGGGTTTGTGGCCATAATTCTGGAGCGAAATATGAACTCAGGATTGCTACTATTAAAGGGGGCAGGCTGCTCAGACGTGAATGAGATGCTAAAGGCACAAAATTTCTTACAGCACAACTTTGTCCAGGTGAAACAGGCTAAGTACAAGTGATTCGAGAAATATGGAACCCGTGTATGATCTATCTCACCTATTTTATCGCCTTGGGTACCATCCAACAGTAGGGTAGACTTCTCACGGGACTTACCATCAAGTAAACAGTAAAAAATCTCCCAAAATAACTGCATTAAATACCAGCTGCCCACTCCATCCAACTGTAATTTTTTGTTTTTACCCGATTTGACTGTTTCAACGGCTAGTTTTCGCACCCGGGGTGCACTCAGCGTACCCCTATGATCCCATCATACCCTTGCACTCTGAGAAAACCTCCTGTGTTCCCAGCGCATCAGCTTCACTCTACTAGGATTCCTTCCAACTGAAATTTTGTGTTGCCATAGCTCAGCCTTCAAGACCTCTTGCGTAGTCGTCTTACCTGCGTAGTGACCCCCTGTTATATCTTCGTGGGCTTCGACCAAGAGAGCGTAGTTTAAATGCTTTAGGCCATTGCTTCACAATAATTCATGAGGTGCGATACTAATAAAGTTCTTCGCTCGATGAGCCAACTCCTTCTTTTGTCGTACCAAATATTCGGCAAGTACTATGCCTATGTTCAGGAACAGAGAGATCTCGATAAAACGCACATCCACAACCTTATTGGCGAATAGCTGCGTGTCAGGAAATCCTTCCTTGCCCGTCTCACTTCGGGACAACTGATCCCACTCTGTACTCAACTTTCCTGGCTTGACAATGATTTCAACATCATATTCTTGAAGCAGTAGCCACCTGCAGACTTCCCCCCCCAACACAGTCATATTCCTTAGGCGCTCTAAAACCCAATGATCTGTAATCATCTTATAGTTCCTTCCTAACAGATGGCGCTGATACGTTTGTAGATTGAATCGCATTCCGCATGATTGGGGGAAGTGAGAATAGGTGCAGCGATCAGCCTGTTCCTGAGTTGTTCAAAGCTCTTTCATCATCCCAATTGAATGAAATATCATGCTTAAGTAGTGTTTTCAAAAGTTCAGTGATCAGTGCATATCCACAACTGGATTTTCTGTAGTAGCCCATATGTCCCAAGATCTCGCACAGCAGCTTCGTAGTCATCGGTTGTACCTGTGTGACTGGTGTGATGAGTGTATTACTAATCTCTTCCCTCACCCTCTACGTATGATAAGGCCACTATTCTTCTGGCCGTGCATCTGAGTTGAGGGTGACATGCATACCGCCCAAGTTCCCCGTGACCTCCTTAGGTCTTGAACACTTATCTTGATACTCCATGGTTAGTTTCGTAGTCTTGCCTACTATCCCATCATCCTAGCATTTCTCAATCATAACCCGCTTGGGTGGTACTGCCATATTTATGTTAACGCTTCGTGGTTTTAGTGGTTTCGTACTAACTGCCTTATGTATTAGAGGTCCCACAACAATGCGTTCCCCTGCTGATGCTATGATTGAGACCTTGTGCAGATCTACATCGTAATATTCCATTGTGGCCTTGTGGAGCTCAACATTATCTTGAATCTGTGTTTCCCATGTGGGTCCTCCTCTTACTGCATCGGGGCTGGATTCACCAATCACAATTGTGTCAAGAGTCTGCAGAGCTTCCTCTTAGGTAGCGTAGTGTAAATATTTCCTGCAGTCGGTTTTGCCATGCTTCTAATTCTTCATCGAAGTCAGAGAAGCATTCGTTGTCCTTCTCCCAGTAAGGCATACCGTCGGCCGTAGGGTTGATCCAGTCTTCGTCCTTCGCTGTTAACTTATAGATGTGATCCATCCCTTCTTCTTCGCATGCTAGCTTGGTGTACCTTTCTCCTTGTGCAGGGTCTAGTGGTATGATCACCCGATTTCCCTCTCTTTCAAACACCATGCTTCGTTTCTTCAAGTTGATAATTCCACCCATATCAATGGCCCAATCCAATACTAGGAGTGCTGGGTAAGGGTCTGCATCTTCTACAATCTGAATGACTTCAAAGTCAGCTCATACCTTAGCCCTAGCGATATCTATGACCATCTTTGAGAATCTCCCCAATGGTATGATCTTCTGTTGATTATCCATGCGCAACTGGATAATAGATCATTCTAATTTAGGTTCTCCCATTCGTTTCCAAGTCTGTTTAGGTAGGACATTCGCATCTGATCCTAGGTCTAGAATTACCTGGTCCATTTCATAATCACCAATCTGTGCAGTTAATCACATCTCTCGGCCTGTGCATCTCTTCTGATCATAAAGTTTATGCACATCCTTAATCTTCACGACTAGGTCTGCTTTCCCTATGCAACCGTCGAGTAGGGCTTGGAGGTTTTCTACAACTTGCTGATTGCGCAGCAGCTTCATGCACACCTGTAAGAATGGTTTGACCTCATCCTTGATTCCATTGTTTGGAGCCGATGTTTCATTTTGAGCACAGTCTTACCAGTCTGCGATAGAGGTCTCCTTCTCCTTCTGTAAGTCCACACCTTTTAATTTAGTAGCTACTTTACAGATCAGAGGCTCTGTCTCAGCTTTTCCTGTTGATCTTCTAGTGGCCATACCACTGTGTATTATTACATTAATTATTGGTCCCTCTTCATGAGGTTCTTCCTTCACCCGTTGTACATTCTATGTAGGAGTCTGTTTCTTTTCCTATACCTTGGCCATCATAATCGAGTAGTCCTCGATCACATGGTCCAACTATCTGCAATATCTACAGGATTTCCAAGTTGGGTTCATGCAGTCCCTCGCAAAGTGACCTATTTCCCCACAATTATAGCAGATTAATTGGCCTCTACCCCTGCCTACGCTTCCCCCTCGTCCCCCTCCCCTGCTACTAGCTGGGGATCCTCCTATACCTGTGGGGGCTATAGGTGATGATGGGTTTGACTGTACCCTATATATATTTCCCCAGTCGATCATCAGATCATACGTTTAGTAGTTCTATTCGTCATGTCCTACAGACCTACAAAACCTACACCACTGCTGTTTTACTTCTGGGATATATGCGACAAGGCAGGGACAGTAGTTGGTATCATGCAACTCGAAAATCATTGCACCATAGCGCTGGCCCACTTGGTCCCACAACTTCCCTAGGGCGCAACGAGCTAGGTCCCTCGGCCTGTATGTAGTCTGCAAGCAACGAGTAGTTATCTTTGGTGTGGCCATTCACCATGCATGATATGCACTATATTTCGGGGCTGGTCTCCATCCCTTGCTCCTTGTGTAGGTTTTGGATCTCCATGTGCATTGCTTCTAGCTAGCCTTGTATCTTCTATACTCCTAACTGGGTATCATTTGGCGCAGCTTCCAGTTTCATGGAAACCTCCAAGGCCTTCTCCTGTGTTTCAATGGCTTGATGACCCATAGGTACGCGCAGGTGGGGCAATAACATAGAAATGAACCATTCCATGTGTTTCCTGTCATCATACTGGAATCCTCCTTCTCTAATCACTTTCTTTAGTCATTGATCTGCTTCCCATACAGACTCAGATGCTCCTTGCTTGAAATCCTTCAAATCATTTACTATCTGAGAGTAGGACTTAGGTTTCTTAAAAAATTGATTTAACGCATTCTTAATTTCCTTGATAGTTGCATTCGCATGTTGGTCAATGTATCCCATGTACCAGTCCAGGGCTCAGCCCTCAAAAGCAAGGGATAACTATGCTCACTTCACCACATTGCTTGCTACGTTTTGTGCAGTCCATACCGATCCTGCGACAAACCATAACCGATCCATGTCAACATCACCCATGCCTTTGAAGGTAGGTATTTTCATGTGCGTAGCCATATCGTCTTCCGGTGGGGGTGGAGGTTTGATGGTGGCGTTGACGAAGGGCTATGCGTAGCAAAATTCCTTACTGGACTATAGATTGATCGGTCCCATTCTTGGTTAGTTGTATAGTACTTACCACTACGCGTTGTGCCCTCACTCTGGTCGGAGCTCATTCACTCCGTATGGCTACACAAAATGCTTTTTTCGCACAACAAGATATTAATCAGTAATGGAAAAGTTTTCAAAAAATTACCTCAGAAACCCTTGAAGAACCTCCGCTCTGCTTCTAAGTAGGATACAAATTGATCTACTGCAAATTCTGTCACAAATCCTCCTATCACACTGTCCACCCAGTGATCTATTGTGCGAGTAATGGTGTTGTCGGTCTTTTCTAGCTGCAGGATCTATTCTGGGGTCCACTGTGTGATCCGCTTGTCTTTCCAACACTTCTGAAACTCGACCAGCCTTACGAGCCACTCCTGGAGCTAAATTGAAATTGTTACAAAGAATATCTCATAGATCTCTGTGAAAATATACTTATTCTTCCACTCTTCGGTGGTTAACTTCTTACTGCGGTTTTATTTTACTGTGAATTCTTGAACTTGTTTTTCAAACCATTCATCGATTTCTTTTCTCTCATGTTTCCAATACAGCCTTGGCATTACCCAATCTCTCTCAAAATGCTCCTGGTCCCGGAAATGGAACCATTTTTTGGCTCGAGGGGTCCTGACCCAGGTTTAGAGGTTAAGGTTTGGCAATAAATCCCTACGCTACTGGCCCTTTTGGCAGTGACCTGCTTGTGCAGGCCAAAGTCTCACCTGAAGAAGTATGGGAGGGTGCTGGAACTTGGTTTCCGCACCCTGGGAGAGAGCAGGTAAGTCAAGACGGTCCGCAACTATCAGATCTATACAGCCAGAGGTCATTCACAGGAGTTTCAATAAATAACCAGAATACAGTTTTTCAGATCTAATTAACAGGCTCGCATCCACGTGCGTACTGTCAGTTATAGTCACAGAACAGTATATTTGCAACAGATTAATAGATCACAGATATATTTACCATAAACACAGACAGTTCGCAGCTTACAAATAGATACATCATCATATAACTCAAGTCTACATCAACCATAACAAAAAAAATCCAGATAACATCAGATATCCACAATACTTCCACACATCTATATAATTACCCAAAAATCCTCTAACACTCCCAAAATTACCACCTGCGCACACAGCCAGCTGGGTTTGCACACAGTAGGATAGAGGATCTCCATGCACATAGCTAGCAGGAGCCCTAACCCAAACAACCCTACCATAGATCTAACAGTTCGTACTTCGCATCAATCTCTATTCATTCCTACTTATGACTGAAAAAAATTTCATCTATTTATAGCGATTTATCCTACACATCCAATGGTCAACAAACCATGGTTTGTGGACTCTTGGTCTACCCTTGACCCATTTACAATGAGTTAGGGGCTTTGACCCACCCCAAAACCCCTGCGTTAGACTAAACAATACAAAATTATACAAAAATGGACAAAATTCATAGCCTTTTGTCTTCTTTGCCTTGTTGCTCGTTTATACCTGTGTTGATCCTGATCTACTCATTTGCCATAAATCTTGATTTCATGTAAACAATTTGTTTGAGTTTCGTGTTCCTTGGTTATCATTTGGGATCACTATGTCAAGTGGTAGCCTTTGGCTCAATTGGAGTAACCTTTTGTAGACATGAACATCTCTTTTTAAGGAGAAGTCATGGGATTTTGCATGGTGCATTATCCAATGGGTATCAATTTATTGGTACTATTGGTGTTATTTAAGTAACAATACCTTATAGTAAAAGCGTGATCTCAAGGGGAGAAGAGTTGATTATTAATATTCTTATGATGAGTGAACGCAGTCATTAAAGCAACAACAACAACAAAACAATGAGCCAAAATGCATCACTAATGGTTGGCATGCGCAAAAACAGTAGTACCAATGGTAGTTTACAATGGTATAAATATGTAATAGCAGATGAGAGTAGTTAACCATTGGAAAAAGAGAGGACCAACAAACCGACCCTCAAACATTAATTGAAAGGGGGAGAGAAATCATATTGAAGCCATTTTTCATTGATTTCAAAGGGGAGAGAAAGATATTGGCGACCCAAGTAGGGCAGAGAAATCTCAATGAAAAACATTGATAGAAAGGCATCAGACAAAAAGGAAGAATTAATTGTGTTGGTTGGATGTAACGTGAGGAGTGGCCATCAATGTGGAGTAATGAGGTGTTTCCATCAATGCCAAAGGGGGGAATTATTGGGAAATTGTCATTTTTAAGATGGTAGGTGGCATCAAGTGTGTTGGAATGGATGTAAAATGAGCTATAATTGATGTTAACTGGGTTAGGATGGAAAATGCATAGTGTTTTTTCAATTGATGTGGTGTGTTCCTTGTTCAATTGTAGTTGGAGCCTTAGACAAATCCAAAGGGGGGTTTCTATCTTTGAATGCATTTCTACCTCAGGATGTAATTTTCGATTCTCCTTGAAATGGAATAGTTGGATAGTGCTCAAAAAGAGCTTTCCATTAGTATTTTGAAGTCTGAAAAAGGATTCTTGAATCAAAACATATATGCGGTCAAAGTTAGCATGCCAAAAGTAAAATTTGGTGACTTGGCCATGGGCCTTGCAACCTAGTCAGCATACTAGTGGCAAAAAAATACACAATGGTGTATAGGTAGAATAATTTGATGCTCTGGAGAGATAGTGTGTAGGTCCACTAGGGACACATCATCTCAGCTGATTGATCCTAGTAGTATTCAAAGGGGTTTTAAATTTTATTGCCAAGGTGATGAGGCGCCAAGAGGAAGTGGCATAGAATGAAAAAATGGACCAATGAAAGGTTGGGAAGGTTGGTGCATGGTCCCACCCATGACACATAACATTGATGAATAAATCTCAGAAATATTTAATGGAGCACAATTTTTAATTTTTGGGGATAGGTTAGGTGAGACGATGTGGCACATGGGTCTTGATGTAGTATAGATGGCGTGATGGTGATTGGTACAGGTCAACCTCTCGGAGGTCCCACAGAGACACATCACCTAAGCATTTATTCCGTGGTGATATCCAAAAGTGGCACAAGCGTTTTGTTCTAGGGAGATGAAGATAGGTCTATCTATTGTAGTGATTAATTCTTGTCCCAAACTTACATTTTTATGAATAGAATCAATGAAAAACCAAGGATTGAACCCCCTCCTCTTCCATACCAGTTAAATGGATTAAGGCCACATGGAACATTCCAATTAGATGATGAAGATGAGGTGGAATAATATGTGGTAGCGATGGTGGAAGATGACATAAGCGGAACAAAGGCTCAGGATGATGTCATCAACTGAAAGTTCTAGGACACGTGGCACAAATAAGACGATGTCACATGGCATGTTGATTTGGCATTTTGAGTGGTCAAGTGGGCTGAAAATGAGTGACATGTAGCACGACTCAGGAAGCAACATGTGGCAGTGAGCATACAAGTGGAAAGTGGGTCAACATAGCTACAATGTGGATGGACACATAACCCCAAAGGTGTGACCCCAACGATTTAAAAAGGGGGATCGAGTTTAAACCTCTTAGGTGACTGAGAAATGCGATATGGTGACAAGCATGATGGATAGGACATGTAACCCTGACAATTGTTTCATTGGCTAATGCTTGCAAAGGTGGACCCCATGGGATACATCACATTTCCTCGACGTTTTTTAGCGCAGTCATAGAGATACACCAAAACAAATTGTTGGGGAGATAGAGTCTGGGGTCAGAAGTTTCATGGAACTTCTCATTCTTGTTGATTGATGAAAGGTGTCCAAGTCTTAGTTGTGCGCATTTTTATGTGTTAAGTGACCAAGGTCCTTCGAGGTATATGATGAAAAGTGCTTAAGTGCTGAGGGATAAGCACTTGTGACATGAACTGGTCAACAACATTTTGGCTTAAGAAAGGCTTATTTTGCGACATTGATAAATATGGAATGCACTAGGGGCTTGTTGAAGTTAACCGTGCGATGGACTCTAAAATAGGGAAACAAGGTAGAGAAGACCACGATTTGCAATGTGAATGAATGGATTATCTGGATCCAATAGATCAAGGCATATTTGAGTGTTCCTCATGCCACAAAGATGTAAATGAGAAAATGGCCTTGAGAGTACTATGATTAGACCCAAGCTTAGAGAACCATGTTCAAGTACATTTTTAGATCTGTGAGCCTCAATTAATGAGCATGTAATGCCACACATATGTTCATACAATTAAGCATGAAGAATTGGTTTTTGGTACTCATTGAGTTTGAAGGGGAATGAGATTTAATTCTCAACATGGAGAAATATCAGAGACCATTATTTGATTTAGTATAGTTTCAGTGGTCGAGTATTTAGATGCAACAAAAAAATTGAGAGTCCTACTAAAGTACACTTGGGAAGAGTGACATGTAGAAGTTCCATCTTCGATCCTTGTGTTGCAGAGGATCAAAACGCAGGAGTGCAGATCTAGAATGTGGGGGATAACAACATTTTTGTTGATTGTTTGTTGAGTGCAACAAAGCGTTGAGCATGGAGAGCTTTGTGTGAGAGAGAGTTACTGAGAGAGGCCAAGAGAACCCGTGGAACAACCAGGGTTAAAAACTGATATGCTAACTATATGAGGGTCGAGAGTAGAGTTTGAGTATGTTTTTGAAGAGAATAGAGGGCCAAGGGTTAGAAAATGCATAGATCTTAAACGAGGTAGATTGAGTGCCAAAAAATAGAAAAATAGGTTCCTTATTAAGTGTGGGTTGGAGCCTACAAAACAAGGAGCTTTTTCTTGCAACAAATCCTTGAAGTTGCAAGTTGGTGCTTGCAACAAATCCAAGAAGTTGGTGCTTCAGTTGGTGCTTGTAGTAATTTGACCAGGTGTCTACAGAAGAAGGCAATTGTTTCTTCCTTCTAGTGGGTTCTAGCAAACAATATAAGGGAGTTGGTGCTTCCTGTGTATGGGTGCTCACAAAGTCATATAATGTAAATAGAGTAGGAGCTCATATTTTTCATCATAATAACCAAATATTGGTGGTTTTTCCCTTTTAGGTTTCCACGTTAAATATATGTGTTCTTTTGTGTATGTTTCTCATGCTATGCATGTGTATTAAAGTGTTTATTTATATTGTTGCACATGTTATGATGGTGGTTTATGATCTGTATATGTAAACTTGAGAGTTTATGGTGAAAATTACAAGTTAAATGTTTAGGTTTTTTAGCCAATATTTTCAATTACATTAACAAATAAACAAGCTTTTAAAACTCACTTTTGCATAAAATAATGAAGACATCAGTACCATAACTGCATACATAAGACAACAAATGATGAAGGAGTTCACCCCTCCTAGGCTACATCTCCTGGTCCAACTTCCAATGTTGGGCCTCTTTCATTATGCTCAAAAATATGTGTTCACATAAAGTTACAATGCTTAGAATGTAAAAAAAATGTCTCCAATGGCTCCAAAATAGTAAAAAACCCCTAGTTGGGCTCTTTCTGCACTAAAAAAGGTCGAAAATTGACTAAGTTATGCTCTAGATAAGTTTTATGCTAATTGTCCTCCAATTCGTACCCACCTGCTAATTGTTCTACAATTTCTGAATTTTGCGGCCACGTGGACTGGAAAATTCACCCCACGCCGATGAGATTCGTGTCAGTTCGGGTTCAATTTTTCACTTCATAAAATAGCATATGTCAACCCCTGAACCGGTAAAAAAACACCAAGTAGCGCAATTGGTGTCATCAGTTTTGGGGTTTGTTTCAAACGATTCCCACTGATTTTTAAAACCAAGGGTAGGTTGTGGTTAGTTTACTTCGGTCGTGGTTGAGTTCTCGAAACCCTGCCCAAGGCAGGTTCCACTCCCCATCTAACCAAACCTACACGATTATGTAGTTTTCATGTGGTTGGAGTCGTTGTTTCCACCATCATAAAAATTAACTCATTCATGATCGTTGCATGTGTTATGGGCTCTGCATAAACCACTAGAGGTAACCCTCATCCACCATAGAACTTTGGTTATAGTTATAACATATGGTTTTCATATGTATTGAAACATATTTGACCATTGGGATATACCATATGGTTGTGACCATAAGGTTTGGGCATAATATATGTGTTGGGGCTGGGGTTAACCCAGGGCCCTATATCCCTACCACATAGAGTGGTTGGGTGTAACATGGTCCAGGGTTAACCCCGGTCCTGACCCCCAACTCTTTCGTCATGAAACTTTAAATACAAGTCGTGAACCATAGTATAAAAAGGAACATGTGTGGTAATATGGTAAATCTCAACGCTGTCAGTGGATAGGTTTGTGGTTTGATTCCTGTGGAGGAAATTCAACCTTCCACCAAAATTTTACAAGGCCATTAGGATGCCACATGGCTATCAGGGAATGGCCCACGTGCCTCTTCATAATTGGTCCACACAAACACAACTTCAACCAATAGAATTACACCAATTCAAACTAGTCAATGAATGACACTTATCCTCATCCCATTAGCTAATAAAAATAAACAAAACATGTCCAGTCATTTCCCAATCAGTGTACCGACTGCTAATTGGGCATCCCTACAACCACATTTTTAAAATTTTAGTTGTTTTCCATATCGATCAAAATCCAATATCGGGAGCATACGATATCAGTTTTGAGTGGAACGAGCTGCGTTGGATTTAGGGTGACGAGATATTCTCTATGGTACTAGTTTCGATCAATTTCAAGCACTTTTAATTTTGAGAATTTTATTGATCCATTGAATCATTCCTCTCCACTGGAAGCTTTTGGAGCCTAAAATATCACTTTCAATAAACAAACATATGAGGGTACAGTTCCCTCACCCTTCCAATCTCAATCCATTTGGATTTTTTCCCTTGAGCCCTAAACAAAGGTACTCCATGTTCCCTCATTTTGAAGTCGTTGTTTTCCTGTCAAGGATGGTGTCTTGCTGCAATTATTCAATATATTCAGGAGAGAAATATTTAATTGAATAAATATGAATATTCTCTCCTTGATATTCAATCAAAGGAGGTTCATACTACCTTAAATTCTCAACATTAACAACTGCATAAATTTGCATATATGAAGGAAAATCCAACCTGAAGGCACTACTACCAATATTTTCCAAAATTTTGAATGGACCATATCAAATTGGCTTCAACTTTTGACCTTCTCCTTGGAGTCTCTCTTTGCTAATGTGAAGCCAAACTTCATCATCGTCTTGGAAACTATGATCCACACGATGCTTATCATGTCTTGTCTTGTACTTGACTTGACTCTTCTCTAACTGTTTGATGTACCAATTGAACTTTTTCAATGAATAGTTTGGCCTTATCTATGTCACTATGTCCATCAATATCAACATCCTTCCCAAATATAAAATCTAAGGGAGATTTGGGAAAGTATCCCAAGCATGCCTCAAATGGCAATGTTTGAGTCGATGAATGCTTGTAAGCATGCTGAATATAGTGTGAATTTTCATCCCATAACTTTGGATGCTTGATGCAATAACCGTGAAGAATATGTGTCACCATTATGTTCACCTCCTCTATTTGGCCATCTGTTTGTAGATGGAATGTTGTACTCTTTTTCAATTTGGTGTCCATGAGTCCCCATAATCTTGGCGAAAAGTTCCCGATAAAGGGAGAATCTCGATCACTTACAATGGATGTGGGCAACCCAACATGTACCCATACATTCTGAAAGAATAATTGAGCAGCCTCTTCAATTGTAACTTTCTTTTTACAAGGCATCATAATACACATTTTTTTGAACCTATCCACAACTACATAAAGATAATCATGACCTCTCCTAGACATAGGTATACCTCCTACTAAATCCATAGAAACACTCTCCCATGGACAAGAAGGTATTGGAAGTGGTGTATACAATCCCAAATTTTTATTGCTAGGCTTACTGACAACACATAATGAACATCCTCTTACAAATCGTGACACACTTTCAAGCATATGAGGCTAGTAACAATATATTTGTAATTATTCCATTGTCTTACCTACACCAAAATTTCCAATGATAAGAGAAGTATGTTCTTTCCTTATGATGTTGACTCTCTCTCCCTGTGGAAAACAAATCTTGCCAAGTTGGTATAACAAGTTATTGTGCACATGATAATCCAACTCCTCTACTTGGTTACCTTGACACAAAGTCGTATATACATTTTTGAAATCATTATCTAAAGCATATTTCTCAACATAGCTCTCATGTATGACATAATTAGGCTTAAGAATAATGGATGCACTAATAATTGGTGTAAAAATAATATCAAAAACCTTGCTATAGATACCTTCCTTATACCTTATCACCAAGTGGAATTGTTGAAGAAAACCCATCCATCTAAAGTGCCTCACTTGGTGCAGATTTATTTGTGATTACAAGTATTGCAATGGCTAATGATCCATGTCAATGATTGTTTCCTTACCCATCAAGTAATGTTTCCAATTTTTCACACTTTGCACCAATGCATACAATTCCTTGTCATATGTAGGATAGTTAATCACTGCACCATTAAAAGTTTCTGAATGAAAATAGATGGGCTTACTGTTGGGTGTGGAGCCTGATTATCTTGTTTACTTTGTATCACAATATTGGACCCCTGTACCTTAAAAGGGGCGGCAACGCCGCCCGAAATTTAATCGTTGCCGCCCCCCCCTGGCGGGGGTTCGGGGGCAGCGCCCCCAAAGCTAAAAACAGATGTAAAATTGCCTTGTAAAAGTATAGTAATTTCTAGTCAATCTGGGCCGTTCATTAGGCAAATGATATGACGGTAGAAGTTATGTTTAGATTATGTTTCCTCCTAAAGGCAAACTCCTTGTATATAAGGGAGGGTATTGTATTGCGGCTGTATTATGTGTGTATTCTGGAGTAGAAACAGTAGAGGAGACCGTGAGAGAGAACAGAGGGATATTACAACTGATCTCATTTATGGTTTGTCTCTTCATTTTGTTGGATAATATGGGAAGAAGGACTCGGTCGTCGGGATGACGTAGCTCAAACCGGTGGCTCCATGTGATATATCTGTGTCTCTCTGGTTTTATGTGTTTTGTGTGCTTGTATTTTCCGCATATTTTATGTGTTTCATTGCTCTGTAATATTTAATTTTCTAACACTTACCATGTTGCATCAAGACTGCACCCATGGCATAGTCACTAGCATCAGTCTGCATCTCAAATGATTGTCTCAAGTCAGGAAGTTCAAGTACGGGAGATGAAATGATATTTTCCTTCAATGCATCAAATTCATTTTGTTGTTTTCCTCACCATTGAAAAACCTGCTTCACACTTGTAAATTCATGCAATGGAGATGCAATGGAAGAAAAGTTATAAATAAAATTTCTCCAATACCGGGTTGCTCCCAAAAAACTTCTGACATTTGTCGTTGTTTTGGGATTTTTCCGATTCAAAATGACATCAACCTTGGAGGGATTTATTTTCAACTCACCTCCTCCAACAATATGACCCATGTATACTAAATAGGTTTTTCTAAATTCACAATTCGACATATTTTAAAATAATTGTTATTTATTCAAGAAATCTAACACTTGCTTAACATGCATTACATGTTCTATACGGGATTTGATGAAAATTAATATGTCATCTTAGTATACTATCAAAAGTCATCTAGAAAAGGCATTAAAACATCATTCATACACGCATGAAGGTAGCAGGAGCATTACAAATCCCAAAGGGTATAACCAACAATTCAAACAAACCTTGATATTTAAAAAAAAATCTCCCATGTCTCCTTTAGCAATCCTAATTTGATGATAGCCACTCCTCAAGTCCAAATTAGTGAAATACACAACATCTTTCAATTGATTAAGTAAATCTTTAATTAAAGGAAGAGGGTAAGGGTTCTTTACTATAATATTTTTCAATGCATGTAAGTCCTCACATATGCACCATGTTCCATCATTCTTAGGAAATAAAAAAATAGGTGAACCACATGGCGATTTACTTGGCCAGATGATCTCCTTATCAAGCAACTCTTGGATTTGTTTTTAAATTTATGCATTTTCCATCACTGACATCTTGTACATGCCAATGTTAGGGAGAGGAAAACCTTGATGCAATTGTATTTCATGTTGGATTCCTCTTTTAGGAGGAAATCCCTTAGGCTCCTAAAATATCTCATCATACTGGTTAACAACCTCAACCAAATCAGATTTCAACTTTGAATCACAACCTTGAAAGGCTTCATTCTTAACATCATTCTTGGGTTTGATCATCAAAAGTACAAATTTCCTTATAGAGTTAACAAGTCTCTTCATTTTTCAAACATTCACAAGTGAAATTTTTAGTTTCCTGCGATGGGCTCTAACAATGTACTCAATACCATCTTTAAACAAATTATACTTGTTTTCATGGCGATGAAAGATAGCTCTTATGTCATAAATATATGGGCTTCCAAAAACAACACCACATATGTCTAATGGCACTAAATCAAGCTCTACCTCATCAATGAAGTTTGTAGTAATGGTAAATTCTAGTTTGGGTTTTCCAGTTACTTGCAACTTTGCATTGTCACACACCCAACCTAAAGGATATGGTTCAGGATGAGGAATAGTTTCCAAATTCAACTTTTTTACAATGATTTTAGAAATGAGATTTTCTTGTGAGCCACTAACAAATAGAGTATAATTTTTTTTAATGTTTTGAGATGACTCTAATATGGAAAAGTTCTATTCTCTCTTTTTCACTTTGATTTTCATTGTGGCTATTTGAAAAACTAGTGCTAGAAATGGATTCCTTACCTTTCAATCACATAGTTGTGACCTTTATTTTATCTCCTGAATCATATCCTAAAACATGTTGTGTAGTTGCAACTGCCTTTTGAATTCCTTTGTTGTTAAACTTTTTGGGTGTCATCTCAGGATGAAGTTTCCTACAATAATCTTCACCGCGACCTTCCTTTGAACGACGCTTCACGTTAATTTTTCTCCCTCTTTCTTGATAGAAGTATTTTTATTCCCTTTTGCTTTGAATTTACCCTTTCCTTTGTCTCCACCCTTAAATGGATTTTTTCTGCCCTCTTGTGGAACATTTTACCTCTTTCTTCTAGATGTGTTGCCTGTACACAAACCTCATATAAACCTGTAGGGTTAAACATGAGAATATTGTGTCTCAAGTAGTTATGAAAACCTCCAATGTATTTGAGTAAAGTGTCTTGAGATGATAAATATACACCCAAAATCAATGCTCTCCTTCTAAAATCTTGGGTATAGCTTTGTACACTTTGACCCTTTAATTTCTTAAAGTTTTTCCAATCCATGATAGCTTTCTGCATGTATGCTAATGGATAAAATTGTCTTCTTATTGCAGCAACAAGATAAGACCTTACCATGTTTCTTCATGTCTTATTGAGTTTTGGCTTCCCACAAAATTAGTGTTGCACTTTCCAACCTTAATGAAGAAAGCTGGATCTTGGTCTCATCGTCCTTGATCCTTTGTATCCTGCAATACACTTCAATCTGATGAATCCACTTATCTAATTTTTCAGCATTTGCCTCTCCACTATACATAGGAAATTCAAACATTATGTCAAGTTTCAAAAGTCACTACAAGAAAAAAGGACATTGGTGACGGGCAAAAAATGTCACCATAAGCTCATTGGTGATGGTCAAAAGAGCCTTCGTCACCAAAAAATGAACGTCACCAAAGGTGGTGTCACCGAAAGTATAGGTGTTATGGTGAAATTCAAGGTCCGTCACCAATAATGATTTATAATGATGGATAGTGACCCTCACCATTTTATATGGGAAATTTTGACGAACAATAGCCTTTGTCACCAAAAAATTGAACATCACCAAAGGTGGCGTTGCTAAAAGTATGTGTTGTGGTTTCAAGGTCCGTCACAGATATTGATTATAATGACGAATAGTGATCGTCACCATTTCATATGAACAACAATGCTTTTTTGTGATGGACCCTTCATGGCTGTCACTATTAATGCATATATATGGCGACGATCATTGACCCTCACCATTTCATATTTGGTGGGGGTCAAAAAATGTCACCATAATCTCATTGGTGATGGTCAAAAAATGCCACCATAAGCTCATTGGTGATGGTCAAAAGAGCTTTGTCACCATTCCATATGAATATACTCGCACGATGGAATCGAACCACCAACCTCCTGCTTGTAAAGCAGGTGCTCTTCCATTGAGCTAGTACCCTTTAAAGAACCAGACTTTAAAAAATTAAACCTTGAAACTTTATAAATTCTAAATTATACAACTTTCGAGAAATTATAAAACTTTGTAAAGTCTTGGCAAACCTTTTACTAGACAAGAAAAATAACATCGAAGTTGCAAGTGTCTACCTAATGGTTATGGAAGTTATGAAAATTGGGTGGAGGTGTAAATGAAGTGTTGGGAAGTACAAAACATACAAGTAGAATACATTTATTCCATTCTATAGAAGTCTTAGAAAATTTTTGAGATTGTAATCTATATAAACTAAGTTAACTACTATGTGTAAAATATGCATATGCTCCAATGAATAAATCAAGACTACTAAATGTATATTTGTGCTATGAATATTTGTATCCTGCACCAATATGGAATAGATAGTGTTAGCCAACTGCAAAGTAATGTACATGTAAAAGACAAAATCAACAAGAGGAGGTTATTTCTATGACTTTTGGGGCACAATTGCTACACTATCTATCTTTGAATGTCCCTTGTGTAAATCTATTACTATCTTTAAAGTTCTAGCATATTATAGGACCAAAAGAATACTTCCCTATTTAATGCGGAGCTTCTCTTCCATAGGTAGAGAAGATGCCCTATCATCTGTGTAGATTTTGGGTGATAGATCTGCAATTTACAGTTATGTTGACCACTAAAAGAACCCATTTATCCTAAGATAATTTATAATGTTATGAAGATGCTTAGGCTTGACTAAAACAATGATTGGCAAGGGAAAATGGGAGTAGACCTTAAAAACGCTTTGAGGGGCTTGCAAAATGATTATTTATTTCCCATTGATAATGTTGCCTCTATTTTTCAGTTGTTTATATAAACTTTGGGAACATATTCTGCAAGAATATGGCTTGCATTTAGAAAAATGATATTACAAAGTGGCACAACTTTGAACCCTTTCATAAATTTAATGACCATTGCCATGGCGATTTAAAAAAAAAAAATGATAGCATACTATTTCCCTAATGCAAAAAACCATCATGCATTTTGTAGGAGATTAAAAAATCTTAATATCTTAGTGAATTAAGTTGTCTAGGTGATTAACTATTTTATTCCCATACTCAGCCTTGTCTTCAGGGGGTTTTTTATAGCCTTGAAATGCAACGATACCACTCATTGTTGTGTTGATCCTTGTAGGCACTGAAAATAGTCTAGGAAACCAAAAAAGAACAATAAGTTGAGTTGCTTAGATGATAAATGATCTAGTTTCCATAGCGAGACTCTTTTAGCATTTGAATTTATATTATAGTAGTGAATGCGATAACCAACAACAAATTGAATCGATTACCATTTCTCATGCAGATTGAAATTCCCATATCACTAATTTGCCTCTTTTTCAGTGATCCTACTACACTTTTTACATGTATGCTTATTGTGGAAGTATGAAGGGCACACACCAGGTGTTTGAGAAAATTCCCAAGTGCAATGTGTCTGCATCGAATGTTATTATCAGAGGTTGTGTCAAGGATAGAAACTGCCAGGAAACCCTCAAGTTGTATTACCAAATGCAACAGGGAGGACTAAGTGGAGACACACCTTTCCAATTGTCCTCAAGGCATGCACTGAGATTACAGCCCCAGAGCAGGGCGGGGAAATCCACAGTTACATGGAACACCATGGCTACAGGATATTTCGAAATTAGAAATTGTGTAAGAGGCAGGAAAGCTACTTGATGAAATGCAGATGGGGAGGTCGAAACCCTATGTAATGCGTGATGATATCCAAGTATGAGTAAAATGGTCACATAAATGGTGCAGTGAGATCTTTTCTAAAATGAAACTGGATGGAGTGACAGCCAATTCAGTCACTATTGCCAATGCTTTCGCTTCTTGTGCAGAATTAGAAACACTGCAACAACAAAAAATGGATGATGCATATGAGGTGTTTGTCAATATGCCAAAGAGAGATCTGATCTCATGAAATCTAATAATTTTTTGTTATGCATTGAATGCATATTTTGATGAGGTGATAGGACCCTTATATCAACTTCAAAATGACAGGAATGAACCCAGATGTAATTACATGGAGTGCGGTCATTGTGAGATATACTCAATTTGGTCATAGTGTTTAATCCTTGAAACTATTCAGTTGAATGCAAGTTGCAAAGGTGAAGCCTAACTCTGTTACCATAATAATTATTTTCATTCATGTGCTGACTTAGTGGCTCTACAGCGTGGGTATCAAATGCACGGGCATGATGCCCTGATACTCTTTTATGAAATACAAGAAGCAGGCATTAAGGTAGGCCATATCATCTTCATTTCTATATTATCTGCCCACAACCATGCAGGACTATAGTAGATGAAGGCTAGCATCATTTTGATTGAATTAGTAGAAATTTTGGCATGAAGCCTAGAGTGGAGCATTATGCGTGCACGGTTGACCTCCTCGGCCACTCGAGACACTTGAATGGAGAATATGTGATGTTGTTGAACATCTATGCTACTTCTATGGGATGATGTAGTCAACTTGAGAAAGTTAATGTCAAATAATGGAATTTAAGAAAAGGAACCAACATCTCATTTTCATAGATAGTTCTAGCTGCTGCTAACTTAGGATGTTTTGAAATATATCACGTAAAATATTTTACAATGTTCTCGAGTTTCAATGATAATACACCCTCTTCATTTGAATTTTGCCTCTCCAAAACCATGGAAAGGAGAGACATGGATGAGTTACAACCATGCATCCTTCCTCAACAACCCTCAAGGTGGCTGGAAATAGATAATCATGACAAGCTCCAAGCGTTGGACAAGTCTTTTGAAGCCTTATGTTGTAAAAAATGAATCGATCAAGAAATTCCTCGACCAAGTTTGGGACTTCATTGAGGAGTTTTCGCAAATTTCGAAATTAACTCAATTTTTCTACAGTGTTTGGTTATAGAAAACTAGTGGAGAAAAAAAAAGACATTTTCCCGAAAACAGACCTACCTAACAGAGGCCAAAATTTGGGTTACTGGTTTGAAAACAAGAATTTCAATGTTAATCAAATTGGATGGAGGGGCTAGCAAGGGAACATGACAAGTTTCCTCAATTGGATCAAGATGGTTTCTGGTGCAGAAGGGGGAAAAAAAAATGGAGGCCTCATGATCCTCTAGAAAGCAGTTCTATTGCAAAACTCTCATATGTGCTTGAACATTGGAGGAACATAATCACAACATTATTTTTTTCCCTTTATTCTCTTCCTCTATGAATTTCATGTCAAGTAAAACCATCACTTTCTTTTGTTATTTGAGCATTATATGGAAGGCTTCATGCAACTATTTGACAAGGTGCTAGAATTTCTTTTCAAGAGACAGTTGTTCAACAAACCTTGATTAATGAGTCCTACTGGATCCTGTTACAACTAATACTTGAATATGTAATTCCAAAAATTCTCCTCTTTCCAGATTGTAAATCATCATATCATTTCCCAAGACAAGGAGTGATTTTGTAAGAAAGGTATTTGAGATGCTAGTTGGATCGTCTAGAAAGCTTCGGGTATTGGAAATGCGCTTCCACAATTGAAACAAGGTGGACATGGATGCTTGATATACTGGAAGACTGATTGAATTTCTTAGAATTTTTATATTGTCAAATGGATGGGAGCACTCCAACATTAGAAAAGCATGATTGAATAAATAACTTTAGTAGCCCAAATAATGAAAATTTTTCCTTATTTCAACTCAGGCGAGATGGGGGGTGGGAGGCAGGGTGGGGGTTGGAATAAATTTTCCAAGTGCAGATACAATTATTATTTATGATCTATATTTCAGTCCCTTTTTTAATTTATGAGCTCAATCATGATCTCACAGGATAGACAAAGACAAACTAGTGATTTTATATTAGTGATAATAAAGTGCTATGTTGAGGAGAGAATATTGCAGCAGTCAAGAACAAAGATGGATTTGGAGAATCTAGTGATGAATCTTTGTAAAAATGAAAGTTTAAATAATTATCTAGATCACAAAGAACCATTGTGTTTGTGGATACTGCCACAATACCACCAAGTTCATCTCCAAAATTGTCAAGTGAAAAATTACTGAGTGATTATGTTCTTGTGCAATTGCCAATTACTAATAACGACAAACCATGTAGAAATGTTGTTTATGTTGTGAGCAGAGTTCATTGTACAAAGATAAATGTTTCAAGATTTTTGGTAATACAAAACCCCAACCGGGTTTCATTTGTTTACTCTATTAACCAAACCAGGTTTCATCAGTTTATGAAGTACATATGACATTCTAATAGCTCACTGCATGTGTTTGTACTACCTATTTCTTCTACTCAAGGAAAGAGGTCTAGCAAATATAAATCTGATAAGATATAAACAAAGTAGGTGGTGGGCCCTCTTAGAAGTGAGGAGTCTTTGGGAATAGACACTCATTTAAAATAGACAAGCTCCAAGAGTCCATTTCCAAAAATGGGAAATAATGCTCCAGCAGGTGCATTGGCCAGAATGTTTGTAAGTGTTGCTACATCATTTATTTGGTTGATTGGAGCATGGGGGTAATACCTAAACTTGGTGGGAAAGCTATAAAAAGACACTTAGACTAGAAGGTTATCAACCAATAACTAAGTGGGAGATTTTATTGAATCTAGATGGCTAGATTTGGGGACTAGCTAACATTTAAGCTTCAAAAAATGTAAAAGAAAGAGTTCCCTTTTTTAATTGGATGGATGATAGCCAACTTAAGGCTCATGTTTGCGGAGACTTTGAGATAGTTTAAGCTCCAAATAATGAGGAAGATATCCTCCTAGTAAGATTAATTCATGGGGATAAAGTGATTTAGAATTGCCTCAATGCCAAACTGGGCCTATATGACCCCAACATATTCAAAAATAGCAATTCATCTACACTCTAGCGCACCTAGTCAACTTTCTACAAGGCTATAATGAAGGTTCTAAAGAAGCTTCATAGAGACATACACTCAAAACATAATGCCTTTTACTTTGATTTCCAAGAGGGTCAGTGTTAAAATTGGCAACTAGGGCCAAATTCCACTTTGGACTGATCCTATGAGGAAGATGATTGCAACATTGGATTTCTCTTTTTGAGAGGATCAAAATCAACCTAAAGATCACTAAATTTGGAAGAGGAAAAGTATTCATTCACTCAAATGAAATTTCATAAGGCATGAACTTATTTAGGCAGGAAAAATTAAAAATTGAAAAATTGAATTTCCCTCCTCAAGTAATCAAGTCGGCCTACCCAAGAAGGATATAAATAACCTATCCTAGGCACTTTGATATGCATTCTTCTCTCTGAAGTAGTCGTAGAAGAAGGTGATTTCTAGCGGAGATGAAGGAAAGGTTGGGTTCAATTTTGTAATCTTCAAGGGTAGAGTTCCACAAGATGGAGGACGAGATTGGTTTGGGCACATTTATGATTTTTCTTGGGAATTTTATCTTCATCACAGGTTTGAGTTCAAGTAGATAGAAGTCGCACCTGTTAAGGGTTATTTTGATGAAATTTTGGGACTTTTGTGAAGGTGTAATTCTCCTTGAAGCCATCCTCACTAGTTTGGGTCATCTATAGCTAGGCCACAGGGCTTAAGAACCCTATCCTGGAGGCCGAGAACCTACAACAAGAAAGCCACAATCAGGGATGCTTTATCATGAGGCTGTGTAGTGGGTTTTGAAGCCTAGAAGAAGGTTGATGGGCTACCAACATTTGAAGTGACTGGTTGAAGGTAATCCATAGTCTAGTAAAGGTATTTAAGGCTGTGAATGGGGTAGTTGCTGACTGTGTTTATGCCCTAGTCAGTCCTACTAGAATTGCAGAGAAGACACAAGTCCTTGGAGCCTACACCAAACATCAAATTTGTAGCCTTGTTGGAACCATCCTCTTGTCTAAGGGAAGTGGTATTAAACCTTCTCATTTGCAAGTCATTTTGACTTTGAAGTATTGTATTCTCTCTCTCTGCTGAGCATTTGACATTAATGATAAGAAGAATTGATAAGAGTTTTCCTCGTCTTGGGTTTTTTCCCTTGCTTGAGCCATATTCGTGTGTTCTTCTGTCTTGTCTTGTCTTGTCTTCAACTTTTATTACTTGCGTTCTTTCATTAGTTACACTTATAATTAATGATATTGATAATGGATTAATGGGAAAATGATGTAACTAACCTAAGCTAAGAACATGTTAACTCAAAATTAACATCGTTTCAGAGTCAGGTGAGGACAAGCCCAAGCTTAAGATATTGCGATCTCCAAGAAGCACCTAAGGAATTTCAGCAGAAGTCACCTTCAAACCTCTGTAGTAGTACAAGTCCGAGTTCAAAAAATACAATCTGTGACATTGTATTAAAGCCTTCTACAAGCCCTAATCAATGAAATTTTGGTCACAAATTCAAAGACTAGCTCAGTCATCACAAACAAAAGCTGGAAGTCATCAAGGTATGTTTCAGAATTTATGAGGTGTGCTTTTAAGTGGTTTCAAGATATTTTCATAGGTATATTTAGCAGTAAAACTTTAGAAGGAGATGTTTACCTTCAAGATCCTTGCCTAGAATACGAGGCATCATAGTAACCTAAAATAATTTATATGTCAAGAACTCCTAATCCCTTGGCCCAGTGGAGTTAAGCCAACTCAGAGTTAACTATGATCTGAATTCATCAGTACTGTGGAAGCTTGAGTAACTTGATTCCTATTCTTTGAAAAATCAGTAAGATGTATTGTTGGAATTATTGTAGTATCACTGTAAGAATAAAATGCTAATCCCAACCTTTGTTCTACAACAAAACTTTGAGCATTCTTTTGATGTGTGGAGCTCTAGATATAGTGACCTTATCCTACAATTAGGACATCAAAGCAAAAGCCTAATATCTAGTGATTCCGGCTCCATTTGGATTTCATAAGGCAGTTGATCTCTACAAGAAAGAGCTCCAAGTTTCACCATATTTTGTGATCTTCATCACAAAACAGTGAAATCTTTTGGTAAAATTGCCCTTGTTTCAAGACACTACATGTCAATGAAAGGTCTAGCTCAAATCTTGCTTTTAAGACCTTCATTCTTGTGGCCCGCTTAGGGCACCACTCCAAAAAAATCACTGCACTATTATGTGATTAAAGTGGCACAAGAAGATCGAAAGGTTCAGGAAGTAAAAGGAAAACAAAGTTGAATAGAACCTTGGTTTCTCCTTTACAAAGAAGACCTACTCTTCCTATGCAGACTTGTGCAACTCCATTTGAAGGGTAGCGTGATCTCAGTTCTAGACAAAGTGTAAAGAAGATACCAAAGTCAACAAATTATAATTTTTTTTCTTTAGATCTTGTTCTTAATAAGAATTGTCAGTCTTGAAGCTTGTAGACCTAACGCAATCAACCTGAAGTATGGAAGTCCAATACATATGTTACAGTGATATCTAACAGATCACTGTGTGCAAATTCAAGATGTAAAAGTGTTGTGTAATGGAGATAGCCCTTGTCACATATATATACATATATCTTCTTCAGTGATTGCCTACAAGCCAACTTACATAGCATACTGAGCTCGGTGACAATCACTGCATGAGCATCTATGTTCATTAGAAATATGGAATGAATTAAGAAGCCCGTGGAGCATATCTATATTTGATCAAGCGAAATCTTAGCCCTCTTAAAGATATTCTAAATAGTTTTATTTGTGTTGTTAAATTAATAACAAATATACATACATCGATACAGTGACCAAGAATTTGACTTGGAATACACTCTTAGTATGGTTTTCATAAAAATTATGATAAGATCCATATGATGTGTTGATTAGATGTTTGGGCCTTGATTTTTCCACAATGCAGCAAATCATATCCTGATCAATTGTGCATGATGATGACAGCAAAATAATTGAAGTGCATTAAGATCTTTCTAAAACTTCTGGGATCCTTTTTTGAACTTGCCAAGGTTCTGATCAACATCCCTTCTTCCTATAGAATGCATTTAATTTTGAAAATCAACAACCCATTTTATTGATAACAACATACAAAAGACAACAGCCATTGGTGTGGGAATGCCTTGCCTGTCTTGAAATCTTACTAATTCATTGCATGAGAAAGGCATGTAGGACTACAATTTGGTCCCAGGGATGGAAGATTCAAGGTTTATTGGGACTAGAAGGGGATGTTTGTATCTCAATTGGATGACAATATCTAAGCTAAAGAAATAAGCATGGACCTGGTAGGTGTGGGCAGCGCAAAGTTGTCTTTGAAGCTCAAGTCTCAGCCTAATTCAACTGTGTAGACAAATTGCCCCTGATATTATTGACAAATCCAATGCATGGGCTTTCTTTTATGGGGTTAGCTTTAACGTTACTAGTAATGTTTTTTGCTTGAAAAAGGAGTTTCACATATTCATATTTATTGTGTTTCTATGAAGAATAAAATGGCTAAAAGGGGAAAGTAGGATGTTGAATCTATTCTTGAGGCCCATTTCTTTCTCACGTTTGTACAGAGAAAATAACAAAGATGCAGACTCCCTCTACCAAAGTTGGGCTATCTATGGATGCTAGTTCATAGAATGTGTTCAAATCAAGAGCGATGGGCACACTTAGTATCTGTCTAGAAGTTTATTGGATAAGTATTATCTAACAGTAATAATTTCTATTTTTTTGAGGAAGTTGTTCTTATATACCAGCATAGATCCATCTTAAATCTAGAAATATCAAGTGTTGAGAGGTATAAAATCTTGTTAAGTGTAAATTATTTTTATCATTTAAGATGGCTAAGAGGAATACGGGATGACAATATTTCTATGTAAAAATCATATTCATGGTATTTCTATTCTAGTAAAATTTGTTCTCTCATTTTTATCTCCTATATAGTAGTTCTTATATTAGGGGTGTGTGTGTATGTAACATATAATAGTATTATTCATTTTGGTCTAGCTCAGGTGGTTGAGAGGAGAAATGATTGTTATCCTCTCCACCCTGGTTCAATTCCCACAGGTGACATGTTGAGCTCTTAACAAGTATATTGTCTTGATGGATTCAACAACAGTTATTAACCAGCCTTGTACCTGAAGATTCTATGGTTTACCTTGGGTAACATCCTCAAAATAATGATGGAGAGTAATCCAGGGAACAAGGCTCTCTAGGGTCAATCAGTACTGAACCCAACTATTATGAAGCTACATATTGCATATGTCTTAGTTCCAATATCTGATATGATGACCATTTGGGTAAACTCAAGAAATCCACTAGAGGTTGGCAACTTCAATGTCCATATCATGACAAGGGTTAGATGGACCTATGCTAGTATTCCTACTCAATGTGCCCAATGTACAGTCTAGATTCAATGCATTATCAGCCCCGCCATCGCCCTTGTTGTAAAATTCCTTGTAGTAGCTTTCTAGGTTTATGTGAAATTTTCGTTCATATCTGTGTCAAACAATTTTTCTGGGTACTATTATTTGTCTAGGTACTGCTATAGGAATTTTAATAACAATTTTAAATCAGAATATACTCATATTAAATGACATGCATCGAAAATAAACCACCCAAAGTTTAAACTGACATATTCCAAGCAGAAGATTCACACAGGACTGCCAAACATAACTCAAAAATAGGAGTAACGAGTTTTCATATTAATTCCTAGAATGACATCCACTACGACCAGAAGACTACCAATATTTTATGCTGTCAATAAACACATGTAAATAAGGGACACTGAGTATAGAAACCTAGGATTCAATGCATTATCAGACCCGCCATTGCCCTTGTTGTAAAATTCCTTGCAATAGCTTTCTAGGTTTATGTGAAATTTTTGTTCATATCTGTGTCAAATAATTTATCTGGGTACTTCTGTTTGTCTATGTACTGCTATAGGTGCTTTACTAACAATTTTAAATCAGAATATAGTCATATTAAATGACATGCACCGAAAATAAACCACCCAAAGTTCAAACTGACATATTCCAAGCAAAAGATTCACACAAGATTGCCAAATATAACTCAGAAATAGGAGTAACGAGTATTCATATTAATTCCTAGAATGATATCCACTACAGCCAGAAGACTATCAATATTTTATGCTGTCAATAAACACATGTAAATAAGGGATACTGAGTATAGAAACCTAGGATTGGTGCGTTCCTTTTTCCGGTTTCCAGATGACTGTCTCACATGCAACGAAGAGTCCAAAAGTTCATTTTATGCCCAGATGTTTTCATTCACCCATACCAAAGATAAGGAACTCATGTTTCCCTTAGTGAGCAGCAGTGAATACACGAGTTAGTGATGCCAAGACCTCTAGATAGTGTAAACTCAAACTCATTTAGTTTATACGTAGCCTTCAGAGAGTAATTTTCTTGGTCGTTTCAAGGGTGCACAACAACTCTTATACGGTTAGGAAACTCGTGCTAATCAATATGATTACTCAGCCCTTCTCATCATATTCACCCAACAGATGGAATGTGGAATATCGGCCCTCAAACTCAGGTAAATGTGGCCCAACAACTCCAACCAGAACTGAGAACTTGTAAATGTATGTCTCACCTAGTAAAAGAATGTAGCTCTACCAGAAAAATAAAAGGGGACTCGTGCAGTGAAATATTAAAGCTTCGATTCTATCCCTTAGAACTCATACGATGCCACCCAAAAATTTGAGGTGCTGTAGATTGGTAGTCGTGCCTATTTTTTCTTCACACTGAACCAAAAAGGAGCAGATCCGGCTCCCTTTCCCTTGGCGTTTGAAGAGGTGAGGGATGCAAATATAATCCCTTCTCTGCAATGACCCTCTCCTCCTGTGAAATCGAATATTCTTCGCATGACGTCAAATTGGAGCCGAGAGGAGACACATAATTAAGAATAGGAACCTCTGACATCTCCTCGTCGTTTCCGAATAGGGGTTTCTGCCATTTGCTTGGTAAAGTGTGGAGAATTTATTGCTCAGAACCATTTTTTTATAAATCATAAACATATGATTAGAAAATATAACAGAGTTCACAGCCAACAGATTTCATAACTCCCACATATCGATCACGAATATTTATAAAAATAAACAAGATCTCGGAGTTTTCAGCTCACAAGTTTCATAACTAAAAAAGAAAATAAGGATCTGCATACAGCCATAGTCTGGCTCGACTGGTACCAATGCATGTGGATCATCTTCATAGCTACTGTCATCAAAACCCTCCACCTCGTGGGTCGAGGTACCGGAAGATGCTTCACGCCCTGCCTGCTTCATTATTTCCAAGGCGTCCAAAGGGGTCGAAGCCGAGAGGCGTCACTGGGCTGAGAATGAGTGATAGGAGATGGAGCAGGCTGGACGATAGGATTTCGGGCGGCGACACCACCCTAGTAGATATTCTTCTGTTCAGATTGAGGCAGAGAGGATTGATCCCCAGACCTATCTGCAAATTTCTCAAATTTGGACGCCTTTCGTCCAGCTTGAATGCGGGTTTTGGTGGACCCACTTCGATTCGAGGAAGTGAAAGATTAAAATTTCATTTCTATCCTTTAGAAACTCATACAATGCTTCCAGCCACTCAAAATAAAAAATTAGAAACTCATACGATGCTTATCGCCACTCAAAATCAAAATAAAAAATTCGAGGTGCTGAATATTGCCACTCAAAATAAAAAAAATTAGGTGCTGAATATTGGTAGACGTTAAGTCACCACTGCCTAACTAAAAAAAAAAATAAAAAAATCTAGGAAGAACTAGATAAATCCAACCAAAAGAATTAAGTTCTAGGTCATGTCAAATGGAATACTAAACTAGCACAAACTCATCTGACCCCAACTATTCCAATCAATACTAAGCCCAACTATTTTGAATATTGAGTTTGCATATGACTAAGTTCCAATATTTGATATCTTAATGATTTGGTTAAAGTTGAAAAATGCATCATAGATTGGAAACCTCAAGTTGACTACCATAACGACATTTAGACTATGCAATTATTTAATTTGATGATTTTAGTCTTTTGGAAACTACATGTAGTATTTTTGGCTCAATGGTGCCCATGAAATAAATTCTTGTTGAGCAAGATCCATATTACTAAAAATTAGATTTGGTGCTTGTAGGTATTTGTATGTTCAATGGGGCTTGGATATAGCCAATATGTATGTCTTTCTAGGGGAAACAAGAGATAGAGACTATGAAGAGTTGATTGGAGGAATGCATAAAACATTGATATTGAAAGGGATCGTCATTGATGGAAGTGAAAATATTTTGAGGAGTCCTACGAGTTATGGAAGTGAAGATGTTTTTCCTTAAGAAAGTCCAAATATAGCGTCAGTTATTGTAAGTGATGATAAATAAGAATTCAACAACCAATAAATAATTGCATATCTACATTGGTTTGAGGGATAACTTTGCATCCTATCATATGCAGTTACTTCTCATTGTCATAAGTGATGATAAAGACAAATTCAATAGCCAACAAATAATTGAATTTGGATGCAGAGTTAGTATATTGTATGTAGTTACTTCTCGTTGTCATCGCTTTTTGACATTTGTACATATGTGCATGAATAAAACTGAAACCAATGATATATACTTCAAAGGAATTATGAAAGAAGTCTAATATTAATGAGAAAATTAGAATTTATGTGGCTAATAAAAAATCCCAATTTTGATCTAACGTAATAATTCCATGTGTAATATAAATGACTTCATTTAAATTCCCTTGATAAAGTTTCACATTTCATTGTCAATCAAGAAAATCTAAAAGTGAGGGACAGAGGGTTCATCAATTACCCTTACTCACAAAATAACTCAAAAACTAGCATCCATAATTTTACCACATAGTTGCATAAACTCAAGGGTACTAGTGTGCCCAAGTAGTCATAATAGAGGTGGGGAACATGATACAATTTTGAAATGGTAGATCATAGTTGACAAAATAAGTAAAAAATTTCAATGGGACCATGTTTATCTAGTGAATATGGTGGCATGTCATTAGGCCAACCATCAAGATTCACTTCTTCACAAGCATAAATAAGAGGTTTGGGAGAGGTGAAATTTATGGGTTAACAAAAAACTAAGTGTGATGCATCCTTCCAAGCCATTTCTCCCACAAGTGATGGCACCCCACATCTTAGGAAGAGTTGAAATGAAACCTTAATAAATTATTGATACACGCCCACAAAAGGACGAACATAGCATTTATTGCAACATTCACTTGTCATTTACCCTAAAAGAAACATGGAGAGTGATAATAAGCGTCACTGATCTATACCTCTTGCATGCACAACTTCTCTAGTCAATCAACCACCAATCTAGGAGGCCTTACTAATAGAAACAAGTAGATGTAGAAATAAATGAAATATAGAAGGATAACTAGAAGAATGAGAATGAGCATACCTATGGATTTGGGGTTCACATCTCCATTATCATTGGGATGGACTTGGGTTTTGGGCTTCTTGTCACTATCCATTCATGAACACCTGCCACCACTTTTCTAAAAACCTCCTTTTCTATCTCTTTTCTCCTGACTTCTTTTATTAGCAGGGACAAACACAAATGTAGATAGATATCTATAGCAACAATAGGCACCGTGGACATCAGAATATTCCTCCCTCGCTCACGTTTTCCACTTTTTTTTTCATTTGAATGCCTAGTAAATAGAAATCTCGAACATGTCGAACACCTGCCACAACATTTCATAGAACCTCCTTTTCTATATATTTTCTCACGACACCTTATATTTCCAGGGATGACCCCAAATGTAGATAGATATATGTAGCAGCTATAGGTGCCAAGGATATTAAAAAAATCCTCCCTCACTCACGTTTTCCACTTTATTTTCATTTGAATGCCTAGTAAATATAAATCTTGAAAACTGCGATGTGTCAACGGGGGAGCTTGTTATTTTGGTCTTATGTGGTTTTTAGTATGTTCGAGTTGTTGGTATGTTAGAGGTGCACGAAGGTGGTATTGAAGGAGGTATTGCTGGGGGTGGCAATGCTTCTATGTGGAATAATCCATTTCTGGTGCTTGGTCTGGAAATTGGTGCGCCTAGTGGTTTGGTGGGTGGTTCTTGGTGTCTAGTGGCGATAAGAGAGTTGCCCATTTGGAATACATAGAGTTGATATCCTAGTGTGGATTGTCTGAAGCTTCTTGGGAAGCATCAGCCTGGGGTATGTTCCTCCCGCCTTCTCCTTCTCCAGTTGTTCGGGTTCTTGCTGAGTTTCCCAACTGATGGCAAGATGGTAGCTGGGACATAGTGTGTGGTTTCCTTAGGAAATTTAAGGGTGAAGAGAGATCTAGGTTTACAGTAGACTAGAATCTGATAATAGTTGGATTTGGCTCTCCTGGTTTTATCACAATGCGACCATCCTCGCGGCGTGGGAAATCCTCACCCCCGACCAAGAAGGATATGTGGGCTTAGATGATATGGAAATAGTGGTGGTAGGAGCGTGCTGAGGTGGTAAGACCGTCGGTCACTCCCAGCTTGTTGGTGTGGGAACGCGAGTCGGTTGTGGTGGATGAAAATAGGCCTCCCGTGGTGGTGGAAGTGTAAGGTCACAACAAACGCATCATCGAGGTGGTGGAAAACAAGGAGGAATAGCTAATTGGGGAACTTGTAGGTGTGTAGCTCCCGACCCGCGGTAAATTCAACATTGTTTTCTAGAAAACTGTCGGGACCTAATTCAAACTATGATGGATTGGGTGGACGCATAGGAATGGGTTCACAGGGAGGAGCATGTTGAGTTGATGGCCACTTTGGATTGGATGCACTACTTCCAGTGCCTGGTCAAGGAGCGAGTATTAGTGGTGGTCTAGCGAGGCCAAAACCACCTTGTAGAAAAAGTGGAAAAGTTGGACACTTGGCTCACACACTTCTAAGGGAATTTCCATTGCAACTTCCATCCACCATTCCCTCTAAGAACAACCCTGGAAAACCCAGCTTCCATTACATCGGATGACTAGTATGCTCTCATGTCTTTTTTATGTATTACATGTATTTTGGTGTCTTTGACCCTCTCATTTATGGATGTTGTCCTTAGCTTCATTTTTGTATTTTTTTCACTTGTTGCAAACATTGGTGAACAAACCCAGTCGGGGTGAGACCACCTGTTTTTTTCTTTGTTGGTTAATGTACATATTTTTCACCATATAAATGAATATCGACTTACAAAAAGAAATGTTATGTTTATCTATTCATTAAATGTAAATATGAAGATTTGACCTTAGATTTAAAACAAGAGTCACACTTTTAACATAAATCAATGAAGTTTAAAGATTAAACGTTATGGCCAAAGAAATATAAATATACATATTAATTTGACTATCTAAATATTATCTTTACTAAAACTATAATGAAGGCATTAGTGTAAAGTAGATAGATATTGATACATGCAATTATGTTAATTGTAGATGAATCCATCTGTAGTGTTAAACTTTAGAGACAAAAGAGTATTCAGAATTTTAACACTGTAGATGGACTCAAATACCCCTTTGTCTCTAAATCTTAACACTGTAGATGGATTTAGAGACTTGTTTAGTGAAATGTAACACTTCAGTATCAAAATTGAAAATTTTCATTTATGGAGTGACACAATTAAAAATTACTAACATAAATGACTAATTGATATACTTTTTGTACTTTTTATTTGGTCATATTTTTATTATTGGACTATAATGGTCATTTGCATTAATCATTATTAATTTTTTCACTTATTATATAGTCATATATTTTAATCCTAGACCAAATTAGTTATTTAAGTTAGTCACTTTTTGTTTAGTCATTTATTATCTAGTCGTATATTTTATCCCTAGACTAGATTAGTCATTTAAGTTAGTCGCTTTTAGTTTAGTCACTTATTATGTAGTCGTATATTTAATCCCTAGATTAGATTAGTCATTTAAGTTAGTCATTTTTAGTTCGGTCACTTAAAATTTCTCAAATTTAGTAGTATTTCACTTGAAATAATTGCAGTGACTAACTTTTTTAGTCACCTAGTCATTAATTTCATCACTTTCTACTAGTGAATCAGGGTCAGTTATTTCAAGTTGATTTCAGTTAAACTAGTTCTAACTGTTGGAGGATCTAGTAGAAGGTTAGTTGTGTAGTGGGACTTCAATATAACTCAGTGATCATCCCATCTATGGTGGATGTTCCAAGGCAGTGCAAAATTAATTATATATTATATTAAGTGTACAGGAATTGTATTGGTAAGGTGAACAACCCTAGGAAATTGTGTAAGCATTTTAGAGGAATTTCCTAAATAATAGGGGCCTAATTCCCCAGGACTTGCACAAGGAAATAGGGGCTCAAGTAGAGGTAGAAATTGACTAATTTTTGTTTAGAGCTTCTCAGTGAGCGGAGAGATAGGTTATTCACTTGCAGGTTGTGCTTAGAACGAGCAAGCAATTGTAATACATCTTTATTCATCTAATTTAATGCAAGCAGGCATAAGGGATTTTTAGTAGTTTCTTTCCCCTGGAAAAATACTATGTTCGTGTGTGTTATTTCTCATTGCATGTTTGTGATTGATGTTCTAATTTGTGAATTGAATTCCACATAGCAATAGAGTAGGATTATGTCTTGTGATTTAGATTAAAATCACATAAGAGTAAGAGTGTAAGTGTCTGTCAGGGAGTGTAAGTGAATTTCAGGTGTCCCATGGAAAAAGTGTGTTATGAGAATTTCATTATAGGACTTGTAGGAGGAAATACTATGATTATGAAAAGGGGATGCAAAAATCAGTTTCAGACAAAGGGATACTTTGGGCTAGACACAACACTATTTTTTCAATGACTTGGTTGGGTTCCCAAGTCGCAAAAAAAGTAAGGTTATCTATGAGGGCATGACAACTATTGAGTTCTGAGGTGTGTAGGGAATCTTAGGAAGTATTAACACATGCTAGAAATTTCCAAGGAATGTTAGGCATTCCAAGATGTGTTAGGTGCTAGGGTGTGGTGCCAACGCAAGCTAGGGAGTGCTAGGGAAACGGAAGGGAGGACTAGTTTCAATTGCATGGAAATGAATGAATAATAGTGTGTGATAGGGAGTGTTAGAAAGTTCTAGGAGTGATAGGGAGGGAGTGAAAAGGCATGATAGGCAGTGCCAAGGCATGATAGAGTGTTAGGAAAGCATGCCAATATGTTCCAAGTTCCAGGTTGTGCCAATCTGTGCCAAGGAGCGTTATGGAGTGCTAGAGAAACACAAGGGAGCACTAAAATGTCATAATGCATGGAAATGAATGAATAAGAGTGTGTGACAGGGAGTATCAATGAGTTCCAAGTGTATTAAGGAGGAGTGAAAAGGAACTTTTGGCAGTGCTCATGAATTTTAGAGTGTTAGGGTGGCATGTGGCCAAGATGTGCCAATGCGTGCAAGGAAGTGTTAACTTGGATTACCACGGAAACATAGGGAGCACTACGTCAAAATGCATGGAAATGAACAAATAAGAGTTTGTGATTGGAAGTGTCATTGAGTTATAGGCATGCTAAGGAGGGAGTGACAAGGTATGTTAGGTAGTGTTCAGGCATGCTAGAAGCCAGGGCGACATGCCAAGATTTCCTAGGTGCTAGGGTGTACCAACACGTGCCAAGGAGTGTTCAGGAATGTTATGGAAACATAAGGAAGCACAAGGTAAAAATGCATGGAAGATCGAAATGAATGAATAAGAGTTTGTGACTAGGAGTGTCAATGAGCTCTAGCTGTACTAAGGAGAGAGTGACAAGGTATGCTAGGTAGTGCTAAGGAATGCTAGAGTGCTAGGGCGGCATGCCAAGATGTGCCAAGTGTTAGGGTGTGCCAATGCATGATAGGGAGTGTTAGGGAAACACAAGGAAGCACTAGATAAAAATGCATGGAAATGAACGAATAAGAGTGTGTGATAGGGAGTGTTAGTGAGTTATAGGTGTGTCAATGAGTTATAGGTGTGTTAAGGAGGGAGTGACAAGGTTATATTCTAGGTACTAGGTGAGGTAAATAGACCTTCCACCACCTAGTATGGTTGAAAAACACCCAAAGAATGGGGCTGCAGTCATGCACAACAATTCTGCTTCAGAAATAACAAATTCCCACTGATTCAAAGCACAATAAAAATATGGAGGTTGAATATTCACATGTACATCAGTAAAACATGTCTATAATGGGGCCCATACAATGTACAAGAGAAAAATAGAATATTTACAAGAAGGATTCGTCAATATTGAGGTGCTGCAACAACAATATGAGAATACAAAGCTTGACAGGGTTATTTTATGGGCTGAAGTAGCTGTATATTACATTTCATATCTAGAACAGATCTGTGTACAAAAATATAGATCTATATCAGATCTATACACTAGATGAGTTCCTCTACAAATTCCCCCTTGGGGTTTTGAGCAAAACATGAGAGTACAGGAGTAGATATGAGATCTAGAATTACAGATCTGCAGCAATATTCAGGAATTCTATAGTAAATAGAAACATAAGTAAATCAAATTTGAAAAAAACATGGATTGTTGGCCAATCCATGGATCACCACAGTGAAGGAAGGATCCTATCACTGGAGATCTCTCCTCCAAGACGTGGTGAAAACACCTTGCAACTGAATACTTGTAGATAATACAGTTATGGAAGGAAAATTGCATTGTAAACTCTAACACTAGTTTGGCCTGATGCCAAGATATGAAATGGTAGCTCAAAGGATCCAGAATCCTCTTGCCAATGGGATAGATAGCTTCCCCACTGAAAAGAGCCTCTAGATTTTCCTAGATCTGAGTAGATCTAGACTCCAATTGCTGCAGCTTACAAAAAAAATCAAACCCTCAATAGGATCTGAATTGTGGTGGGAAGATGAAGCTTGGCCAACTTCCAGATAGTGGAAAAGATGCAACAAGACTCCTCCAAGATCTACTCTAAGAAGGAGGTGGGATTCCCGACTAGGAACACCTAGGTGCTAAACAACACTATTCTAAGCTAAGCAGCTAGAGAATGAGGGATGTCTAAATAGAAAATACCTTCAGCAATATCAAATAATCAACCCCCTCCTTGGTGTCCTCTTTCTTTTATAATGTGGAAATCTTGCCAAACCCTAAACCATCTTGATGAATTAGCTTCATTCATATGAGTGGCCTCCAACATGGACTACGTTGTGCCTTTAGGAGATACATTGCATCTAGAAAGCGCTATTGATTTGTTCATGTTGACCGAGTCAAATGCTCCAGCCTCTTTCCCACTTAAGTGTGTTTCTAAAAATAGCTCAGATTTAACTTTGTTCATATTGAGAATTGATTTATTTTGTTGTTTAGGAGTTTTATGTTGAATATTGCAACAAGAAATAGTGAAGGAGGCATCCTGAAACATCTTTCCTGGTCCTATTTGGAAAGTGATCACCAAAACTAGGTAGGGGCCACACAGGTGATTTTTGTCGCAAAGTCTATTTTTAGACTATGTCTATTTTTAGACATGTCGATCATATTCTATGAGTTTCGGGATGCTATTTATGGATGGTTGGTCGAGTTGGTAAAAATATATGGACCTCTATTTTTAGACATACTGGGCGGAGTCTATTTTTAGACTGCCAGTCTAAAAATAGATCAGTCGAATATTATTAGCTCTTAATAATATTTGGACTATAAACATTATCTTATCCTCTTGGAGCACTTCAGTTCGAGCTACGGATGTGGCACATGCAGCTGACAGAAGGAATTATGCTATTCCTAGGGTTTATTTGAGCTATTGCATGGTTGACTTCAGTTAGAACTCATGTGGCAGAGTTTGGTGGAGTTGATGAGACAGTTGGTGGAGTTGTGTTCGGTTTAACTTAGTTGAACTAGTTGTATCTAGTCTAACTGATAAATACACTAGTGATGAGTGGTGTGAATTAATTATTAATTAATTCACTAATTATTAACTCATAAATCAACTAAAGAATACATCAGTTAACTGCAATGCATGGACAGTTCAGTGGAGACCAGTGTTAGAGGTGGGTGAAAGGGTGAGTCTACTATCGGTTGTGACTATAGCTGTGCATGAGATTTGCACACACATTGATTGAGATTGCCAATGAGGATTGCGCAGTACAAGCCAGTGGGATTCGAACTTGGATCTCATCATTATTCATCTTGGATTGCGCAGTAGAGGCAGGCAGACAGGTGGAGCATATTGGAGCATGTGATATGTATGATCTGAGCTTGTTTTGTGTGTAACAATTGGAGATAGTGCTGAGAGCTTGTGAGGAGTTTGTACTATGATTGTTACATGTTCTCTATCATTATAATATACAGATAGTTGGGGGTTTTCAGCTGTAAGATTTCCCCATTACATACTGTGTTGATATGTGTGATTGATTAATGTTTCAATGTGCGCATGTGATTGTTTTTAATTCCGCAAATTGATGATCAATGGTAGAAGAGGTTATGTATTATGCATGAAGCTCAAATAGTGTGTAATCAAGATAATCTCGGTGAATAACTCATCTATTATTCAAATTTCTACATGGTATCGGAGCAAAGTTGATCATCGGATCTATTACAGTGATTACTTTTTATTTCTTTAGGCAGAGTCTGTACGAGGGCCAAGTAGCCTCTGGATCCATCCTTTCTTTGAAAGGTGAAATATCCAGTAAATGCCCCTACAGTCGATCTCTGTACTAGAAATATTTTGTTCTCACAAATTTCAGATCAGAAGCGGTTGAGTTTTGAGCTGGTGGAATTCGAATTTGCAGCAGTGTTTTCTTGGTGTCAAATTTGAGATGTCTTTCAACAGATTGCGATTGGAGTATGCCCTGGAGGGTAGCTCGAATTATATTGCATGGAAAGACAGGATGGAGGCGGTGTTAGATGATAATGGGTTGTTGGAGTTCATAGAGAAAGAAGTTCCAAAGCCTACTTCTACTGATGCTGCTGTAGTTGAAGCTTGGCAAAAGAAGACAGCAAGGTGTCGAAGGATTCTGTTGGAGGGCGTGAAGGATCACATAGTATCCAGCCTGCATGGTAAAGCTTCTCCATTCTTGATGTGGAAAGCGTTGACAGATTTATTCCAAAGCAAGAGCGACCAGAGGAAGTTGGCGCTCAAGGATAAACTCAAGAAAATAAAGATGGAGAAGAATGACACTATTCCGGTATACTTGACAAAGTTTGTCCACTGCAGGGATGAGCTTGGGAGTGTAGGAGTTAGTGTGGATGATGAAGAATTGGTGAGCTTGGCTCTCCTTGGGCTTCCGAAGAGTTGGCACTCCTATTAGGACTCTGTCAATGGTCGGGAAAAATTGCCAGGATGGGAGCGACTTTGGTCGGATCTTGTGCAAGAGGAGATAAGGCGGAGTACCAGGGATGGATCTTCATCAAAGGCATCTGATGAAGAAGATTGCGCTTTGGCTGCCAAAGCAAGGAAGGGGAAGGGCAAGAAGAATTCTTCTCAATCCGGTGTGGATGGTAAAGAGCGTGACATGTCCAAAGTGAAGTGTTTTCACTGTCACGATCATGGACATTACGCCACGAATTGTCCACAAAAGAAGAAGAACAAGCAGGCTGCTGGAGCTGCAGCTGGTGAGGCTCTTGCCTTGCAATTTGAGCTGGACTTCTCATTGATCGCATGCATGGTGTCTAGTGCATTGGGATTGGGGTGGTATTTTGATAGTGGCGCTTCCTTTCACATGACGGGAGATGTGAATCTTTTCAGTGACTTGGTGGAGAAAGATCTCCAGTTGCATGTTGATTTGGGTGACAATGGATGATACAATGTGACCGGCATTGGTACCATAACCTTTCAGAGGGAGTCAGGTAAACTCATTCTTTTACAAGATGTAGTGCATGTTCCAGGTTTAAAGAAGAATTTGATCTCAGTCGCAATGTTAGAGGATAAAGGGTATGAAGTTGTCTTCAGTGAAGGAAAATTTTTCCTTTGGCACAAGGCAACAGGACAAGTCAAGAATGTTGGGATTCGAGCAAAGAATCTCTACAGACTTGAAGTAGATGGGATGTATACGGAGCTTCCTACTGTTGGGAAGTGCAAGAAAGACATGCAATTGATGCTTGAGAGGTAGCAAGTTTTGCATGAAGGTAATAGTGAACCTTGGGATGTGGAGCAGCCACAAGATGAGGATCATGGAGTGGAAGAAACCACTCATGCAGAGAAATTTCATGCCAGATGGGCAGAGGGAGTGCATGTAGCTTTACCACCAGGTGAGAGGTGGGGTGACATGCATGAGTAATCCCAAGAGGAGATTTCTGGGTAGGATTCATGAGATGGTGTGGATCTCATGAATTGAACCTGGCTACGAGGTTCCCACAGCGCAACAGTAGCATGATCAGTTGGATTGATGCAGGCAGATCAAAGTGACAGTGTCGGATACTGGAGCGTGAATCAAAGTTGACAGCAAGTGCAAAGTGCATGGGTGCAAGAGTTCAACAGCGCAGTGGTTCCTGATGACATGTGAAGTTGGTACCAGCAGAAGTCAAAGACTTTGATGATATGTGCATCAGACTGATTTGGTTTTTTGGATCCTATTCAGTTTCAGAGGAGTTGCAGAGTAGATGCATGGAGTTGCATGGCGCTTGTGAAGGTTGCAGGGCGAATGCATGGAGTTGCATGTCACATGCAAAGACATTCCTTTATTGTTGAGAGGGAGTGTTGAAGATTGCAACAAGAAACAGTGAAGGAGGCATCCAAAAACATATTTCCTGATCCTAGTTGGAAAGTGATCACCAAAACTAGGTAGGGGCCACACAGGTGATTTTTGTCGCAAAGTCTATTTTTAGACTATGTCTATTTTTAGACATGTAGATCATATTCTATGAGTTGCGGGATGCTATTTATGGATGTTTGGTCAAGTTGGTAAAAATATATGGACCTCTATTTTTAGACATACTGGGCGGAGTCTATTTTTAGACTGCCAGTCTAAAAATAGATCAGTTGAATATTATTAGCTCTTAATAATATTTGGACTATAAACATTATCTTATCCTCTTGGAGCACTTCAATTCGAACTACGGATGTGGCACATGCAGCTGACAGAAGGAATTACGCTATTCCTAGGGTTTATTTGAGCTATTGCATGGTTGACTTTAGTTAGAACTCATGTGGCAGAGTTTGGTGGAGTTGATGAGACGGTTGATGGAGTTGTGTTCGGTTTAACTTAGTTGAACTAGTTGTATTTAGTCTAACTGATAAATACACTAGTGATGAGTGGTGTGAATTAATTATTAATTAATTCACTAATTATTAACTCATAAATCAACTAAAGAATACATCAGTTAACTGCAATGCATGGACAATTCAGTGGAGACCAGTGTTAGAGGTGGGTGAAAGGGTGAGTGTGACTATCAGTTGTGACTATACTTGTGCATGATATTTGCACACACATTGATTGAGATTGCCAATGAGGATTGCGCAGTACAAGCCAGTGGGATTCGAACTTGGATCTCATCATTATTTATCTTGGATTGCGCAGTAGAGGCAGGCAGACAGGTGGAGCAGATTGGAGCATGGGATGTGCATGATCTGAGCTTGTTTTGTGTGTAACAATTGGAGATAGTGTTGAGAGCTTGTGAGGAGTTTGTACTATGATTGTTACATGTTCTCTATCATTATAATATACGGATAGTTGGGGGTTTTCAGCTGTAAGCTTTCCCCATTACATATTGTGTTATATGTGTGCTTGATTATGTTTTAATGTGCGCATGCGACTGCTTCTAATTCCGCAAATTGATGATCAATGGTAGAAGAGATTATGTATTATGCATGAAGCTCAAATAGTGTGTAATCAGGATAATCTCGATGAATAATTCATCTATTATTCAAATTTCTACATTTTATTGATCCTCCTTCATAATTTTATTCATGAGATAGGAAAGTAAAACAAAATTGTATATTCCCATTAGCTTGGGCTAATTGGGAATATTACAGTCCTCCCCTCCAAAATGTTTCTTGTCCTCAAGCAACTGATAGGGTGATGCTGCAACACTTCTCCTTCCCCATTGGTGACACCATCAAGGATCCAGCTCTCTGCATAAGCTGAGTGTTCACCAATCCATCCTTCCATGATTTGTCCCTTCAAAATCATTATGAGATGTACATAATCCACCCCACAAAGAGTCAAGAATTTTACTGAAACAAGCATGGCTGAACCCCTACTCTCCATGAAATATGTAGCAAAGTATACAAATAGAGTCTCCATCCCATGTGGTACACACATGCCTCCTATTCTTCCTCCATACAAATCCAAAAATAGGAAAAGTACATCATCCATGTATGGAAGCAAAATTACAATTACATAAACAGAAATTTGAACAAGAGGAGGTGGGTCATAGTCCCACATATGGTACCAGCGTAGGGCATCTCCTGCCCGCATCAGATCAAGATGTGGTAAATGGTTTCCCCACCACTTACTTTCTGCCCTTACCATCTCACCATAGCTAAAAATATGTGAGATATATTTGCTGCCTTTCGGAAGCACCCATCATGGTGAAAAATATCCCTTGTCCTCCCAAGGGAGTGGCCCAATTCAGAAAGCCTTAGGACCCAATATTGGCCATGAGGCTTATAAAATATATTACTCCTTTTTGGATTCATGGCCTGCAAAAACATGGTGTAAGAATGCATGAAATTAGAATATAAAACAAATGTACTAAGAGCATGCTCTTCACCAACAATCCTCCTCCTATCAATAGAGTGGTGCATTGATCCACTCTCTTCTTCAAGGGAAGAAAGAGAGGGCTGATTTAAATCTCCCTTAGAGTCATGTTGCTGCTCCAACTCCACAAGGTCCATGCATCTATGACAATGCTGATATAGTTCTCTTTCAAAGCCCTCCCAATAATAGCTCCTCAATATGATATTGTTGAGCTTCATAGAATACGTGTGGCTGAAATGGAACTCTTCATAAGACCTCTATAGAAGCTTCTCCTTGAGCTTGGAGGCTCTAGAAAAGAATATCCTACCATGATTATTGATGACTCCATAAAGGGTTGAATAGATCCCTTCATGCAACCATTCATCAAGAATCATGCAAGTATGAAGATACTTGGAATATTCCACCAACAGTTTGGATTTCCAATAGGGATCTAATGTGACCAAAAATGACAGTGTTTTTAGTGTGTCATATGAAGTGTCTTCCATGTTTTGGTTATTCTCCTTGATATCTCCCATGCCAAGGTTACAAGGTGGAAGGTTTTCAATCCTTCCTTACTACTTTCCTTTCTCATGCACATGCTCAAAAGAATATGGAAGTTCTTGAAAGTTAGCCTCTCATGGAAGGCTACCATCTATCCAAAACCTCCTTGGTTTTGCCAAAGTATGCATGTGTAACCACCACCTCTCATCATGTATGGAAGAGGATCCTCCAAACAAGCTTGTCTTCAAATTCAAGGATTGCCTTCCTTGCTTCATGATGGTGTCATTCTTCATCCTTATAGCATCTTCTCTCAGCACAGTGTGGGATGAGAGAATGGATAGTGATGTTAAGAGGAAAATGCTTTCCCTCTCCTTTTACTTTTCCCATACTCTCAGCGCTGAAGAAGGGTCTCCTAATGCTCCCTCCCTCTTTGGATCTATGGAAGGGGCATCAGTGCATGAGACATCTTCCATCAAATCTGAATCAGGTGGTCTCCTAGATGGCATACCACAAGATAATGATGTCTCATGGCTCATTCCCATGTGAAAAATAGATGGGAACATAATATGACTACTTCCACTGTGCAAATCCATCTATAATTGTTGTGTGGAAGTATCATGATAAGGAGAAGTTGGAGCAACTCCACCATCTTCTCTTTCGTTACCCACCTTCTGCAAGATTTCACAGTCTAAAGTGCTTCCTTGTTTTGTCTCTTTGTCTATCATCATAGACACATGCTGCTCATCTCCTTCATGTATAGGATCCTTGGGGCCTTCTTGCAAAGATACAAGAACCCTCTGAATGGAAGCAATAACTTCAGCTCCATATCTCAATGAAAAGAGATCTCCTCCTGCTGTCACAACGCTGGAGGAACCTTCTAGTTCTTCTTCTTTCTTCTCCTCATCAATGGAGTATGCCTCATCAATAAGAGATCATTTCTCTTGATATCTCCTTGAAAGAGGAACACCCATGTCTTCTCCTTGAGAAGAATTGTCTTGCTGAAGTGGGGCTTTTTCCCTTAGCAAATCATGTAGCAGATCTTCAACCCTTTCAGCAATGTTTTGAAATGGAGTTATCTCCATGGATATTCCCATCTCATGCAAATGTTCTGATTCCTTGGGTTTAGTTTTCTTACGCAAATAATTATCAGATGGCATAGAATCAAATCTCTTCACAATCCCTTTAGTGAACTTTGCATAAGAAGAGATGTTTAAATTTTTCAATGAAGAAGACTCAAACAACCACCAAGCATATGCTTTACCTTGGAGGTGCAGCGCTGCTACTATTATGGCTTCTTCTTCAGAGACTTGATGCAGCTGAAAGTATGTGTCCATATTATCAACCCAAGACTTGGCTGAGCTCTCAGGTGACCCATCAAAAGTAGGTAGGAAAGTTCTATCCAAGGAGTGTTGCATGCACCCCCTTCTCCTCATAGTTCTACTGGATCTTCTTTCATCTTTGAGTTGAAAAAACTCTGGAAAGCTTATATGCTCTCTGAATATTTGAGATTGAGATTCATATTCCCAGAGATAGTCACCAAGAGTCTCCTCTTTTGGTGTCTCTCCCCTTTCTTCTCCTCTTGCAAGGAATGTAGGCATGCTACAATGTTGTAGATCAGATTGTGTGGCTGAGTGCTCACACACATCAGATGAATTAGTGGGGCACCCTTGATGTGAAAGTATCCTTGAGGGATTTTCATGTCTTTCCCTCCTCATTCCCCAGATTTCTTCCTTCAGCTCATGCATAGCTTGAGAAAGAGTGCTAGAAAACTCTTGTCTTTTAATCCTTCCAGATAAAGGGGTTTCACCCTTATTCTCTTTTTCTTCTATGTAATATTTCTTCTGTCTTCTTCTTTGGTACCTCTCCTCTCTGGCAGTGAGAATTTATTCTTCTTCTGGAGGCATATTGGCTCTACAAGAAAAGCACAGGTTGTGCTAAGAAAGATGCTTTGATACCACTATAATATCCCAAAATGGGAATACACAACAAAGCCTGCTGGAATAATGCTCTCTTCATAAATTGGTGTACTGAAATGAGTTTGAAGCTTCTGGATCCCTTAGATCCATGGATCTAATTTCTAAATCCAAAATGAGAGAAAAAACAAATCAAACTAGGTGAGGTAAACAGACCTCCCACCACCTAGTATGGCTGAAAAACACACAAAGAATGGGGCTGTAGTCATGCACAACAATTCTGCATCAGAAATAAAGCAGTCCCACTGAGTCAAAGTAGAATAACAATATGGAGGCTAAATATTCACATGTACATCAGTAAAAAAGATCTATAATGGGGCCCATACAATGTACAAGAGAAAAATAGAAGATTTACATGAAGGATTCCTCAAGATTGAGGTGTTGAAACAACAATATGAGACTACAAAGATTGATAGTGTTACTTTATGGGATGAAGAAGCTATATATTACATTTTAGATCTAGAATAGATTTTTGTACAAAAATATAGATCTATATCAGATCTGTACACTAGATGATTTCCTTTACAAATTCCCCCCTGGGGTTTTGAGAAAAACATGAGAGTACAGGAGTAGATCTGAGATCTAGAATTATAGATCTGCAACAATATTCAGGAATTTTGTAGTAAATAGAAACATAAGTAAATCAGCTATGAAACAAACATGGATTGGATGGCCAATCCATGGATCACCACAGTGAAGGAAGGATCCTATCACCGGAGATCTCTCCTCCAAGAAGCAGTCAAAACACCCTGCAACTGAATACTTGAAGATAACGAAATTATGGAAGGAAAATTGCTTTGTAGGCTCTAGCACTAGTTTGGCCTGATGCCAAGATCTGAAATGGTAGCTCAAAGGATCTAGAATCCTCTTTCCAATGGGATAGGCAACCTCCCCACTGAAAAGAGCCTCTAGATTTGCTTAGATCTGAGTAGATCTAGCATCCACTTGTTGCAGCTTACAAAAAAAATCAAACCCTCAATAGGATTTGAATTTTGGTTGGAAGATGAAGCTTGGCCAACTGCCAGATAGTGGACAAGATGCAACAAG